>VWPW01016165.1:976016-1255883 GCA_013389825.1 Crypturellus undulatus
GCCCACGCAGCCCCGGCGCCCGGCGGCGGCGGCAGCGGCAGCAGCAGCAGCAGCAGGAGGAGGAGGAGGAGGAGGAGGAGGCGGCGGCGGTCGCGCTCCGTGGCGGCCGCCGACATGTCGGGCTGCGGCAGCAAGAGCCACCGCCGCACCTCGCTGCCCTGCATTCCGCGCGAGCAGGTAGGGAGCGGGCGCGGGAGGCGGCGAGCGCGGGCGCCGGCGGAGAAACTTCGCCGTCCCGGCCAGGAGGAGGAGGAGGAGGAGGAGGGAAGGGAGGACGGGACGGGACGGGACGCCCCGTCGGGCCGCGCCGCTGCGCTGGTCGCTGCCGCGCCGGGAGCGCCGCGGACCCCGGCGCGGCGGGCNNGCGCCGGGAGCGCCGCGGTCCCCGGCGCGGCGGGCGCGCTGCGAGCCGGCCGGAGTGCAAGGTGCCCGGCGGGGCAAAGCCGGCCCCGAGCTCCCCTCCGTGCCTTCCCTTCCCTTCTTCCCACTAACATTCTCGCAGCCATCCCGAGATTCGCTTTCCCGAAGCCCGGTGGAAAGCTGCGGCGGAGGGTGCTTTGGAGCGCGGCTCCAAGGCTCCGCATTCCCGAGCATCACCGGGGAGGCGCGTGTTTCACGTGGAGTTTTTAATGTAGCTCCCCGGAGAGGTGGCTCGAGCCCGTTAAACTCCCTGCAGCCCCTCAAGGTGCAGGTTTGCCAAGAGGATCCCGGCAGCTCCGTGGGAGAAGCCTCTTATCAGGCGGCCCGTGACGCGGACGGACTCATCTTTGCCCTTTGCCTCCACGAGACGCTACCGTGGATGCGATTGCTACTCGCATGGGAGTTGATACTGGGTATCGTCAGGATACGCCGCGACTTTGTATCCCGTGACAGGCCACAGTTGGGATGGATGAGTGAAAAGTTTCTTTGGCACCAGCCGGGCCACCTTTCCTCTAGCACACCTAGCAGGAAAGGAGCAGATATCGCTGTCTCGCGTGCAGTGCAGCCTAGCGCGGTGCCCGGAGTAGTCTCTGCGTTTCCCGAGGTGTGAGGTCGCCCCTCAGAAGAATTATTTGGTGGACAGCCCGTAACGGAGCGCATTGCAAGTCAGCGCAGCGCCCGCTTCGTGGCGGGAAGGGAAACCTGAGGGGAAATAGATGGCAAAGGGAATTACGATTCCCTTTCCAATTAGCATTTAAAAATGCCTCTGTGAGCTGTGGTCAGCCGAAGCGTATTGCAGGATACCGAAGGTTTTCTTTCAGGTCACTCGCTGGATAGGCAGCGTAGTATTTTCTAAGTGATGGCATCTAACCGTATGGTGTGGGTGGCTAGTTTGTTTCTGGAAATGGTTTGATTACATCCCTTGGTGGTTGGTTATGACATTTTCTAGGAGAGGGCCTGACAACCTTATATACTTGAGGCTTACTTTACAACAAATGCACTTATTTATTTAACATTTTTGTTTAGATAAAATAAATATTTACCACAGTGTCCGGGCAAATACGGTGTGAAAAAATAGAAAGCTGACTCAGTTCTGACTTTATTATGGACTGAGAGAGAAGGGTGTAAGAATAATTTGTAAACATAATATCTAAGGCAAGAAATTAAAACTGTTTATGCTTACGTGATGATGCTAGGCGTTTCTGGTGGTTTCTTACAGTGATCATTTGTCACATGTTAAACTTTTTTTTCACTTTCTCTGCCACTTCAAATACAAGCAATTTTTGAGTTAATTTTTGAGTGTTTAAATGCAATCGTTAGGAGACAGTGCTCACCGTTTTGCAGTCACTCCTTTCTCTTTCCTTATTAAGGCCATTCAAAGAGTCTCTCTATACTGGGATACTAATATTAATTTGGTGTTGGATATTGTCTTTCCTCCGCCTTCCCTTACTTACCCCCCACCAGTGTTTTATATTAGGGACGGTGGTTCAGTTTGCCCTGTGCAGTTCCCGCTCCCAGGCTGCAGCTCTGGGTTAGAGCGAGCTGGCGGCCGTTCAGTTTGACGGCTGCAGGATTTTGGCGAATTTCTCCTTCCTTTGTTCTCATTTAATATTAATCAATAGCCAGATCTGGTATTGCTTGCGTCACCGCGTGATTAGGAATGGATGACGGCGTTCTCGCTCGGGGAGGTTTTTGTTGTCCTGCTTTCCAGCAGATCGTGGCCGCGTGCACGTGAACCTTCCCTCGCTACGAGCTGTCCTTTCGAATCAGTGTTGGCAGCAGAGGAGAGAAGAAAACCTGAGACAAAGCCCCGTGAGGACCTTGAAGAAACGCTGGGGAGAGGGGGGCTCTCTTACCTGGCAGCGAACAACGTGTGTGTTTATAGCAAAAAAAAAAAAATCACCTCCCTGTAGACTTAAAGAAACCATAGGTAAATGTTTCTCTTCTGGACGGTTTTTAAATATAACATGTTAAATATAGAGAAGACGACTTTATAAACAAAACCAGTCCTTCTCTCACCCCGTATTTTAAAAAAAACACACCCTGGATGTTTCTGGTCCAAAAGATAGCTTTTTAGTGTGGCTGAGAGCTGCCAATGCTCTCCATTGGGGGATGGATCTACTTTATTACTTTGAAGTATATACTCTCAATTAGTGAACAACATTAAAAGAAGTTCTTAAAGATGTTTCCTATGGCCTCTCATGTAGTCCTTCCTATTTCTGAAAAATCAGCAATTAAGCTTTTTTTTTTTTCCTCCAGAGCATGTTTCCCTTTTTATCTGTTTATATTAATATGGGATTGTACAAAAGTTGGAATTTGTGGTTTTTTTTTTAAATAAAGCATAGTTATCTCAGCTATAATCTTTATTTTTTCCTCCCTACTAAAATACAAAATTGTGAAATTGAGTGTATTTGGCCTTGTGATCTAACAGACTTGTAGATCTATCAGGAATTGCAAAATAACGTCTTCAACAGAGCTATTACCATATTTAAAACTAGAGAATACTATATAAGATATAAACTTTTTTTTCCTAAAAATGCTCTTTATTAGTTCTTGCCTTAATTCNCTAAATAATTCATTTTGTACAAATGTCTCATATTGGTCGGTAATCACTTCCAAAAAGAATTTCCAGAGAAAACCTGTTTTTATTACAAATAATACATAACTATATAAGATATAAACATTTTTTTCCCTAAAAGTGCTCTTTATTAGTTCTTGCCTTAATTCTACTGTTGGGGGAAAGTGCAATATTTGTGTTCGTTTTATTTCTCTCTCTGTCTGTCCCGACCTCAGCAAATTCTTTGCCTTGAAGGCTTCGAGCGTGGCACGTGTGCGGCCCTCGCTGGGACACGGGGGCTTCGTGGCGGGCCGGTCCTGCCCAGAGCCGCGCGCTGCCTCGCCGTGACCTCCCGGTGCCGGCTGAGGATGCTGCGCTCCTCGAGGGCTCGCGCGCCCGGCTCTGAAAGCGCCTGCCGAGGGAAATTGTGAATGGATGGATGCATGAGAGAGGCCGTGAATGAATGAATGAACAAATGCTTTCTTTTTTTTTTTTTTTTTTTTTTTTTCCCTGCCTCCTGCTGCAGATACACCAGGATGACAGCGTTTGATATTTCCTCTTCAAATCTCTTCCAACCGTTTTCCCTCCCTCCTAAAACTGAGGACTGGAGGACTGGGGGAAGGTGGGAGGTGTTTTCTGTCTCCGTGTTTCCCGTTGAGTTGCTATGTGTGTTCTGAGGCTATTTTCTCACATTTGTGCATCTAGATATGGGTGTGTTAACCCGGATATATGGGGATGCAAAGGGACAGCGCGGCCTTCCTACTGCACGGGAGTAGTCATAATCCACGCAGCAGGACCTCTCATTTTGGTCCCGAGCCTTGCCTCTCTGCTTTTCCTTAGTCCTACTCAGAAGACTGACCCAGGTACAGTGTCCCAGCTGGAAATGCTTCCTAGCTCCCGAAACAGCCTTCTCTGCCTGGGGAGAAGGCATCGGCGAGGAGTTGAGTGTTACCAAGCTGAAATGCTGTCATTTCCAGCTGCTGCACGGGTAGCTCCCATCCACCATCCCCTGCCTTCTGCAGCAGAGAGGTTTCCTACCTGATTTCATCTTTTCTTTCCCTTTGCCTGCCTGCGGGCATATGGAGAAGAGGAAAGCCAGTCCTCCCTGTGGGGAGGCACCTCACAGAGTCCATGCCAGTTTGGTTTCATTGGCTTGAGTGAGGCTCAGTGGCTGTTTTGTGCTGGCATCTCTTTCCTCCTTTTGAAAAGTCAATTTAGGTTAGGTAGATTAAAAAAATGAATGTTGCAGTTGTCTTTTTAAGGGAAAATTAGGACTTCATCTGTTCTTCTTGCTGTTTGATAGCAAGAGCCTTGCAACTGCCANCTCCCTGTGAGGAGGCACCTCACAGAGTCCATCCCAGTTTGGTTTCATTGGCTTGAGGCTCAGTGGCTGTTTTGTGCTGGCATCTCTTTCCTCCTTTTGAAAAGTCAATTTAGGTTAGGTAGATTAAAAAAATGAATGTTGCAGTTGTCTTTTTAAGGGAAAATTAGGACTTCATCTGTTCTTCTTGCTGTTTGATAGCAAGAGCCTTGCAACTGCCAGGAAGGCATTGGGTTTTGCGTGTGTGTTTGTGTTCTGGCTCTTCAGCACGCTGTATTTAAAAGGAAGGAAGAAGGCACCTTTATCCTATAACCAATTTTTAATGTTAAGTATCTTGTCCTATGCCCAGAAAATGGGAGAAGTCTGAGTGCAACATAGAGAGATTTTAAATTTTGGAGAGGAGGGGGAGATAAATGGCATTAACCTTAAGGCAAATAAATTTAGATGTTGGACTGCTTCATGTGTAGTCTGCTGCAAGATGTGTGGTGTTAGACCATATGCCTAATTATGCTTATAGGGATTATTGAACTGTAATTACTCTGAGAAGATTTGCTAGCTAAATTACCATCCTGGTTGCTTGAAACGGAGCAATACTGAGGAGTTATGTCATCTGGTGACTTGCTGAAACACCAATGTGTAAAATACCCCTGTAAGGCTCCAGAAAAATTATATAGGGATTCCAGACATTATATAATCTATATTTCTGCATGGCTTCATTTACTAAGACTGAGTCTACCAAGTCCCCTTTTTTTTTTCTTTCATCCTCACAAAAATTTAGATGATCCCAAGGAAACTGTCATTATTGGTGTAGAGTCTATTTTTGTCGATCGGTTAAATCAAGAAATTAATATTATGGTGTATTGGCAAAAAGAGCAAAATACAGTAGTGACTTTCTGCTCTTTCTGCGCGGAGTATGAAGTGTGAAAATGCGAAGCCGTGGAACTGAAAGAAATCCTGTGTATGCTGGGTTGTCATGTTAATTAAATAAACAGCCAGAACAGTGACCCTGTGTGTGAAATGTGTTTTGAGAAGCTTGTTGGGGGGTGGAGGGGAAAAACAGTGACACATGATGTTTTGGACGTTAACTGCGACATTTGTATGAATTTATCCTGATCCTGATCTGTTGTTCCCGTGCTTCTGTTCCAAGGCTTTTTTTTTTTTTTTTTTTTCCTTTTGTGAGGGACTGAGGTATAGCTGTGTTGTGGAAGCTGGAAGAATATCACTTGGTCTTTTGTTTTTTTTTCTTTTAAAATCAAAACAACAAATTCCGCCCTCGACCGGGAAAGGCTGCTGAGCTCTGATGTCTGTCGAATGTGGGACTTGAGACGAGTGTAAGCTGCCTGCGCCCTGAATGGTTAAGGAATTAGTAAGAACACTGCTGAAATTGAAGCTTTGAGCTAGTTGCAAAGAATTACCTTACTAAGCTAGCTGGAGATATGTGCTGGTTGACAGATAAGGACGTAGATGTTAAGATTCAGATAAGAAAGTGGAAATTGTCTTTTTGTGTGTGTTCCTTTTTCTTTTCTTTTCCCTCCCTCTCTGTTTGAATTTGAAAAAGTTTATCGATAGGTGACTAAGCCCTTTCCTCGAAGTCTGTTCCGTGTTGGTCAGAGCGTCATTCAGAAAGAGAGAAATGCCTCCAGCTTGCACTGTGCGGTTTGGGGCGGCGGGGAGAGCTCTCATTTGTTTTGTTCCTTTAATCACTGTTCCAAGTACAGCGGTAGATAAGGAGCTCTTTGGATCAGCGTAATAATTTGAGAAATAGGAAAAAGAAGAGAGGGAGAGAGGGGTGCAGGTTTCCGAGTTTGCATTCATTTGAGGGGAATTTTGATGTTTTCTTTGCGGAGCTGCCCCTGGCGATTGACACGAGATTGCAAGGGGGAGAATCGGGATTGCCCTCAGCCATGCTCGCACCTTGCCGCTTGGGCCCTTCCTCGTCCTTCCTCCTCCTCCTCCTCGGCGGACACGGTTGTCCCGAGTGGGGCCCGCTCAGCTGGCGCTTGCAGGGCTGGACCCCTAGAGGGCACGAGAGACCCTGCTCTGCCGCTCTCCTCCCCAGCGAGCGCGCCGGGCCCGTTAATAAGAACATAACAAACAAAATCTGTCCGTGGTACTTAACTGTTTCTGTTTTTTTTTTTTCTTTTTCTTTTTTTTTTTTTTTTTTAATATATTTTCCTAAATTTCAATTAAAAAAAAAAGGCCCCAGCAGGTCGAGGGAGGTGATCTTGCCCCTCAGCCCTGGTGAGGCCACATCTGGAGCACTGTGNATACGTTTTCCTAAATTTCAATAAAAAAAAAAGAAAAAAAGGCTCCAGCAGGTCGAGGGAGGTGATCTTAACCCTCTACTCAGCCCTGGTGGGGCCACATCTGGAGGACTGTGTCCAGTTCTGGGCCCCACAGTACAAGAGGGATGTGGAGCTGCTGGAGAGAGTCCAGCGCAGGGCGACTAGGATGATCAGGGGCCTGGAACATCTGCCCTATGAGGAGAGGCTGAGGGAGCTGGGCTTGTTCAGCCTGGAGAAGAGAAGGCTGAGAGGGGACCTCATCAGTGTCTATAAGTACCTCAAGGGAGGCAGTGAGGAGGATGGGGCTGGCCTCTTTTCACTGGTGGTCACTGACAGAACCAGAGGAAATGGCCACAAATTGAAGCATAAAAAGTTCCACGGGAACTTAAGGAAGAACTTCTTGACGGTGAGGGTGACAGAGCACTGGAACAGGCTGCCCAGAGAGGTTGTGGAGTCTCCTTCTCTGGAGATCTTCAAGACCCGCTTGGATGCAGCCCTGTGCCACGTGCTCTAGGTGGCCCTGCGTGTGCAGGGGGGTTGGACTAGATGACCTCTAGAGGTCCCTTCCAACCTTAGGCATTCTATGATTCTATGAAAATGCTGTGAAATAAAACCACGCTTCTCTAGTCGGGCAGAGCTCTTTGGATGTGCTGACAAAATAATGACTGGAAGAGGAGCAGTGCTGCTTTTTCGGCCTTCGAAAGGCCACTGCAAGCCACGAGGGTAATAGGCAGGTGTGGTAAAAAGGAGAAATTGCCCTCAGATCAGTCAAGAATCCCGAGAAAAAAAGACTAAGATGCCCTTGCTGAGTAAAGGTAAAATATGGAGTGGAGAAAAGATGCTCATAGCAGGAGCCAGGCTCTTCTGAAATGACATCACAGATTTTTGAAGCTGATGGGGAAAATGCTTTGCGTCGGTTGGGTCGGCTCAGCTGGTCAGCACGGATGTGTGCGTGACGTGTGATGGTGGGATTAGATCCCTGCTTTGGAGCGCTAGACTGAGTTTTGGTTAGCCAAAATGAGTGGTTGGGGTCCACAAGGAGAAGAGAATGATGACACGATCGGAGGTTAGGCCTAAGGAGAGTCTGGGAAGATGAGTTAAGAGCAAATCTGGCTGGGGACTGTGAAACAGTATATTCCTGACAGGGGAAGAATAAGAGTGAATTTGGCAAAGAAATCTTTAATTTTAAGACGCTAAGAAGATGTCCGAGTATGCATGTGCAGTGGAAGCACGCACTGAGCATGAGGTGTTTTGCCACAGGGAATGAATGAAGTTATTTCTAAAAGCATTAGACCTTTGTGTCTTAATCAAGCCTACTCTTTTTCTTATAAGCAGGTAGAGAATTGGAAAACCTGACATTATTTCTCAATCTGACACTAGTTAAGAAGAAAATCACCCTCTGACAGTTTCTTGGTTCACGTGTGCTTCAGTTTTGCCTGAGGCTTCCGTAGTGCTGCGTGCCAGCGCTGCAGCTCACTGTGGTCGTGGTTCCAATTTTTGCCACACTTAAGTATTGAAAAGCATTAAGGAAAAGATCTTTATGGTCATCAATATTGCTAAAGGTAATTCTTTTTATTCCCTCTGTCTCCCAACTTCTTAACCTCTGCAAGGCAGAAAAAAATCAAACTTTCATTGGTCAGAAGTAGTTCTGACCATAGCTGAGACCTCCTTGCCTAATGTCCCAGGCACCTCAGTGAAATGCACAGGATTAAAATGACTCACCTGCATACTCTTTTTTGTTGGCTACCCGCGTTTGGCTTTGTTTTATACTTAACATTCATGCTGTGGTATGAATTTGAAAATCAATATGTCTTGTTAGATATGTTACATATGAATGTTGATTCTTGACATAAGTGTGTACCCCAGTTTTACCTTAAACTGTGAATGTGAGGTCTTTGTAATTGCAAGATGACCTGTAAGATTTTTTTTCTAATGTGTCTTGAGATTTCATATGGGTCTGCAAGTGGAGTTGCTGCAGGAATACTTGTGCTGAGATGTTGCTGGGCATCTTGTGAGGCAATGAAAACCTTTAAATATTTCATCGTGGCCATTCAGTAATAGCTTAAAATATAGTTTGTGCAAACCAACGTTTGTCAAAAAACGCTAATTCCTTATTTTCTTTTTGTAGTAGTTGCTGATTTTCTCCTTCCCGCCTCCACTGACTTGCACGGAGACTGAGGCTGCCCAGTATCTCCCAGGATAGCAGGATCTTTCCAGTTGCATCATCAGTGCATGAGAAGGGTGTGTTCCTATGCACAAATCTGCAGATAGCTTGTCCGAACAGCTAGCCTAACTCCCTTATTTTAACAGCTGTAACTCAGAAATAATACTGGCTGCATTTTTTTGTGTATTTATCTGAGACCTTGTATCCTATCTTTGTATGTGTGTGTATTCAATTAGAAATTTGGAGGTCATGTTTTTTGGGTTTTGGTGGTTTTCAGTTTTGTTTGTTTGGTTTTTGTTTTCTCCTGGTGTCTCCTGGCAGCAATTGCAAAGGTAGTTGGGAGGGATGGGATTCTTAGTTTGAAACTGAAAGTGCAATCTCAGCTCTTTGGATTATATATGACTCTAGATAGTCAATATTATTTTCTGAGGCTTACGTACGCTCTTGTTTGTCATGTCAGACCCTGTAACCACTGCTTGACTTCTTTTTAATGCATGTTGAATTTTGCTGCAATTTTCCTCTTTTGTTTGTAAAATACTCGAGTAAAGATTTTTGGTCAACAAATCCATACCTATGTCTTTAAGGCACATCCCTTCCAGTATGAAAACTATAACTCAGTGCTATAATTTAGTTTTGGAGACGCAGGGCTTTATAGGTGCTTTGGGCAGTAGCTTGGGTATCTAAGTGACTTCTGCTGATTTTAGGTGTGCAATGGAGCTCAGAGAGAGCTGGATGTGAGGAGCAGATCGGTTCCCGTCCCAGCTTGAACCACAGTTGTTCTTGTGGGCATAAAATGCAAACCACACCAGTGCGAATCAGGAGACCTTTGGGGGCTTCTCCAGCATGGAGTTTTGCATAGTTAGGAGTGTGAGGAGACCAGCTGCAATAAACAGGAGACTGACATTTTTGCGGACATAGATGATGAGCTTCAGCCGTTTTGATGAAGACTTCTTAGTATATGTTATTAAGACACTTCTGAAAATCAGCAGAAATGCTACCAAGGTAAATTTTGTCAAATTCCCTGCATTTCTGGTAGTTTTAAGTTCTGTATGAGGTGAAATATTGCAATGTAATTCATATGCTACTTTTTTTCTAAGACAAGCTTAATTCATAGGTAAGCACCATTCTTAAATGCAGCCCTACATGTCTATTGATTATGTGAAAGTACCAATACATAAGCATATTCTATTAAATGACTTAATGCTATACCTCCTTTGTGGCTGTGGGGAACCAAATTGTGCGGAGGACTTGAGCATGGATCTGGAAATCCAAAAGGACTGAGAAGAGGAACTGAACTCTACCCTTTCCAGTGAAAGATTTTTTTTCCCCAGAATTACTGGATATTTTCATTTCTTCTGACCTGTGCAGAAGCAAACAAGTTAGTACTGCTCATCAGCAGGCTGGTACAGAAATAGGTGTTTATAATTTGATAACTCATCTATCAGGTAGCGTTGGCTGTGTGCAAGCAGAGGAATTGTTTAGGGGCAAACAGAAGTATTGTCTGTGCCATGCTAATATTGAACACTGACTTCTGTGGTGTAGAGTGCAAAATATTAATTTCTCTCAAACTTGCTATGTTCCTATCAAGCAGTGTGATACTGTGGCATGTTGTAACATTGCAGTGAATTTGATGGATCGGGGTGCCAGCGCTTCAGCCTATATTCAATTTAATCAAAAAAAATTCTTGGAGAACTCTTGAATATTTTATTAGTAAACAGCAAAGATTATTTAGCTCCTTCCTGTTAGATCTATCCATTTTTTACATCTCTTTCTTCTACTTTGTGGGATATAAATCTAGTCCTAAAATGTAGGACGTTTATTCATGGTATGTACTTGTAAATAGCACTTACTGAAAGGAAGAGAGTAAACATTTTTTTATTTCTGTATTTTAACTGTCAGACTCTATGGAGTTAGAATTTTCTCTTGATTTTATATTATAGATGGACAGCGGAGATGATCTGTTACCTTAAGACTTCCTGAACTGGGGCTATGATCTGGCACTAGTGCAGACTTTTGTGTAAACCCGGAATTTAAAATCCTGTCTTTGTATCTGGAAACACTTTCTTGTTAAAATCTTCAGATTTTATTATTTTTTGGAGAACTGCTGTAAATCTGATAAAATTCTTGTCCATTAATTAGTATGGCTCCTTAATGGAAGGGAATGTGTGACTTGGAAAATACATACTTATTTCATGTTCTGGTTTTCTCTGTATATTGTTATATTGTCTGTTCTTAGCTGAGTTAGAGACATGATGAAGAAAAAAAAAAGTCTTTGAACTGAATTCAGTGTATTTAAAAGAATTACTTAATGTACTTATAAAACAGCCCAAATCTTTAGCTAGTGGGAACTGTGACAAGACAATTTCCTTTGTATTTGTTCCGTTTGCTTCAGAGGACATGGCCTAAACATTCTTGAGTCTTTTATTTGGTTAATATTTCTAGAACCAAGATAAAAGTAATGACCAGTTCATCGTATTCATAATAGCAGTTTGAAGAGATGAGAAGTTTAACAAGGAACTTGACTGCCCTGTTGCGTTCCTCTTTTTCCTGTGGTCATTTAACTTAATGGATTGCTATCTAAAACAGTAAATCAGTGTTCTTAAATGTAATTATGTCATGTAGCATATTTTGAATTCTTCTGTTTGCGAGCTCAGATGTTTTTAATGAAATTTTTCATTATATGTTTCTTAATAAATGTATGTGTGGTGGGGTTCAAGTGCTTATTAAATAAAAAGCAAACTTAAAGAAATGTCATCATATTGATATCCATGTGCTTTGACTTAACAGCTCACTTAGGCAGTGCCACTCTTCTAAGATTGCAGTTAATGGCTAAATGTTCCTTTTTGACCAAGGAATAATTGCATTATGAGTTGATGTTCGAGTCAACTCCTATTCCTCCTAATTTAGCCCAGGAAATTCAAAACCTCTTTCCTATCTTGTTAAAGTCATGCCAAAAAGGTTAAGGATGGTCTTTGTACCATCCTGCTTCCACATGCAAGAAAAGGGGGTTAGATTTGTTTTAGCCTCCCTGAGTGATACCTGGAAACGTTTCCATTTGGCCTGATAACACAATCTTATTTCCTCAACTTGTCTTCTAAGTAGTTGATCAAAGTTTTTCAAGGGTATTTTCCTGTCCCAGGCCCTAGATAAAGAGAGTGCTAGGTAAAGAAAAAGTCCCAGAGAATTAACTGAGAGGAGTATGTCAAGAATGGAGTCTTGCTGCATGAAAAAAAAATTAACCAAAAGTAACGATGCTTATAGAGGAAAGCAAGCAGTGACAGAGACAAAACTTCCTTCTTTCATAAGAACCTGTCAGAAACCTTGATTTCATCCATAGTTAGCATGCTTCGTCCAACTATGTACCTGCCAGGCTATTTCACATTACGTCTCTCTCTCTTTCATTCTGATTTTTGTTTCATTCGGTTTGTAGCTTTTGTACCTTCCTTCTCTTCAACCAGATTACGGAGCTTCTGTTCTCTGTTTTGTTGTTGTTTTGGTGAAGGGCGTGTTTTTTGTTTTTTTTTCCCTCCCTATTTTTGAATGGGAAAGAGATCTGTCCTTGCTGAGTTTGAATCTAAGCAAGCACTCAGTCAGACTCTAAGGGACAAGAGCTACCTGTCTGCCAGGTAACCTGGCTGCTTGAATGCAAAGAGTCCTTGATGCCTTGGAAGAAATTCCCATACTTCAGTGACAGAGACAACTGCAATACGCGGTGCGAGGATTTGTGACTAAGCAGAGAAGAACACCAAATTTCAGATGAGCATGGGCGAAAATTCTAATTGTGATGTGAAATCTGTCTTAAAAATGTACATTAACTGGGGAAGAGACTTGCTTGCTTTTTAGTTGTTACCACCAATAAAAAAAAAAAAAAAAAACACAGGTTGGTGCTCGCCATTCTTATTTCATCTCTGTCTCGCTTCTTGAAGTCTTTTCATTTTAACAATGCGAAATTTAATGTTCTGCTTTCTGTGTGCGAAAGTGGCCTTTTCCCCCTCGGCTAGCGGCTCCGGGGGTGCCTGGTGGCTCGTGGGGCATCGCAGCCACCGCTGTTGGCAGCCCTTCCTCGTGAAGGGCTGTGAAGCCTGACAGTGTTGGGGATGACTAAGTAGAGACAGATTTATGTGGAAATTTTATTAATACCCATAAAAGAGAGAATGAAGGCATAAGAAATTTGGCTTCAAATAAACAACCAAAAAATGCTCTGTTCTTAGAAGCATTTGGCACGGCTCCATCATGCCTCTTTGTGGGAACTGGCTCTTTTGTCTGGCCTAATCTTGAATGTGTTTTTTTTTTAAGATTACTAAAGACTTCCACTTTTCTCAAACTTTCTCACAGTAGAATAAAACTAATTCTCACTTTGGTGATGCCCAAATCAGATTATTATTTCAAACATATATAACCAAAGCATATGTTTTATGCCACCTCTCAGCAAAGATTTAACAGGAGCCTTGCTGTGAGATCTTTCACTGCCACTAAATGTCCCTAGAAGTTATATAGTGCTCATCTTCAAAGCCATTTGCAAGGAAGGGGAATAGTTTTTCAACTGTAGTGTATGGAGCTGGAAAGAAATTATTATATTGGAGGTGGGGAAGATGTAATACAGGTACTTATCTGTGCAACTGCAGCTCTGTGCTGCAGTAAGGTTTCTGCATACCTGTTTTTGCTAAAACATGTAGTGTATGCAGGCAAAAATCTTTCATAAATGAAATACCTGTGATGGTAGCACTTGGCTGTGCTCTTTAAATCTCTAAGGTGGCATAGGTCTTTTATTAACTCCTGGTAGGATTTGGAGACTGCTGTCACCACCCATCCTCCAGCTGTTCTTGCATTTGTATGTCACGTTGGATGCAAGAGAACTCGTTTCCTTACCCTGGTAGGTTTTATGAAATTGCCTTACCAGATGCTTCCAAACAGAGCTGCAGATATAAAAATGTGCTATCCCTTTGATGTTTGAATATCAAACTTTAAATTGGTGGCCTCTTTGCTAATATCACTTGCCCTTTGTACTGTTCTCCTTTCCTTTTGAACACCCTACAGACTTCTGGTCTGACATTATGAAGTGTCTAATGTCTTCCTCTTCTGCCAAAGTCAGTGGGCAATAAGGGCTTTTGGTACCTCACAAGACTGAATATGTTGACATATGAATCCTGTTTTCCTTATGTAAGGGAATCACCAAACTAAATTGAACATGGTCTCATCTAACCCCTCCTTCTTCCAGCTACGTGATTTAGCCTGGACTAATTCAGCTAGTCCCAAATGATGTACAGAGGTGTTTTGATAAAAATTGGACTGGAGGGCAACGTGCTGCTTCATCTCCCTTTGTTCCCTTTGGAGGCGAAGCCCCTTGCACCCGCTCCGTGCTCAGTTTCCTCTGGATTCTTCCCGTGCTGCCCAGCTCCTCCCTCCCTCTTTTAATGGATTTGAGTCCCAGGTAGTCTCCTAATTGTTTTTCCTTTTGCCTGAGCAAAGTTGATTTATCCAGTCTACTTGTTAGCTTTGTGTCTTTTAAGGCTGCCAAAGAGTGCTGCATGGTGTAATTAAGCTGAAGTGGCCAGAAGTTGTTAGGATTTGTGTGCAGGGCGGTTTCTTAGCAGCCAGATAAGAGACAGTAGTTTGAAGGACATGACAGGGCACTGAAGGGCCGGATCGCTCAATGGTTGCTCACGTGAGTTAGCAGTGTCAGAGTTCGGAGAAAACTCTCGCATGAGGAAGAGATATGTTCATATGAAGAACAACATGTCCTGTGCATTGCACCCCAAGCCAGCAGTTCTGTTTACTTTTTATTTTTTTTTAAACATACTCACCCGTTGGTGGTGGTTTTCTTTCTTCATTTTTCTTTTTTGTTTGTTTTGCTTGTTTTTTTATCGTTGTTTTGTTTTTGTTGTTGTTTTTTGCTTTTTGTTTTTGAAGTCACTTAAGTCTGCGCTAAGTGGATTGGTTCTTAAATGGCTATTAAAAATCTCAGCACGCCAACTGTAAAATTGCCTAATCAACTACCGCAGATAATCTTTCCCGGAGGAGACTCTTGAGTGCCTTGACTGCCATTAGGAATAGGCTGGATGCCTTCAGGCAGCTTTCTGGGAAGAGTGTCCTGTTTTCAAAGCAGTATCTATCTATCTGCTTTGTTAAGAACTGAGTAACTGGTTAGCATGTCCTGTAATGAAAAGTCCTCTTTTCAGTTTGTGTTAAATCCTGTTAAAGAAAACAAATGACTCTGTAGCTAGTGCAGCTGCTTAGCATGGAAATAGAGGAGCCATTGTGAGAAATTTTAAGACAAATCTCAAATCAGAAAGTTTCTCATCTTGATCAGTTAATTAAACTCAGTGGATTTATGCTCGTATAGTGCTTAGCAAGCATTAATGGACTTGCCTTCTCTCCTGAGTGTGGAAAGCAGGTTGAGGTTGGCCCTGAGAACTAGCTCAGGCCTCATTTTAGGTGAGGAGGTGCCACCTTGGGAAATATAAGCTGTGACAAGAATGATTTTTTTTATAACTGAATGAAAGAAAAGTATGGTGTATTAACTTTAACTATAACCACTACCTTCCTCCACAACCCCAAAATTCAATGGTGGAAAACCTGGAGAATGCCATGTGGAGAGTTATGCTGACCTCTTTGGTAGCTTAAAGCACCTGGCTAAAACTGCAGACAGCTTTGGGGACTGCAAATCTGAGAAGCTCTGTTCCCTCGGGTCTCCGTCCTTCCTCCTTGTGGGCTGGGGAAGAGGAAAATAAAAACCCAGACAGGTGGCATTTCTCTAGCTTGTGATGGTCCTCTTGTTCTGACACTTCCACTTGCGGGCTGACCGTGGTTATGGAGCTATTTGTTGGATTCCCACTTTGGCACTTGTGGTTGCCCTCCACAAAAGAGGCTCTGCTCTGTGCTGCCCAGGGTGTCCTGGGGACCCTGGGCACACAACAGGGACAGCAGGGTCATGCCACAGGTGCAACAGTGCAAGTGCCAACTTCAGGACTATGTTGCGTATGGAGTCTGACTGCAAAATGGAAGAGTTTATATATAGGGTTTTTTTTTTTAATTGTGTGTGGGTGCATGCAGATCTATTAATAGATGGAAATAAGGAGAGGAGAGAGAGGAAATAAAGCATCCGTGACTGTGATTTATCAAGAATGACATGAAAACAAATATTATTCTAGTAATGAGAGGAAATTCTTTGTAAAGCTTATACAAGAAAGGTATTTTAACCTACCTCAATGATTTCCTGCCCAACTATATCCAAAGAAAATCAGACATACATTTTTCTCCCTCTGTCCCTCTGAAAAGGGTCATTTTTAAATAACCATTTTTTCCCTCCCCTACTTGAGTTGACATTGTTTTTCTGGTTTTAGTTGTTTTTCTTTTCTCTGGTTAAATGCTTCTGGACTGCTTTTTGCCCTGGTGTACAAAACTGCGTCTAAAAGCGTTCTGTGGGGTGGGGAAGGGGAATGGAGGATTTGTTCCGATATTTAACTGTAAAATATAATAAAGTGATGGCTTGGGCTTTTGCATGTCGGGATGACAGGATGCGTAGCTGCTTTTTTGATATGTTTTGCCAGCCTTTTTCTGATACAACCTCCCCTGAAGAACATGAGACTGTGCAAACTTGGTGTGTTTGTCTGACGTGCTGTACTTGGTGGTGGAGGAGATGATGCACACTAGAGCCTATTTTGTTAAGTTGCTTCTAATTTTGACTCTGTTGCAGCTGTTTGGATAGAGCACTGTTTTTTGTGTAGTTGATTAAAGAAATGGAAAAGAGTAACTTTTCTCTATACTTTAGACATCACAACTGTTCTGAAGTCTTAAACTTCTCAGCTCGTAACAGTGATATGAGAAAAATTGTTAGGTAGCATACATTGCCAGAGAAATGGGAATAAGCGACTTGACCAGAATAACATAGATGATATGTGGCAAAACAAGGGATTGAATATAGCACTTAAATTATTCCCCATTCATCTTGATGTCTTCTGCTAATTGAAAAGGACACTTCATTTAGAACCCTTATGGTCCTTAACTCTACCTTATATTCAATTATTTTATTTTTTTCTATTAGAAAAGATTTTCCTAACTCTCTGTAATGAAGTTTCTGTTTCAATTGTCTGGCAATAATAAAAAGCATGGGAAAGCCCTCAAAGGCCTTTTTAGGTGAAAAAAGAAAGCAAAACTGACCAACCAGGAAAACTACCCTGGAATATACTGCAAAAGGGGATGCTCTAGTTTCTGCTGCCTCCTAGAGAATTTTCCCATTTCTTTCCCAGAGCCTTCATAGAGACTTTGAATGCCTTGTAATAATAAACCTTATCTCTTAATATGTATAGCAAGCCACAAACACACCATTTATCTACAGGGAGTAAGATTAATAATTTGAAGAGTGACTAGAAACAAATCTGGATAGTATTATCTGTGGTCTCTTGGAGTATAACTCAATATAACCGAAATAACTTGTGTTTGAAGGAGAGACTTGATTAAAAAGTTCTCCCCCTTGAAAAATGATGTAAATGAAACTGTAGATAATGTAGTGATTGATATACAAGACAGGATAACGTTTGCAAGGAGAATGACCTTGAGTTCCCTTCTAGCCTCGAATGAGAATGTGCATTTGAAGAGAATGATAGATTTGGACTAATCCAATGACTGCACTTCAAATCGTATTTCTATGACTTTTGTCAAATCGATGACTTTCATCATCAAGTACAAAAATATGCTAAGATGGTGAAAGGAGGAAAAAAAAACCCGCAGTGCTGCCAGTGAGTCCCACTACTGTATCCCTAGCTCTCTTCCTCCTGGATACAGCACACAGTGTTGATAGCAACACAGACATTGCCCAGTTGTTGAGCCATGGCGCTTTGCTATGCGGGCAAAGTCATAGTGAAAATACTGCGAAAGCCATCTTTTTGGAGCGTGTTGTTTACTGAAGCTCTGTGGGAGGAAGATGAGTGCAGAACTCAGTCATTTACCTGTGTAGGATTGAGATTTGTTGTGAATGGAAAGGCAATTATTCTTGATGTGGGAATGGGTCAAGAAAATGCAGTCAGAGATGGAGTAGCGCCTGGGTACTGCATTGTAGTGGTCTTAGTTGGGGATCCTTGCACAGCATCAGGGCTAAGCTTTAGTTGGGCCTTGGATTTGACAACTCCTCTTGTCTCCTCCTCTTTGTACAATTTATGTTAGCATATCTGTCTGATTATAAGTGGAATTAGTATGTCATTTCTTTGCCACCCCTTGCTCTAGTCGATTTAGATTGGAAGTCTACTGTTGGTGTAAGAGACTCTTTGCTAGGGATGTATATGCATGAGATAGTGGTTACCCTGGGAGGTCTCTGATCTCACAGGCAGTTTGTAACTCAACCCCAAAAGTGCCAGTGCTTCTAAAAGAAGTCAAGAAACTTCAGCCAAAGAAGGTTTTCTTCAAACAACCTTAGTAACCCTTGCCTGTTACTCTTTCTGTACTGTAATGAGAGAAGCTGCAATTAAGGCACAGAAGAGCATTTTATTAAGGGACTAGTATATCCTAGAGTTAAGTGGCTTTTTGTTAGTCCACTGTTTATACAGATGGACAAATGAATGATTACCTGCCTGCGCAGGCTACCATCAGGCCTGGAAAAAACAATCCTGTTACTTTGGTATGGAGAATTCTGCATGAAACCAGGTATTGGCTTGCGGAGATTTTGGGAGGTAATTTTTTACCGTAAGACCAAAAGAAGTCTTTTTCTTCTGTAACATCAAGCACTGTTGCAAGGAAGAGCCAGAATCCTAGTTCCCCACTGCTCTTGCACTCAAATATCAGTAAACTTAAGAAAATGCAATCACTGCTATACAGTGTCAGTGGGGTGATGCCAACATCCATCAGCACCCTGAGGGTATCAGCAGCTGAGGCTGTCACGCGTGCCTTGTGTATCTTCCAGAGGAAGGTGCTTACTCTCCTTCATGTGTTGCCTGCAGGCAGCATCTTTCCTGAAGCCTCTGTTGCTGCGATGCTCTTCTGCTTTATCTTGCTTCTCTCTCATGGTGGCTAAAATTCTTTTTTTCATACTGGCTAATAGTTCTAAATTATTTTGTTTGAGTAGCAGATGACTCCCTCTGCTCTGAGATGTGCAGCTGAATGTTTTGGTGATGATGTGGAGCAGTTTTTAAGTTGCCTACCAGTTGCTCGCTGCTGGTGACCTTCTTGAGGCTGAAAATTAGTTCTAACTATTTGCTGTAGTTGGAAAGTGTTGTTTATCTGACTCTTGGGACGCTGGTATGCATTCCACAATACTTTTTTTTGGAGAGAGGTTAGACTTAACCCTTATGATTCTGTGTCATTTCTCTTACTGTATCAAGGCAGATGTTTTATGATGATGGAGGCATCATATTGCTGGTACTCCTGTAATTTCCTACATGAAGGAAATGTTTGTGTGGTTTCTTAAGGCAGTGATGCAGCAGAGCTTCTCAGGGCTGCGACAGTGCAGTTTATAGCCCAATTTCCTCAACTGTAGGACACTAGTGACATTCAAATTGCTCCTCAAGGTATTAGCACCTATCTGTGTGGATCCTCTTGTCCTCGGGTATGGGTGGAAATAAGGCTTTGCCTTATGGGTGGTTAACTTTTAATCAACTCTTCAGAGGTAACACCTCGTTCAGTTACCTCAGTTAACTTAATTTCATGAAGTTGACCTCATGTTTCTAATAGACTTGTACTCAAAACCTTGCATACAAAGAAGTGTTTTATATCACAGATGTTGTGAATTGCCTCTGTATTTGTAGAAATTGCACTTAATCACAGTAACTATGAATAGTCTTCTGACTGGAATTGAAATTTATTTGGAATGCTTGTTTTAGGGTAAATACTAGTAAAATCTTATTCTGCTTGGTAGAAATGATGTATTTCAAGAACACTTTATAAATGCAGTATTTGATTTTTCAAAGTTGAAATGTAGAATAAAGGAGTTGTGATATCTAAGAGCAGTTCTGGTGGGAGAAAATAGCTCGTCTACATGAAGAATAATGGTTTTGGCTAATCCAAAGAGTTGCTAGCTCACATGGAAAATGTGTACTAACAATTATTTAAAGGACCTCATTTGGTAATCTTGGGGTAATGTGAAGATTCCTGATGGCTTTTATTTACTATAAAAAGCATGTTTCTGGAGTCAAGCTACCAAAAATTTTCCGAGGAAAAAGAAATTCTTTGTATGTTTTCCTTTGGACATGAGCTTACTTAGGGCATGGAGCTCAGGTTTTTAAGTGCTTTAGGTCTTCCCTTGAGTCTGGGACAGGTAAGTGCCGAATTCCTCTGAAGTATCTGAACCTGATGGACATCCTTTGCAATGAAAAAAACCTGAGGGAGGTGAGATCAGCTCTTCTGCATGATAAGAGATGCAGATCTGGGCTTCAGCTGTGTTGCCTAGGAATAGGAAAGAATAAATAGCCATGTAATTAGATCAAGGAAAATGTTTGATTCTATAAGGCTTCAAGTTAAGAAGTTCACATGTACCTTCTGGTTTGGCACTGCCTTTTTTTTGCCCCCCTCTCCCCCCTGTTTTTTTTTGCGTCATACTTGTCATTCTCTTGTCGCTTCATGACAGAGCAGATGGCACCATGGAGACTGGCAAAATTGGTCAGCCCTTGCTAAACTTTAGTGGCTGAAGAATTGTGAGTGTGAGCCGTTGTGAGTGACAGCGCCCTGGTGGCATGGATTTGTCCTTTGGGGGCAAGAAGTCCTTTGCTGTCCTTTTGAAGAGCTAAAATGGGAGAAGGTACTGCAGAAGACAGTAACAAGAGGCTGGGAAGCCAACTTTTGCTTCTACTGATGTAACCATAACAATATTCAACTATTGGTTTTTGGTTGAGGACCCCTTCCCTCGGCTCCCTCCCTAATGACCTGAGGGTTTTTTGGTTAGTGATGAGCACTGTTGTCTTAGCAGGGGTTAGTTCCTTTGCTGTGAAATGTGCTCTACATCTCCTTCTCTCATATTAAATGTCAGGTTTAATTTGCTTTATTTTTTTAAGCTTTCAGGCACCAAAAGACAGATGCATGAAATTTTATAGAAAATCAGGTTTTATTGGTAGTGGTGAATGGTAGACAGAGGTGAAGCCTTCTCATTTCTTCGTCCTACCCTAAATTGTATGCAGCCTCCTGCTTCTTATTTGGTGCAATGCAATTGAAATATAGGAAAGTAGTGAAGTGACTGCAGTAACTTGAGGAATAACACGTTTTGAAGTCAAGCTCACCTTTGCTGCTTCTTAAAATTTATTCATCCTTCTATCTTTTGAACCTTATTTATGTGGTCTTTAAGTTTATGCTAGATACCTTGTTTCTTTCCCAGATATCAGCAGCGGCAACATTTGTTGCCTTAAATAAGTTTTATTTGTTGTGAAAACTGCTATGAATACTTTAAGCAACTTGTCCTCCTCCTCACCCCCCCAAAACAGACAAACAAACAAACAAAAAACCTAGCTGCTCTTTTCTGCTATGATTTTCTAGGCTTTTGTAGCATTTCTCATGCTGTTCAAAGAACAAGTGATGTGCAATGTGTGGGTATAGGAATTTGGACAGTTATTATTTAATTCCATTTCTTTGAGATCAAGCAGCAGTGTTTTTCTAATGTGACATTCAAGAAGCTACTAAGTGCTTCATTACCTCCCATTAGATATTCATCATCTTTGGTCTTTTCATCTTTCTCAAGACAAGATGTTGCAAGATGGCCATGCAGAGGACAAAAATAACACTTTTCCACAGGAGTAGACTTAGTGACTGCCAGAAAATGACTCAGAAACAACACGTGCATAGATAGTTCTCAGGGATGCAGGTTGTTTCTAGGAACTCAAATACACTGAACGGGGTTATCAAAACTCCAGTTATCTCAGAGACCCTCCTGTACAGTGGTTTGATCTCTCTTGCGCAGTTGAAATGAAGATACTGATGCAAAACATTTGTTTCTTTGATCAATGTTAATTCTTAACTCACTGCTTGCTTTTATTACTAAGGTGTTTTGGGCAGTAGTGTCTTGGGAGTATTTCTTTAAAGCCAGTGTTTTTAAAAGAATGATGTTGGTGAGAAGTGCTGTGGTGTAGAGCACTGATTAATTGGGCAATTAAGATTGTTTACTCTCAAGGAAAACAAATTGGCATTGGACAGACTGACAATTTGGTCAAAACTTTGGTAGAGCTAAAGAAATTCCAATTCTGAACCTGAAGGCTTGTTTTTGTTATACATAAGGCTTAAATTCACCATATTTTAAATCCCATTAAAATGGGATCCTAGTTTGACAACCCCTCACTGAAAAAAATAGAAGCAAAAAATAATAATTTATAATATTAATATTATAATAATTCAACCCTTCACCACCCTGAAAACCAAATGAGTACCGTATAACCCACCTCTGTCCCGATTTCTCCACATGTGGATCCGGCAGGTTTGCATTTCCCTGTACTTGCCTTCTCGGGGGGTTGAGTGCCCGTGCCTGGGCCGGGCCGTGTTAAAGCTTGCTGTGTAAACAGCGTGACTCCGTGGCGGCTCCTTCCTCGCTCCTGGTTTGCAGCGCAGAGCTAAAGGTGGCTTGGCAGGTCAGGCGAGGACCCCAGTGACGCACGGCCCGGGCAGAGCTCACGGTGCAGCTCCGGTTGCCTGAGGCCACCTCAGAAGAATCACTTTTTAAGTCTGTTTATTTATTTTAAACCCTAACTTGTAAAAGGCTGTCATTTTTTCAGTGGAAATCTGTTATAATTGTGTTGCCCCTCTCCTCGCACCGCCCTTTTCTTCTGGCTTGGGGACAGTGACGTTTCTTCATTTGGCCCATGCTCTTCTCTGCCTTCCTCTGCTCCTTCACCTTTTCCCACCAGGAGAGATACAGAGGCTTCAAGAAAGAGAGGGAAGTGGGGGAAAAAGTAAGATGAAAACTCCTTGTGAAAACAAACGCTTTCTTTGAACTTGGGCAAGCAGAAATGTTTCCCTGCGGTGCAGAGTACTTTTTACTGTTGGGCTGTTTCACTTCTTGTTTGGCTGAAGCGTGGTGGTCTGTAGAGATGCTCTGCTCAACTCGGGTGGGAGGCACCGATGTCAGAAAACATTTGTTTACTTATTTATTTACTTATTTATTTTTAATGTGACCAGTGTGTGTTTTTCCTAGGTATTGCATTCGTTTTCCTTTTATTGTGGTCTGAAAATACCTCCTTTTTTTTTTTCTTTCTTTTTTTTGCAAAACCTCTCAAGTGGAATCTGGCTGTGGGATTTCAGGCCTTTAGGGCTGCTTCACAGCTGGAATAAGTTACTTTTTTTTTTTTCTCTTCCTCCATGGAAACGTGCACTCACTGGCTCTAAGGGGCTCTGATCTTGTTATCTTAAAAAGCCTCATCAGTAATAAAAGCTTAAACTGTGATGGTCTGCTATTCAAAACTAAGATGTCTTGTTTTATAATGTTTCCATAGAGTTGAGTGTAATGAAATATTATCTATGTTAACAGAAGAAGGATGTGTATTCCTAATGATACTCAATGGAAAAAAAAATCTAAATTAAATGCATATGTGGAAGCTTTTGAATCCTTTGGTAAGTTTTATTTACTGATTATATGTTTTAGGTTTGACTGCAGGAGCAAATTGTTTGAAGGGGTCATGCGTGCAGAATTGTTTCTGCCTTTCCTATCCACAGCCTTCTACAAGCTACACATACGCCAGCGTGAAAATAATCCTGTAGCCTTTGGGCTCATTTTTCTTTATGAGGTCTGCTGTGTGCAGCGATCTTATGTGACAAGTGTTATGTGATTGCAAGCTTATTTTGGGCCTTGCAAGAGCGGCAGTCAAGAAGGATAAGCTTTATGCATGAAACACAAGTGTACGTGTTGCTCTGGCTGTTGAGTTCTAGTTGCTCATTTCTTATTCAGTTTTTCACCTACTAAAATAATGTTTTCTGGGACTCCTGATTGTAGTGGGGTTTTTTGTTGTTGTTTTTGTTGGTGGTGTGTTTTTTCCCTTCCCTTTGGGAAGGGATGTTTTGATACTTCTCTTATAAGCATTGAAGATTTAGGCAATATGAAATGTAAAAGCGGTGAAAGTGCATGAAGATGTACTGTACATCTATATTTTATTCCTTATGTATTGTAATATTCTTCTGCATAGCTGTGCATCCAGGCATAAAATGCTTAGATACTTGGGTAATTACATATTTGGGTACCTTCTTTCCCACTTTGCTTGAGTTTGATTTAAATTTATAGCATTAATTCTTTGCATGGTGACAGTCCAAGAAGCTCAAGAAACTGGAGGGACAGAACACAGTTGTTCCATTTGCATATGCCTTTAATGATGGCAGGATGGATTGGTCCTCTGGAAATACTTATATTAAGATATACTAAGATATATGTAGATTAATGCACCCAGCAGCACAGATTTTGCAGCAGTTTGGTCGTTTACCTGTTGTTTTGAACCAGTGGCAAATTTAATTCGGTGACTGGAAGATGCTAATTTGGAAATGTACTTGGGTGGGAGTAGGATTCATGGGTGAGGTGATTGGATATGTTGTATATTGTGGAAAAGCACGTTGCCCCCATCTTCTGGTGTATGTCTGTGGATGGCTAAAGTCAGCAGCATGGTATTGGGAGTGACACTGCTTGCTGATGGCAATCTCTGTCACTGGTGTCCTTTGTAGTGTGTCTCCTGCTTCCCTTGCCCAGAGAAACCACACAGGCTTTCCTATTTGGCAGTAGTTGTAGATATTTAAAGTGATTCAGCTTTAACTTACTGCTGTGTTCTTACCTGAGGTTGTTTGCGCTCACACGTGATGTAGCCTGTTGTGTTTTGCCTTGAG
Organism: Crypturellus undulatus; assembly: GCA_013389825.1. Classification (NCBI taxonomy): domain Eukaryota; kingdom Metazoa; phylum Chordata; class Aves; order Tinamiformes; family Tinamidae; genus Crypturellus; species Crypturellus undulatus. The sequence goes on from VWPW01016165.1 coordinate 1,000,532, forward strand.
TGGCAGAAGGATGTCCCCATATATCAGTAAAAACAGTACAAATCAGTTTAATCATGATGAACTTTTGAATCTTCCTCTCTCTGTAACGATGGTTGAGTACCTTATTGTCCTATCAAAAGACCTTAAATGCCATAGGGTGGGAACTGAGCATCTCCTAAAAATCTAGGATCATTTTAGTATGTACAAGATGGGATAGTCAGGTGGACTCTAAAACACAGGCTGCCACGTGCTCCTTTTTCTTACTGACATTTTGATGCATGTGATGTAGGATGAGATTTAAATAAAAAACAATAACATCCTATTTCTGGTCACAACCTATAGGGCAGGGATCTACACCTGCAGGATATTTCTTAACACAGGAAAAATGCTGGTGAAAATAAGATTTTTTTTTTGGTCCTGAGAAGTAGGTTGGTTGCAGCTGCAGAACATGCTGAACCAGTATATTAATCCCTCAAGAGAGCCAGAGGTACTGTAAAAGTGAATGGTGTTTATATCCCTGTTAAACATACATTTGCAAGAGGCTGTGTTTAGTTTTGCAGTTCTGCAGACTCATGTTTACTAGTACTTTTTTACAGATTACTTTTAAACTATCTTTGTAATAAAGGCTTGTATTTCTGGGAGACAGTGCTGCAGTTGGCACCATGGTGTTCCCTTTTAAGATGCAAATTACTGCTTGATTGCCTTCTCCTGAAGCAGAAGGGAAGGCTCACAAGAGAAAACTTTACCAAGGCTGTAGAAACCAAGGTCATACCTACAACTTTGACTTCTGTGTCCCAATCAGCATTTCAACTGTAATGAAACTTAAATTTATTGCTCCTGTGATTCTGAAACAAAGCACTGAGATATTTAGATGCATGCTGGGAAGAACAGTCGGGTTGTTTTAGGAACTGACCCGAAAGAAGTCTGTAAGAAGGAGGAATAGCATAGTACTCCAGCACCAGCACTGGAGGAAGCCTTCAGGGTCTCCACTTTTTGCACACCTACCCATCGTACATAGGGCATCTTTGGCTGTGACTGAGTGAGCACACANCTTAAATTTGTTGTTCCTGTGATTCTGAAATGAAGCTGAGATATTTAGCTGAACTGAGATATTTAGATGCATGCTGGGAAGAACAGTCGGGTTGTTTTAGGAACTGACCCGAAAGAAGTCTGTAAGAAGGAGGAATAGCATAGTACTCCAGCNTGGGTTGTTTTAGGAACTGGCCCAAAAGACGTCTGTAAGGAGAAGGAGGAATAGCATAGTACTCCAGCACCGGCACTGGAGGAAGCCTTCAGGGTCTCCACTTTTTGCACACCTACCCATCGTACATAGGGCATCTTTGGCTGTGACTGAGTGAGCACGCAAGTGGCTGAGTCCTCAAGAGGCTGGCCAGGGAAACAGTGGTGAAAGATTTTGGTTTCTCTGCGAGATGATGGCTCTCAATGTCAACAGCATTGAAAAACCTTGCATCAATTACGAATTTCAGCTGCTGGTTGGTACATTTTAAGTACTCTAAAGCCTATTGTATATCTACTGACCTAGGTCTGTAGAAGTCCCTGATTTCTTTGGCTGTCCAAGTAGGAATCACTGAATATATTTTGAAGCTCTTGGCCACTGGGAAGAGTAAGCAATAGAGTAATTTGCTGCTGCTTAGAGAGGTCTGTCTTCAATTCTGCCTCTACTGTAAAGGAAAGGTATCTAGCGAATTCCTAGGGGGAAGACGCAACATGATATTGATGATCTTCATTGTTTACTGCAATTCTTTGCTTCTGCTCTTTAGAAAATTACCCGCATTGGCTTTTTATTATCCACCTTTCAGAGCTTACACATATTTCTATTCGGCAAATGCACTGGCTGTGCTTTTTTTATTGCTTGGGCTAAAATACTGTTTTTAGAGCTATTTCCCACACACATATGGTAGCTGATCAAATGTGAAATGAGGAATAAATGAGTTCATCATAAAGTTCAAAGTAGTAAACAAATGTCTTTTTGTTTTTACTGCTTTTTTTACTGTCTGACCTGTGAACACTGACTTGCCACGTGCTTGAGAAGCAAAGAGATCACTGAAGTGTTGACACCTTAGTGATGGAAAAAGTGCAATGACAAAGAAGACAAGCAGGTTTCCAGTTATGTTCCTGCTACGATATTGACACATAAAGCAGTTCATATTATGTATTTGTCTACATGACACCAATTTTATGTGCATTTAAACACAGTTAACAGTTTAATTAGCTCTCATAGCCCTTCCTAGTTTTAACCAATACTTTTCTCATCTCTGCTTACCAATGAAAAGAGAAGACTTGGGTACGAGTTCAAAGTGTCAGAAGAATATAATATGTGCATTTATATTTTAACTACTCATGACATCTTTGTGTAGATCTAATATTCGTATTCCTGTGTTCTGGATTCCACTTAGGAGCTATAGTTAGAGGTTGATTTTTTTCCTAAGAGTCAGTCTAATGTGAGGCAAGACTTAAAGTAATTGCAATTTTATTGTCCAGAATAAAACGAACCATTGCTGATCCATCCCCTCTTCCTCCCCCAAACAAAAAAAAAGTTTAGAAATGAGGGATTTTTTTCCTGAAAAAAATCAAGAATGCCTTAGACAAGAAATTCAATACTTCTACAAAACGAATAAGCGGAATTTATTGTAAAAGGCACACGATACTTTAATAAGCAAAATGTGTGTGGCAGCTTTATTTCTGTTAAATTTTAAACTACTTAAAAACCATGGCTACAAATGAAGTAGACCTCTTAGATACATGAGTGTAGCCACAAAATTAGCCATAGTAACGTTAGTGGCAACTGATCAAAGGAAGGAGTTTTATAACATTTAATAGGCAGGAATTTAGACAAATTGACTCACAGGAATACCTTAGAGTTTATAATACTGGATGTTACTAAGCATTACGTTTTAGATGACATATGCATGGCTAACATTTGATTTGGATTTTACTAAGATTTTACTAAGTCAAAAAGAAAGCCGAAAATAAAGTGCAAAATCACATCTTTAATTGCAAGTGAATTAAAGAAAATATGGCGAATAATAGAAGTAGTAGTAACTGTTTGTGACTTTAGATGCATAATTTCAATAAAAGTCTGTATAATCACGAAATGGAAAAACAGTGCATCCTGTCAGCTTTAAGAGTTTGCATGTTGATTGACTAAGTGGGTCAGGTTGAAAACCGGATGTTGTGCTAGGATGTTGCACAAAATGAAGATTGATTTAAAATGTACAGCGTTAGATGTCTGTGCGATGTTTTTCAGTTTAATCTATCCCTATGGAGGTGATGAATGTATGGGATTTAAGGCATCCCTCTTCCTCGCCCCTCTCAAGACGTGTCTTGGTGCTGAGCCAGAGTCCTGACTGCGGCGAGCCAGCTGCTCATGTGCTCCGTTGCACTGTGGAGGCTGCACGTTGAGGCTGCTCCTTTGGCTTCCCTGTGTCTTTGGGATGTTCTGTCTTACGGCTGCTGGCAGCCTTGCTGCGTGCAAAGCGAGGAAACCATGGCAGAGGAGAAAGCTTTGGGCACTACTAACTTAAAGCATGGAAGATTTTCTTTATTTTGAAGTAGGAACTCCAGACATGGCAGAAAAGCTATGTGACTGAAGTGAAAATAGAAAAAAGTGCTCAGATTTCCCACACTTCAGTATCTGGTTGCCTTGCCAGTGGCTGTCGTGTGAGATGTTGATATCACTACGCCCAGTCCCGCACCGTTGTGCTAGTGCTGGATGTACTCCAGCTTGTTGAAGGAAATATTATTCTTTTTATCCCTTCCCTGAGGGCAGAAGTCCTTCCGTGGTCCATTTAATTACTGCAGGTTATTGTGATTGAAATTTTCACTATAACAACCAGTGCCAGGAATTGTGGTGTGCTTTCTTCTGAAACCTGGCCCTTTGCTTAACCAATCTTGCGGGCATGCTGAAGTTGTTTAGGAAGCGATTTTCCCCCTTTCTGCTCTTACCAGTGTGCTTCTGCCAGCAGAAGCCCAGGTGTAATGGCAGTTACTCCAAGCATGGAAGTCCTTTTGGCATTGTAGCTAATCCTTGTGCAGGCTTTTTTTTTTTTCCTTTTTTCTTTTTCTTTTGCCAATGTAGGCTGTTTCTTGGCGAGGCAATGGTGTTTACCAGTATGGCGAGAGTATGCCATTGAATGCTTTCCAACAGCCTGCAGCCAGGCACCAAGCACTTCCCTGGTGCGTGGATGAGGTGGTGACAGAGCAAGTGCTAGTCTGGACAGTTGGGAGCTGGAGACAGAACTCTACCAACCCTTCCCCACTGTGTTGAGGCAAAAGAAAGTCATAAAAGAGATGCAAAATCCCCATAACCGACCTAAGAAAGCTTACAGAAGCTGTCACAACTTCCAAACTTTGTTTTACACATCCCTCGCCCAGAGCAGGTCAAGGGTAGGACATTGGTCTGCTGAGATGCTTGAATGCAAGAGCAATTTTGTCCCAGAGAGGATGCTGGCCCTGCAGCACTGGCAGGATATTTTAGCTTCTGTTGTGCTTGTATTGTCATGGGTTTTCTGTTATCGGTTCCTGAGCTAGCTAGTCATGTCTAGACCATGGTGTAACAATATACCATAAATCATGCCTGGGATCATTCCAGCCCTGCACAGGAAGCCTGTCCCCTTTTGCTCCCCGTGCAAAGTAAATGTCCACAGGCATAAACTGGAACAGGCCTGTGATCCTGTGTGCATGAAGGGTAATGTTTTCAGTGCCTAAAGCATCTCGGCTTGTCAAGGAAGTTGGATATACATATTTTTTTGCATCGATAAGTCTTGAATCAGAAAGGATCAAACACTCTTCCTTCACTTCCAGTGCTGCAGCTCTCTCCAGTCTTAAATCCAAGTCCAAGGCATTTGGTAGTAGTAAGAGGTTTGAAAGGATTTCTGGGACAGAACTCAACTTGCTAATGCCCGAATATATCTAGCTTCTACTTTAGCAGCAAATAAGAAACAGCCTGAAGTGCTCTGAGCTGTAATTTATCTTAAAAAAAAAAAAAAAAGATTTTTTTCTAAATCATTCCAAGTAATTTTATAATTATCACAGAGTTCTATTTTTTTTCATTTGTTTTAGTTGAAAATGCAACTGTCATTTACAGAAAAAAAATAACATAAAACTGAGGTTTTCTAGTTGGATCCTTCTTTCACACATATCTAAAAGATTTTGAAATCTGATAAGGGTTGAGGCCCTCTGTGGTTGCAATAAACAGTTACAGAGAATACAGCCATGCGTACGTGTGTGTTGACTTTGTGTTTGCTCTTCCAATCTCTCTTTGATCATATTGTGGCTTCTGGCAAAAAAAGCAATCAGCACGTACTAGGACGCTGCAGGTTTTGATGGCCTGCTCCTTGCCTGCTTTGGTGGGAGGATTTGCAACATGCCCCTAATAATACCTATAGACATGGGGAGACCTGAAACAGCAGCAGCTGAGTAGACTGTCCCTCTGAAATTTCTTTTCCTTAGGGCTTCATGACTGGTTTATTTTACGTGCATTTCTATAAACGTCTAAACTGTTGAGCGTGGCAACTTTTTCCAAGAGACAATAAGAGTTTTGGTTAGCCGTAGGGCCCCATATTCCTTTTGATGGAAATCCCATGTGGAATTTTCAAATTTCCTGTAATCTTGTTCCCAGGCAGCTTTTTAGATCATCAACCGAAGTCTCCTCTTGCTATGCAAACTCTTTCCATTTCTTATTTCTGTACCTTGCCAGCAGGTTTTGTCAATGGCATCCCCTCTTTCTTTCCTCCTTTCTCTCCTTTCCCTGCTCCCCGCACACTATTCTGGGGGATGATCTTATGGGGGAGATAATACTTCATCTTCTGCCTGTTCTGCAGCAAACACAAACAACATGAAAATGGAGTGACTTGGCTGTGTTGCAGTATTTGTATATATGCTTGCACAAGTGCAACTCTGTAGGAGGGGATTCCAACATTTTTTAGTCTTCTGTAAATAAATTATAATTGACTTTCCAGTAATAATGTGTACTTTAAAAAAAAAAAAACAAAAAAAATCCCCTCTTTTCTATGCCAAGGGCATCTTGGCTTTACCCAGAGGCCTGATTAAAAATGTTAAAACACACTTAGCAGTGTGTAATAGCTTCATTTATAGCATCTGACCTGAATGTTTGTTTCACAGTCTGGGTTGTAACAATCTGATTCTTGGACTGCTGCTGACGTCAGTTTAGTAGGAAAATTCAAATGGAATCTGTATTAGATTTTCACTATTAAGTTAACAGTAAAAACTTTCTACAGATGCCTTACGTAGACAGGGCTGTTAACAGAAATATTACATTAATGAAAATCAGGCCTGCAGACACACACAGACTAGCTTATTCTTTTAAAAAAATGATTTTGTTTTCCATGTTCCAGTTCACACAAAAAAAAAAGAAATCTCTTTAATAATGCTACTGGTTTAGATGTCAAGTATTGGGAGGAGGCAGCTCTTGGCCATTTGTGGTCTTGTTGCAAAGCTGCTAGTTTTTCCAGAGCAAGTGAGCCCTTCCAAAAGGCTTCCTCTGACTGATCTCATTGCCGTCAACCTCGGATTTCCCTCTCGGTTTTTGCGGTGCAGAGTGTTTATCAGATCTTCCCTAACTACTCATGGTGCTGCGCGCTGTTAGATGACAAGATGCCGATACCATCGCCAAGGCAGTATCTGGAGGGACCAGCCCAGGTCAAGACCGGATGAGTCAGGGTTTGCAGTACCTGTACTGATAGGCAGTCCCTGGCTCGAGGACTGTTCCAGTTTATTGTAAACTGATGGTGTGAAAGAAGTAACATCCTTTTAGAGATGGATATATTCTGGTCTAGAGCAAATAAGTAAGTGACTTGCTTGTATTTAAATCAGGCATTTCAGGTGTTGATTTACCAAAGGGGGCACAGAGCTTTTTACCTCCTGTGTTTTGCCTCCTACAGTCTGAATTATTGCTGCTGTGTCACGTGACAGATTGCCAGCTCTGCAGCCCTTCTTTTCCCCAGACCTGGTCAGATGAAGGTTTTGGAGTTTTTCAAATCCCTATTTTTGGAAGTCGGTAGTAAATCTGCCACTCTAAGCAGCTTTCTAAGTAAGATTGAGTAAGATTTTTTGGCTTCCTTTAATTTGACTTCCACATAATGTTGGTGATTTTTTAGTCCGTGCTTACTATGCTTTACCATCGTGTGCTGCAGTGCCCGACGGAGTGATTCTTCCTAATGTATTAAGCCTTATCTTCCAAGTTTTAGTAAAATGGACTATTTTCCTCATCAAAGAAAATAGACCCGGAAGAGATTTTCAAAAGTTTGCTTAGCTTATTCTCTTTCCTGTGATAGGATCACCTCTGTCTTAAATGTTCCTAAGCAATGGTTGTCCAAGTGGCACTTGGGAAACTCCAGCTACGGCATTGCCAGTAGAAGCGTCAGAGACTGCTCCAAGGTGGCAGGGTGCCTCCGGTATGAAGATACCCTCACGTTCAATCAGTATCATCTCCTTACTTAACAATTCCAGTGGACAGGCAGGATGCCTATTCCCTCCTTTCAACCTATAGAAATGCTGTTGCTGTGTCTCTCCTTGGGTCTTCCTTTCCTTAATGCGTTCTCCCAGCTACTGCAGAGTTTTGAGGACTTGTGTAGTCAGCTCGTGAGCCTGCAAAGCCTTGTGAAAGTTGCTTGCCAGGATAGTGCTATTTAAGTGCAGGTCGTTTCATTGGTTTTTGGCACAGTACTAGATGGTCGCGCGTCCTTGACTATGTGTCACAGCAGCAGGAGATGGTAGGGAAGAAGGGTTTATGTGCTGCTGCTATGTGGATAGCGTGTGCCATTTTGTGTTGCGCTTTTAGTGTGTGGACGACCAATTTCCCCGTAATTTATATGATCTCCCACAGGATGGTAAATAGAATTCAGACTTAGATCCTAATCAAAAACTGGGGACATTTGACTTTTACTTAGATTTAAAGAATTGGAATGAATATTCAACTCCGAGTTTATTAGCTTCACTGCTTTACCATTTCTATCCAAACAAAATTAGTTGTGCTATCTTATTAAGGTACAAATTTTTGCAGAAGGCTATGTAGCTAAAATTGCACAACTTTCAATTGGCAATTCAAGGCCAATGCAAGAATAGCCAATACTTCACATTTCTGTGTGCCTACACGTGCTTACCCACGTGCCATCCCCTGCGAAAATGCATCTCCTGTTTAGGAGATCCTGTTTAGGCTTTGCACCCTGACTTTTTTTGTGGGTCACCATGTGTGAATGAAAGCAGCACAGTGACCAGGCTGGGGTTCATTATGTAAAGCAGAAAGGGAAGGTACCTCTGTCTTTTCTGTAAGACTTTTTAAATAAAATGTTTTTCTTTTGGGCGAGATAGAGGCAAGTGAAAAAAGGAAGAAAGAAAACAGAGAAAGTAGAGAAGGCGAGGAGAAAAGTGAGAGGGCTTATCAAATGACTATCCACACACGCAGTATCACTGTATTTCTCCCTGCATAGATGAATAATGATATGGCCCCTCCTGCAAACACCTTTACCCACTTATTGTGAGTACAATAACACTGGTGCTAGTAAAGTCATTCTTGTTGTGCAGTGCAACTAAAGCAGTCTTGAGGAAAGCATCTCTTACACCAGGGGAATGCATCCATATGAGGTTTGTCATGATTTCACTCTTTCAAGAGGAATATTTAACCTCTAGGGGAAAAATCAAAGGCCCACATGCATTTTTCTCTAGGGATACACATTTTCATCCGACAGTCAAAGCTACCACCAAAGTTAGTGTTGAGGGGTGCTAGAAATCTATGTGCTGGACTGCCATGGCTGGTTGTAGCAAGGTGAAATCTGAGTCCTTGCTTTCTCTTGGTACCAAGAGAAGAGATCACTAGTTCGGTCTTTCTGCAGACAGTGGCACTCACTGCCACTGGTAAGCCTGATGCCTGATGCATCCCCGTAGTTAAGTTTCCTGTAGCCTTGGGTAAACGATGCTCTCCAGCCCATGCTCCTCTCCTTAGGAAGATGGCAAGGTGGGCATCACAGATGGTTCAGCAGCCATACCAGATCATCGTGCTAGAGACCAGCTCTGTTTCCATGGTACCTTTGGAACCATCTCCTTCCCATCGCCGAAACGTGGGCCCTGCACGGGCTGATCATGGTGGTGAGACCCTGGATGCACCATTATTTGTCTGTGTTTTGGTGGGTCTTTACCAGTTGAAATAGCAAGGCAGGTAGATGGGTCTAAAAGGGCTTTGTGGTGAACTTTGGGCATGCATAAGGGCAGGAGCAGGGTGCTCTCCCTCTGCCCTCCTCCAGCCCCTGTCGAGTGCGTGGCGTTTCACGAGGTGCCTTTGGGATGAATGTGGACGTGGCTAAACACGGTGATTTTGCTTGTCCGCCACTGAGATGACAATGTTGCCGTGACATGTTTGACAGCCTCAAGTAACCGATGTTTACTCGGCATGTGCAGCGCTTATCTCTGCGGCATGCGGTGTGACGGCAGCCCAGGAGTGACACCGACACGTGGCGCGAAGCTCCCCGCTCCCCTGATTAGCTATCAAGGCGGCCTGCAACGTTTTAGAAACACTACCTACTTTTTAAATCTGTACAGAGAGTCACTATTTTACATCACATCAGGTAATTTTGCATTTTACCAACCTACTGCCCTGGAAGGATGTTATGTAGAAATGCCTCAAGGAAAACTGGACTATGGTTTTATATACTAGTAAAGATTCAAGGTAATACTCTTAGATTTGACTTCATCAGCTTATCATAATTTTGAGAAAGTTAATGCATATTTATTTTCTGAAAAGTTAAAAGGCCTAGCAGTACCTATTAGTATGAATCGTGAGTAAAAGCAACCTAAGTTTTTCTATGCAGCCCTGCAAGTGCAGCTAAGCCCTGCCTTGTTATTCATTTTTATTCCATTTGCAGATTTCCCTGTGACCAGTCTAGCCTAAAACACCAAGGAGCTTGTAGTCATTTTTAAACTGTGTTAAAGATGTCTAATCATATAGGCTGAATCTTCTGGTGATTCCTTTTGCTTGTATGGTTAAAAAGTCATACTCTAATCTGTGGTCCATTTGACTAGAGATGAGCTTTTATGTCAGGCGTTTAATGCATGTGAGGCCTGGGTACTTCAAATAGAGGCCAAATTACTGAGGAGGCACTGAATGCTCATTGGGAAAGCGATTAACCACAAATTTGCCATAAAACACATAAATATTAAAAGACATAGAGTCAGTTTGATGGCAGGTGGGAAAAACTTACTTGCCTCTTACAATACGCATACACACACTATATGGATAATACTGATGAGTGTATGTGTATACATATACAAGTCTGTGTGTATGAATATATGTATACACACACGCACAAACAAGTGTGTCTATATATGGCTTATATATACATAGATACAGAATGTATATATCAGACTTTCTCCTACTTATCATCTACTGTAAAATATAGAAATGATATGTTTTCAGGTCAGATTGCTTTGTTGCTTCTCAGGGCTAAGGATAGTGCTCTGTATTATAATCCCAAGAGAAAAGCTGTAATACGTTCAGGATCTCTGTCTCCTTCTACAAAGTTAATTCTTTGAATTTTTGGCAAATTGACTGTTCATTTGTCAGCGTCATCTTAATCTACAAACCAGATGATAGCAAGCAGCTCCTTCATCTACTTTTTCTCTTCTTTATTTAGAGAAAGAGAAGAAGAAGTAAAAATGGTTTGTTGACATCTTTTATGACTTTATATTATTGGCCATATTATAAACATCGTTTTCTGTATCTACAACGTGGTACTAAGTTTTTGCTCTCCAAGGAGCAAGGATGCATAGGTATTACCATAGTGAGATATTATTCAATATAGACCTCTAGATAGCCTGCAAAATGCACAGTCTTTTATTAGTAAGTAAGTCAGACACTTAAACTGAATGTGAATTTAACTTTTGTGCTTGGCATAAGAAGACATTTTTGGGTCTACATTCTTCTAACCTTAACCATGAAGCTCTCAAGAACTGTCGCAACTCTCCAGACTGAAAATTCATTTCTCTCCTATTAGCAGCCGAGATTTATTTTGCTGTTTAACTAGACGGATCTTTTGTTCGTGAGAATTGGCGTCCCGCGGCGCTGTGGTATGTGTCCAGCGAGCGAAGGCGAACCCGCGTTGCGACGTCGCGGCGGAGACGGCGCCGTGATTTATTGCCGGCCTGGGCAACGCTGGCGCTTTGTGAAGCTGAGGCCGCCCGTGGAGCTTCAGGGACGGGTGACCTCGGGTTTCCCTCTCCTCCCGCAGAAGCGAAACTTGGGGCAGGGCCACGCTGCGCGGGCTCGTGCAACGGTCTGGTGCTCGCACAGCACCACGCGCGCTTGGCACCCGAGTGGGTGACTCCACTTAACCACAGCTTGCGCTCTAGGTGTTTTAACTGCAGTTCTCAATAATGGTGTTTTTCTTTCTTTTGCAACACGGGGAAATGGTGCAGCTCTGCTTTCCAGCAGTATCTGCAGTGAGGATATCGAAGGTGCTGCTTTTGGGTTCTGCTTTCTTTTTGACCATTGCAGTTCATTGCAGAAGTTGGGACAGAGATTGGGATAATTTGAGAGTGTCGAGGAGCCCCAGCTGCCCATGGTGGGCAGTGATCTGTGCTGGGGTAGATGACTTTGTCCCAGGCAGGACCAGGACCCGCCCCATCTGCAAAGAACACGGGAGCAAAGCCAAGCACAGTTTCCATACTCCATGGAAACCTCTGGTCGGCAAAATCCCTAGGGCTCGCCATACTTGGGGTAACCAAAGGCTCTGTTATCCTGGATGATCACAGCAGGATGGTGAAGTACCACATACCATCGCTTTCTGCTGTGTTCCGTGTCTGAATCTCCTAAAGTACTGCAGTCACTCCTAGAGAGACCTCTTCATGCATGTGCTGGTGTCAGCAGCGTCAAGGGAGTTTGCCCTGCTCCAGTTTACATCTGCAGGCTTGTCTGTTTGGAGAAGACGATTCTTAATTTTCAGTCGGTAATAATTTTTATCCCCTCATCCAGCAGCTGAGGAGAAAGGGATGGTTATGAGGTTTAGCAGGGGCTACCACAGCCCTGGGTTTCCTTGCAGTTGTTTAACAGACTGCATATTTTAGTGGCTGCAATATACAGAAAGCCTCAGTTCCACGGTTCTGCTTGGAGCCGGTCCAGCTTTGCTGTGAAAGTACAATTCAGCAGAAGCCCTTTTGGAATATTTATTTATTTTTAGTATCCAAGAGTTCTGCATGTGGCATCCTGCATCCTCATGAGAAGAGTCCTGGCAGTGGTGCCTTGGCACTGATAAATTCTTCATATCACTGTGATGGTTTTTGTTGGTGGTAATGGTGGATTTTTTTATAATGGGTAACAGAAAGCAAAACTGGGTAACCCCTGCTTTTATGCTTTTAAACTCAGTGGGAGTAGGATTGTCTTCTGAACAGATTCCTTTTTGAAGTGATTTTCTTTTAACAGTTTTAAAAATACTATATTAAAATTTATTTTGTCTAATTCTGATTTAATTCTGTCTGCCCCCTTGCAAGTACTGAACTAGCTTTATTGATCCTTAGCACTGACACTAGATGTGTAACAGCCACGAATATGTCTATTCAATGCCATCTGAAATCTCACGAGCACTGAGTAATATAAACTTAATACCTTGCTTTGTTATATCTTTGCTCAACTGAACTAACCAGGTGGCCTTTTTTATTGTTTGTTTGTTTGTTTGTTTTAATTCTTATGGTAACTACAGAATCCTTTCTTCCGTCGTAATTAACTCACGGACTAGTGCTAACAGTATTACTCTGCCAGTACTCTTCAGTTTTATCTTGGCAATTGTTGATGATGCTAGTGTTACTCAGAAACTTGGATTTAAAATTTTGTTGAAATGTTTTTCTCTTTTGCAGCCAAAGTGTTTTGCAAGATTCATCAATTTTGTTAATTTTTTTTTTGGTGGGGGGGGCAAATATGTTTGGAAGAGAGAGCTGTGAAGAAATGCAGTGAGAATGCACGTGCACATGAGAGTGCAAATGTGCAAAATGCAGTTGGGAACTGGCCTGAGATTTGGAAGACTTGGTTCAGCTTCCCACTCCGTGTGGTATGGAGTAATGTGGGATGGAAAACTACTCTCTGACCTTTGCATTGGGTGGAGTAAAAGCACAATCAGCTGTTTCTCACCGCCAAGAGATTGCTCTGACTAATGGTTTGCTTTCTTGAATAGGAAAGGAGGGATTTCTAGTTTTAAAAATGAAGTTATCACCCCTTGATCAGCTGTGAGTGTTAGGCAGAAATCTTGATCTTGCCACAGATGGGATGATTCACATGAATAAATCTAAAGGAACTAAGCACAGTAGTGAGAAGTACCCATATCTTGGGATATGTGTGTGTGTATACTCCGTGATATATATATATATATGTATATATACACACACACGTACATATGCACACATTTATTTAGCTCTATATAAATACTATAAACTCCTACCTAAGCTGGTTTCTGTACCAGAAGCAATGTGATTTCTCTCTGGCTGAGCAAACAAGCCCTGCCCCACAAGTCTAGTTTTTTCTTTTCCAGGGATTTGAGCTAGCTCCAGAGTGCACTGCATCAAGCTGGGAGGAGGTAATCGGGTGTTACAAGGTCGTGTCTTTAGCTGTGTGCAAGTGTAGCATTCATTTTTTACCTTTGAAAATGGGCCTAACATTTCTTCGTGCTTGCCAGAGAAGCCGACTTCCTACTTAGTTTGCCTATGTTTTGGTTGTTTCTTGTTGCTCTTAGAAAAGAGAAGGCTGCACTGCACATGGAGTGTACTGAGTTCAATGGAAAAATTAGGCTCCCTGATTTAACGTAGTCTAAACTGAACAAGCCTATGGCCATGTTATGGCTTTGCTCCATCTGCATGCTGTGCCTCCTGCGTTTCCTTCGTATTTGCTTCACTGAGCATCTTCTAATGCTCGCGCAACTGTTTAACTTTTTGTCTTCATATCTCTGCTCAGGAATGGATAGGTCAACAGATTGCACATATGTGAAGTCAATGTACAGACTGCAAAAGGATGGGAAGTCCAGAGCAAAGAACAGCTTGTTCTCGATTTTAGAATTGAGCAAGGGCAATGATTTACTTGCGGTGTGCCGGCTGCGAAAGTTTGCTCTCTAATCTCCACGTAACTGCTCGAGAGAGGTAGAAATTGTTGTGCGCAGGCAGGTGTCTGACGCAGGACGGTGAATGTTGGCAGTGTGAGAATCCCGAATCCAGCACCATCACCCCAGCCCAATCCCTGCGGCAGCGCCAGGTTGGTTCTTAGAGTCATAGGTTGCCATGTGGCTTTTTTTTTTTCTTCACTAATAAGTTGATACGTATTATTGTACAATGCTCTGCATTTCTTTCTTCAGAGAAACAGCCCTAACTATGTAACTGGAGATTTCATGAATGTTTTAGAACAGCTGGGCTAAACATGGCGAGGACTTTGTTTATTTCCACATTATTTACCCTTAAACTGAGGGTGGTCCTCTCCTCCCCACCCCCCAAATAATGCTGGCATATGATTTTCCCCCCTTTTTCTCCTTCAGAAATTCTTGAGTGGATAATTCATTTTTCCCTAAGCAACATCACCTTCAGGGGCTTCATGACTCATTTGTAGCTGGACTATCTAGTGAGGCAGTGAGGGACTTGGATCCAATAAAATGAATCACCACGACAAGCTCTATGTAAAAACTGTTTGGTAAATGTTCTGATATGAGAGAATGCCAAGCGAAGCCTTTCCTTCTTTCATTCTTGTGCTGGCCCAAGAAGTCAGGGCCTCGAAGACAAAAGCAATTGCTCATTAATGCCTTAGATGTAAACAAAAAAAATGAGAATGCTTCAAGAGTGTGTATGTAATATCTATCTATCGATCTGTCTATCTATCTATATATCAATAAGCTGTGATGCAATCTATGGAAGAAAGACTGGAGGAACCCCTTAGGACACTGAACAAGAAGGTGAGATTTTTTTCTGAAGTAGCTCTGTGTACTTTAGCCAGTTAGGCTTCCAAGGATCACAGCATACTTGTGAGATGACAGGGCATCAATCCACTCTCTTTTCTAATATTTTTATTAACCTATTTTGCTAGTACAGTGGTCTATTTTTTTGAATGCTTCTATTCTATAGATATAGTATATTTTACTCAGCAAGCCTCATTAAAGCCTCATTTTTTAATTAACTGCATGTAATCTGTGTGGCAGCAGTGGGAGTATAACTGAAAATTTAATTTGGCCAAGCTGTTCTTGTGCATAGCTTAATATAATAACGCTCTCTTCTTGCTCATCATCCTGTGTTGCTTATTGGCTTAAATTCTGTAATTTGAGACTCCTGAAGCTGGAAACTGTTAAAATGTTTTATTTTTTTTTTCCTCAATGAAAATATAAACACGTTAGAGCTGGACAAAGTATACGTCAGCTTCTTTCACAGCAGCATAGGAGAAGATGAGGTCTGACAACAGATTTCACTGCTTGGGCGGAGGGGATGGATGCAAGCGGCTCTCTTGCTGGCGTGCTGCAGCGTGGTCGCGATGCTCCTGCGGAGCGCTACCAATTAACGCACATCTTTAAGCTGCTACTGTAATTCTAAAGCGCATTGCCAAGTATGCAAAATAAACCCACAGCATCGCGTGTTAAGCACTCTCGGGAAGCAGCTTCTCCAGCAGGTTTTTTCTAATAGATATTAATGGCGGTGGTTTCACAGGTAAGGTGTTTTAATGAATTCCCACAAAGATGCCCATGAAGAGTGAGGTAGCTTAATTCGGTGCTTGCTCGGGTATTTATTTATCCTTGACATTGATTAGGCATTGCGCACACATCTGAAGATGGAATTTGGCCCGCTCCCTTGCATTCTGAGGCTTCGCAGACATTTCATTATCTTTTCCTGTTTTATCTAGAAAACCTTGTGAGAGCAGATCCATCTGGCTCTCCTCCGCACCCTCTGCACCCTGGTCTAAATCAACCCATGGAAACTAGCTTAAAGAATCATGATGCTTTCAAAAACTGAAAGTTTTTTGTTTGTTTGTTTGTTTTTTCTTCCCTTTCTGGTTTCCAAGCCTGTGAGGAACCTATAGGTCATGTTTTTAAGCTTTCTTTTTCCACAACCATGAGAGCATGAGTTATCTGCTAAACAAAAAAAATAAACTAACCAAAAAATTCAGCAGCTCAGACTTTGGATTCTCATGGAGTCTTATGATTCCACCAACTTGAGCTTTAAGAAAAAAGTGAAGCTTGCAATAAGAAACAACCAACTGGTTAAATGACTGACACTTAACTTAAATGTGTAGTCTCATGGAAATGCAAGATATAGTAATGGGAGCAAGATCATGACCTGGGTTCTCATTGCACATATTTATAAACAGATGGACAAAAATTCAATTAAAGGAGCAAAGGAAATGGGCAGTAGTAAGATGTATGCAGTATGTAGTGTTTAGTATTAAGCACTATTATGTTAGTATTAAGATGTGTGGAGAAATTCTTCCTCCTGATGTTATCATTCTGTTTCTTTTTGTTGGTGTCTTTGCTTCTACTGCAATTTTGTGTCTCCAATTCAGAAAGTTACATTCCTCTTTCCTTGTTTTGACGAACAGAAGATTGCTTCTAAAGTCCCCTAGCCTCTGAATCTGTAGAATCTTTTCTCTCTAAAGCTGGTATCTTTTGCAAATCAAGCTTGATCTTATGATTTGTGTTTGAACACAGTAGATCATTTCTCCCTTTTTCTTTTTTGCTGGAGTGCATGGTTTCAAATGGAGTCACACTTAGTTCTTCAGCCTTTGGTGGTCTAATGACTTTCCGTGCTAGAGATACAGATCAACACCTAGCTGTAATACCTGGAAGTGGACTTAAGCACCTGGATTGATGAGGGATTGATCTTTGGCAATAAACTGAATTACTGAATTTTGTGACACAGTTGCTCCATTTATTCCATTCTCTACTGTGAAGCTTGTTTGAACAAATACTTGAAATTTCACAATCTTTCTTTAACTTTCGCCTAGGAATTCAGTAAGGGACCTACTGGCATGCTGGACCTGAGTTGCCAGCTTTCTGAGCTATGGGACTTGTCCTGATTCTGCCTAAAAACTGGGCAGAGCAGTGTGTTGGCAATGAATGCTCAGGACATGAAAGAGTCAAGTCC
This sequence comes from Crypturellus undulatus, assembly GCA_013389825.1. NCBI lineage: Eukaryota > Metazoa > Chordata > Aves > Tinamiformes > Tinamidae > Crypturellus > Crypturellus undulatus. Next base: position 1,017,635 of record VWPW01016165.1, read on the forward strand.
TACATCAATCCTGAAGCTCTGGGAAGAAACTGTGCTTTGCAAGAGGCCTCCTGCCAGTCCCTCATGGTCCTTCTAGGTTTTCTTCTTCTTCTGGTTTCTTTCAGTTTCTCTTTGTCCTCTACCTTTTTGCCACCTGTGTTATGTCCCCAGGAGACATGATGTGATTAAACTTGCTGCTGATGGCAGCATGCATCAGTAGGTTAATCAAAAGGTTCCTCTTACTAACCCTCTTTGATGCTGTGGGTTTGGGAAGTCAAGCACTGATGCCTTAACCAGCTATTGGCCCAGCTTGTCCCGGCTTGTACTTTAATGTGGGTTGAGCAGTGCAAAACAACAGGCAGCTTGTGATTAAAACCTGGTGGAGCAGCCCTATGGCTCCCTCCCCATGGCCCCCAGGCAGGCCCTGTTGCTCTGCGTGTCCTGTAGGCCCCTCCACTTACCCTGCTTCCAAGGGCTGCCAGGAATAGAGCAGTTCATACGATGCCAAAGGTATAAATTCCTCAGACCACTTGGTCTGGGAGGAATGCACTAATGGTGTGGCTCACGGAGTTTTTAATCGGGGATGTTTTTAATTTTCAGACCGTGCTAATTTATTTTAATCTGAAAATTACAAGATTCGTTTCAGTTCTCCAATTTATTGCTTCTTTTAATATTTCTTACTTGCTTATTTTCAACTGTTAACTCTTTCCAGACTCCATTCAGTGTTTTTTTGGGGGTGATAGTTGAGAAAGGAGCTGTGCAATGCACTAGACTTGAGATGCAAAGAGAAAAGTGTGCATGCCATCCAGTTAGAGTAGTATGTGATTTCTATTGCAGCAGCTGTTTACTAACATCTGACTGAGGCTCATCTCCAGATTGTTAGCTCTTATCCAGAAATCTTCAGGTCAACGTGGGATCTGATTTTATTTATTTATTTACCGCTTTATGGCCCTCCTCATTGGAAAAAGAGAGATCCAAGCTGAGGGAGTTTCTAAGCACCCTGAGTATTTTTGTTTTTCTTTGACATAAGATCTAGTTTTGGAAATTTCCTAGTCTGTTCAAAGTTTCTTATTTTATCCTAATGCTGTAGCCTTCAACTATTGTCACTGTAGTGTCTGCTTGCAGTGTGAAACAACCTAGTTGATGGGCTGAAACTGCTACCTTCAGTCCTAATTGCCTGCACAGGCTAAAGCTGAACTGGAGATACTAGGTTGCCTGTGTGACTTACCCCTCCCACAACCCCCTAGCAAATAATTTCCATTCTGGGAAAGCTTTCAAACATATTCAAGATCAACATCCTCCTCTTACGTAGTTTTCTGTCTGTGCTAACTCCCTGCACATAAATGCATCCGTGTGTGTGTTTTAAATTATGGTTTCCTCCCAGTAGCTGTCTTTTCTTCCTGCCTGATGTAACAGGAAAGTCTGAGGCTGACAAAACTTCCACTGTGATGCCATTAGCATTTTTATGATGCAACTGTGCAGCCCGGGAGAAGCAGCCCGTCAGTCGGCACGTTTACGGGAAGGCTGCAAGCCGGGAGCCCCCGCTGCCGTCACAGCCCAGCCTGCTGCTGCCCCCCGAACCGGTGGTCGCTGTCTCCATTTGGCTGTAGCAGATGGGGACACATATGCAGCAGCAAGCCCATATGTATGGGCATCAGTACATTTTTTGCCTGCTTTGTGGGGTGGCGCTGGCAAGATTAGCACAAATATGTAGCCTATCTCTGGAGGTAGGGCAGGATTCTAGAGCTGCTGCAAGCCAAGAAGCTTCACTGACATGGGCTGAATAAATCTTTGGTTGAGAGATATCATCTTGTTTTCTCTTTTTTCTTTTTGTTTTTATGACCTGCCTTGGGTTTATCATGGATGTAGTTGATGGGGGCATTTTTTTTCCAGTGGGCCCTATTCCAGCTCTCGGTATAGTCTCAACTCTGTGTTTAAATTCTTACCCGAGAAGATCTTTTGCTGTTTTTAGCCTCTCCGGGCTGCCGGCTGGTTGTTGATGTAGAGGCTGCCTGCTGGGTGCCAACCCGGGCTCCGCGTTGGCTGCCGGCGAGAGACAAGCTCCGCTTTGTTCGCGGCTCCGTCGGGCTTTCCCATCAATATGGTGGGCAGATGGGCGACACACGAGCGCGGTGGAAACCACGGTGCGTGCCAGGAGAGGGCTGAGGGATGCAGAGCTGGTGGCCGGCACCACGGCCACTGTCTTGTTTTGTTTCTTCTCGTAAACATGTACTCCGTTCTAGTGATGATGCTCTTGACGAGGCCGCTCTAGTAGGTGAACAGCGTCGCTCGCGCTTTTGTCCTGCCGAAATTGGCTGTTTACAATACACCAGAGGTTTAGTACAGCACGTTGTGACCTTGCGCGTTAGGTAATTATGTAAATGCCTGCGTGGCGCCTGCCTAAGTGTGTTTCTGTGCGGTCGGAGTTCAGTGGATGCGCTAATTCGTGCTAGTCTTCATCAGCTGGCAATTAAAGGGAGAAAGGCACAACTGGTAGCAGGGCAGGACAGCCAGTACATTTGGAGAAACTCTTCATCTCTATGCTCGTCCCAGTCACTATTGTCCCTCTGCCAAGTTACACCATTTGGGTGGGTGGGGGAGGCATTTTCTCACTAGACAAGTCTAAGAGAATGGTCCTTGTATACTGTTTTTGCATATAAATACATAAACATCGGAACAGTAGTGGTCAGGAGGGGTATGTAAATCACAGCCTTTTTTTTTTTTCCAGGGATTTCAGTCCAACAACTTGCATCTCAAAGCTGAGAGTACGTGTGTGTCAAGGCTGGGCTCAGGCAAAGCTAGGAAAAAACTCCTTGAGTGCTTGCACTTCCAGAAATCAGCGTCAGAAAACTAACAATACAGTATTACCTACCAGTCTTAAAGACTGGCATGCTGAGAAAAAACAGGTAAGATTTTGTGTGGCAGGGCTGCCTGATCAGCCCCCTCTTGGGCCAGCCTGTTGACCTTCTAAAATGAGAAGTTGAAATAAATTGACTTCTACATTAGGACTTAAAATTGTTGGTGGCTAAGTAACAGTTTGCAGCCCTAGAGCAAACTCCTTGTTATCCAGGAGTGGGATGATTTGGCCAAAGCTGTACTGATACGTGCTGTACAAATGATTGTTTTGATTGTGTGATTTTTTTTTTCCTGACTCTTCCTTTCTGCTTAGACAACTAGACCTGAGAGCTGAAACTGGAGCAAAGCCACAGGGTTAACAAAGCCTAAGTCAATTAGTTCCTTTGTTGTGTGTCATCCTTTGTTCTTTTATTTTTTCCTCTTTAGATAGATCAAGGTAAAATCAAAGAGGAAAAGATGCTGTTGTCATTTATTTTTTTCTCCAAGACTAATAAGGAATAGTCCCATCTCACTCTCTCCCGCCACACACACGAAATAGAAACCAAGAAAGAAAAAAAAGAAAAAAAAAAAGAAAAAAAAAGTAAAAGGTTGGGTCAAGTTGGCAGGGTTGTTTTACCACTTCCATTGTGTGTGCTCCTCTGTATGGAACTTCATGCTGTATTGCAGTAATTTACACTGCAACAGAAAACATTTAGAAGCCCTATTTTGCGTAAATGTTTAACTTTTGATAAATGCTGTATTGTTCTAGGCAGACAGCAGTACAAACATGTCACCATTTGGTCCCTTTCCAGCATGCACGCCCTGTTCCTCTGTGATGCTTTAGCTAAACTTGAGTGAAATCAAGGTACATTAGGTACTTATCTGAAAGGAGAGACAGAAATGTAATTCAGGTAGCCCTCTTCATAGTCAGGTTCATCCTTGGTGTGAGATTTTTTCATTGCCAGTGGAGGAATGAACTTGTCTCATCTCCTAGTTAGTTAAACAACAGGATCCTTTGTCTGGATGTTGTCCCACTGGTTTGGGGCAGGCTTTCTTGCTCCCTGAAATCTCTAATGAGCAGATATACACTCATACTGCTTTCTCTGCTGTCCAGATAAGATCAGCAAATGGAGTGTCTAGGTGATACTAAAGAATTGTATTGGTTGTCGAAGGCTGAGGTAAGCAATGTGCAATTGGAGTAGCATGGGGAAGACATCTGACCGCTGCTATCTGAGAAAAAGGAGAATGGTCTAGTCACTGGTTGCCTCTAAAAATGTATTTAAATGTTATCCAAGAAAAAAACAAAAACAAAAACAAAATATACATGTTTACAAAAAGGAGAAAGTCAACCACTAGGCAATTGAATTTCAGGAAATTTCACCGTAGGCGGAGAACGTTGTGCTCCATGTCGGTCCAAACTTCCCATGACAAACTCAATTAAAATAACTCTGAGGCCAAAAGAGCATTTTAAACCTGGCAGAATACCCTGTTGCAATGGTTGCTGCCATGTTCATTCCCTCCTCTTTTGTCTTTGGGCTCTTGTTTCCTACTTTCTGGAAGGAGATGCAGGAGCAAAGCATGTTGTGCGTGAGCGCAAAGTCATTGTCAGCCCTTACAGAAAATAACTTGATCATAGAATGAAAAAAAAATTTAAAGGTACTCAGGGAAATGGACAGATCTGTGCTTTAAGCCAAAGCTATATAAAATATGGAAAAAAATGCAATTCTGGCTGACCGTCTTGCACTGACATGGTAGAATTAAGCCCTCTCCTGAAGAGAGCTGGGCTTGCTGAAAATGAGAGGGTGACCCTGCAGCACATTTGCCTAGTGCGCCACAATCAGTGCAGAGAAATTAATTTAGGACATCTCAGCAAACCACATCTTACTGTAGTGTTAATGATGTTTGCACTTTAGAGTAATGAAATAGTACTTTAAAGGTGTTTTTTGAGATAGTGTAAGGGGGGATTTTGTGAAATGAGAAGTTAAGCCAGGTCAAAACAGTTTCAACAAGACTGCAGAATTTTCTAGAAGAGATTTCCTTTTACTCAGGATATGGAAGCAGGCAAAAACCTTTTATACCTTGCATTTTCCTCAGGATATCATGGTGAATAATCCACATTAATAATCCTAACTCCACAGTTCTGTGGCACCATATATACACCTCAAACAGGGTGCTATTTTTAAGTTAGGACATTTTTATTTTGGATGTTTTTTTTCTTCATGCCAGCAGATCTGTGTGAGGATCTGTAATGCTCAGGTGAATACAGCATGATGAAAAATGTATCTTCCTCTTTCAGATATCTCTAGTCATTCCTGCTCTTGATTTAGGTGATGCTTTTAACAGGAGGAGCTGGTTGGGAGGAAGATTCACCCAACTTTTGGGACACCGGTCCATGGCCATGTAGGTTTAATTGCCCCCCTCTGTAACCCTCTGTGGTTAGTGGGAATGAGTGCATCGGTGTGCAAGGAGCACATGTATGTCTGAAATAAATAGAGTTGCTGCTTCTATCTCAGGAAAAAAATGGCCCAAGACATTCAGGGTTATTACTAAGCTTGCGTTTTGGGTTTTTTTTTTTTTTTTTTTTTTTAATTTTTTTGTCCCAGGGTAAATGCTAAGCTTGTTTCTTTGATCTTGCCTTTATTAACATAAACGTATTATCTGCACCTCATCAGCAACCCAGGCATATCCTTCCTCACCCTGCAGTGCCCCACTTTACTAAGAGAAATAAATTCCCTGTGCTCACTTACTGGCTTTGCAGACCCAGCTGGAGAGGAAGGACAAGCAGCAACAGTTACATTCGTGAGAGGTGTTCAGGTGACGAACATGGTTTAAAATTAAAATTGCTTATTTTATTTTATTTTATTTTATTTTGCCATATTTCACTGACTTTTGGAAGGCAGGATTCAGTTGGGGCTCAAGGCCCAGTAGATATTTTGGGAGGGCAAGCAAGACTGAGCCTTTAATAATTCCTCCAGCTAGAGGAGCAGCCGTGAAACGGAGCTGCAGCCCTGCGTACGTGGTTGCTGCAATTAAGGGCTGCAGCTGCTCTACTTTTTTGGTCTCTGTGACGCAAATCAAAGCGCAGCAATGGTATTGCCGCGGGGAAGAGAGAAAGCGACTTGCTCGCTTCCCCGCGCTGATAACTGTGCAGGGATGACAAGAAACTGGGGCAAAGGAAAGTTCAAAAGCAGAATCTGAGCCTTGCAAAGGACTGAAGCAACTCAGGTGCCTCTTGTTCAGTACACGGGGAAGTAAAATCCCCAGCATGTCAGAAAAAAGAACCAGTTAGCAAAAGGAAAATGGGTAGGACTGTATATTTTCTGTCACTTGTAGGGTTTCTGACAGGCTATCTGCAGTCTATTATATATTATAGTTAGTCCATTTATAAATAGGTTTAGTTTTTACATAGTGACTTCAAGCTTAAGAACCTTATTTCTAGCACTTTCACATTTAGCTCACTTGTTTGGATGCATTTTGAGTCATTTGATGAATTGTGTGGTCCCATGTAGTGTCCTGGTGCCCTTTTTTTCTTACCTAGCTCTCAAAATGCCCTCCACAGGAGGAAGCCATAAGGAAATGGAGGTGCAATAGGAGGTGTGGGGCTTTTGAGGTCACTTGCCCAGCAGAAGCTGAACTCTGGATGTCCTCAATCACAGTCACTTTTTTACTTTATCCTCTAACTTGTAAATAATCAACTTGTGTGACCCTTCCAAGTGTGCCTTCATGTTTATGCTTGTGGTTGTCCAAAACAGGCTCCTCAGAATCACAGACTGGTTGAGGTTGGAAAGGACCTCTAGAGATCATCCAGTCCAACCCCCCTGCTCCAGCAGGGACACCAGGAGCACGGGACATACGGTGGCATCCAGGCGGGTTTGGAAGATCTCCAGAGATCGCTGGGCAGCCTGTTCCAGGGCTCAGTCTTCAAGGCTGAAGTTTAATGTTCGTTTTGTTATTATTATTATTGTCTTTAGCACCGGCTTTGTTTTTTCAGCCAGGCAAAAGTAGATTATCCGACTGAATAATTACCATCAATCCAGTTGGTTTGCAGCACTTGACCTGAAACAAGGAAATAGTTTAGAAATATGTTTATATGTTTTCTGCTAACAATTTTATTGGTAATAAAGAGGCCTGTTGACTCCTCTGCTGGGAACTGGTTTTATATCTCAGTTGTCATGACTGGAGGCTAGGGGGACATGAATGCTTTATAATGGCACTTGAGGCAAGATCCACAAAAGTACTTACGAGCTTTTCAGGCATCCAAATGTTTCTGGGTAACCTGAAAATGACCCAGCTGCACTTGCAGTCGTTCTGCAGTCCTAAGGCATGATAAGTTTTTACCTATGGGATTCCATCTCTGTAAATGTGTTTTTTTGAGGCTGTCACAAAAAGGCTTTCTGAATTCTGCAGGTTCCCATTCTGATAAGTGGCTGCTCAGCTTGACGTGTTGCGATGCTAACATGCTTTTGTGAGTCTTGCCTTTCTGTGTAATTTTTACACTTAGATATAGTTTAGGGTGAGAAGTGAAGGTGCCTTTCTACTTGATCCAGTCCTTACCATAATAGTAAGTGAAGTTAGCATTAGAGTTAAAACATTTTTAGGACTTCATCCTCCTTCATGAGGAGAAGATGGAGCTTCAAAATCTACTTTACACTAAGTATTTATTAATGATGTTTTCCAATCTTTGTTTCTCATCAGTTCTGCTGTCTTTAAATCTTTATAGTAATGAATACTCATTAACCTTATTATGGTGAATCAATAAGAAGCCTAATAATTCCTGCTGTAAAGTGCTTTAATATGAACATCAAAGGCAGTATTAAAACTTATTAGTCATATATTTAAGGCAATTGATAAGCCAGAGTGTTTTGTGGAAAGTATACCCAGATTGGATGCATGCATCACTAGTCCAATTTCAACAAATTTTACAGCTTTTCCTGATGTTTATAGGTATGGTAATCGGGTGCTCAAGGCTTCCAACTGAGGCTGATGCTGACTCTTCTTTATTATTTCCTCCTCCTAGTTACCCTTGAACTGGATTAATCTCAGCTACAGACATTAATTAGGACAAAAAGACCTTGCCATTATTTGTAGCATTTCCCAAAGTGTTGATACTGACTGGTCAGCAGACAAACCTACTCTTTAAGGTTGTATTTTTTATCACAGCATTGTTAAACAAAACTGAATGTGGAATTTTGAAAAGACACGTGCTTTTTATTTGTCGGACGAGTAGCGGATTATTGCTCTGTCGGTCAGAATTCCATGTTTTTCCAGTAGAATTGTTCACATGTGGCTTCTGACTTCCTCTATGTGATATTCTAGACAAGAGAAGGGCCACACAAATGAACTTTTATCAGTATCTGCACCTTCATTCTGGAAGATTTTTTTTAACCTGTCTAGTGTATCTTCAGTGCAACTGAAGGGCAAAACTGCAGTTTGTAGTCGTGCGGGGCATGTGCTGACCTGCCAGAGCTGGAAAGGAGCATTCCCTCAGTTGAGCCAGGCTCCTGGAAACTACCAGAGCTTGGTAAAGCTACTCAGGAAAATTAAGGGATTAATCCTGATCAAGATCTCCAGGATTATTTGCTAGGAGAAAAAAATCATATAGTAAAGGCTCATGAGACTTCAGTGGTTCCATAAATTGTCTAGCCAAAGACAAATATAGTCCTAATTTGTATTTAACCATATGAGATTTAGCCAAGTCATCTCTATTTGATTTGAGTTCAAAAAATAAATATTTTTTTCTGCATGTTGTTTTGCCTGTTCTTTTCAGTTCTCTTGATCTTGATCTGTTCTCTTCAGAACAGATCCCTGTTCTGAAAACCTGTATAATTATGTTATTATCTTTTAAATAACTTGGAAATGCTGTCCCAAATCCTTTTGCTGTTCCTCCAGAACCTTGAACATATCTGAATTTCTTCTCTAGTTGTGTGAGTTTCTTCTCTAGTCTTTACATCCAGATTATAACACTCATTCCCTGGGTCACTTACTGGAGAAGGTGAGGTCTTAGATTTGTAGAGGAAATGTTCTCACACTTGCAACCTAGGCTTGCTCTAAGCTAGCAAAAAAAAAAAAATATTAATTTTATTTTCATGCTGCCTCTAAAGAAGATCTACACTAAAGCTTTTCCGTGTGGCTTCCAAAGGAAAGGAAGACAAGAATTGGTGTGACGGCACTAAAACGTGTGTTCCTTAGGCTTACATCATCCTTACAGTGATGATTATCCACAATGTTGCCTTGTGACAGTGCGGTTGTGGTCTGGTGTGAGATGTCAGTGTTGAACATTGCTAAATAATGTGAGCTTGTTGTAAAGTTCCCTCTTCTAGTAGATGTGGCAACAGCACAACAACAACAAAATCTATACGGAAGGCTCTTGCAGCCTGCCATTTACCAAGCATCTACTTTCTCACAGTCTTACCTTGACTTTGCCCCTAGTATGTATGAGGTGACCATGCTGAAGGTTTCCTGCTTCTCTGTGCCTTGGTCCCTATAATCTTGCATTTAGAAAATAGAACTGATAACCAGATCCTTATTTTATTTATTTATCTATTTATTTATTTAAATAGCATGTTGAATTGAATGTTAGGGTATTGAATTCTTTATTTGCTCACACTTACATCTGATAACTGAGGAAAATTTGCGTCTTATATGCTGAATAATGTTAATTGTGTCTTGTTGGTATCTTTTCATCACCTTTCTGCTTGCCTTAATTGCTTACAGCTGTAAAAACATTTAATGAGGATTGAGCCAGTCTTTGTGCCTTGCAGAAAAAGCAGTTGCTCTAAACAGTCCCCTCTTTGGAAATGCAACAGGTATATTAGCTAGCACAAATGACTGCTTGGGTATTTGTGTAGTATTTTCCCAGATTTAGGCCTTTAAATACTCAGCATCTCTTTACTTGTAGCCTAATAAAAGCAGAGAGGATTTGAATGCTGAAATGCCCCACTTTTTAAATCTATTCGTTCAGTCTTCAAAATAATTTACATTTTCTCTGCTTTTACATGAACAACAGCTAAATTCTTTTTCCTTTTTTTCCCCCCATTACTTTCAATGCTTGATATTTAATATTTTGTTATTTGTTTGCTTTTTCATCCTAGATAAACACATGGGCCAGAACTTAGGATTCTTTTCTGTTCATTTTACCTACAGTAAAATGTTAAAATTCTGCCATATGAATTACTATAAGTATTTTTTTGTGTTTGGCCTTACTTTGTGTTTGGCCTTTTAAAGCTTAGGATTTTCTTGACCATGCTGTCTTACCCAGACATGGTAGCAAAACTGCCACTTGTTATCAACTTCAAATTTCTAATTTTCTTTTCCTCTTCAGTGATTTGTTTGTTCTTTACCACTGTTAGTTGTTGCTAGCAACAAGGGGGATATTTTTGTATAGGGGTGTTGTCAAATTCTTGTTTTAAGTAATTTTGCGCTGAACACATGCCATCAACTCGTGTGAGCTGCACTATTGCTATTTGTGTGGCTGAAAGGGAATGAAGAAGAACAGAAATTGGTCTTGTAAAAGCTTAGGTTAAGATTAAATACATAAAAACTGTTGATAAACGATCTCCTTATATGAGGCATGATACCGTATCACTGCAAGATTTTCCAGTAGCCTAAAAGCAGCAGCTGCATTGCTCACCTCTGACTTGGGTGTCTTTGTGGTGTTCCAAATCAGAGAGGCAACAGGAAGGAGGAGTGATGTAGAAAATGTGATCCACTTTGGTCCTCCTCTCCTAAATTTTAAATTCATTCATACAGAGGTATATGGCTTATTTGCAGTTATTTGTAATTATTGAATGAGTTTGGCATCCAAACAGAGCGCTGTAATCAGGCAGACAGTTATTTACTAGTTCCTCTGCTTGCAATTGCATCTGTTTTCTTTTGCAATGCTAAGAGATGTTTCCAAGAGGACACTTAAACCATTAAAAATAAAATGAGAGGTATTTTGCTTGGCTTTCTGCTATCATTGCCTTCCATAAAGTTGCTTCAATGTTTGCTCCCAAATGGATGCTTGTGGGTGGGGAGAGAGAGAGAGAGAGATGAGGACAGTTACAGTTGCAGATATTTTTCTAATGATTTCCACCAAATGCAGAAACTTGCAACACAGCAAAATGCTCAACATAGGAAAAGCTTTGGAGTACCTGGGCAGTTTTATGGACCATCCTCTTCAGCAGTTGCATGCTGGTCACCTTTGAACTGGTAGTTAGCAGATCCCAGAGAAGACACATGGCGTTTACAACACAGTGATAAATTGGTAGAGACTTGGACCACGATGGCTTCAGGAGTTACGTGTTCCCCGTCATGCCTCGAGGCCATTTATGTTCTGCGTCAGGGGGGTGCATGCAAATACCATATGTCATCGAGACTAATGTGCCTCGCTGCTCCTTCTCATGGGCACTGCAGACACCGCGCGCTTGGAAATTTCCGTGCCTGCCTCTGAGATAAACAGCACCAGGGCCAGCTAATTGGGAATGTTGTTGAACGCCAGAGCTGCTTGCTTGAAAGGTGTACCTGGCAATTAATGAGCACTACTGTAATGGGTGAACACCAAAAAATACAGAAAAACAAATCCATTTTTCTCTTGAGAAGGGGCTTGGTGCTAACAAATTAATCATAAGGGCTCTTCTCCCAAACTGTGTGCTGTTTCAGTGTGAGGAAGATGGTACAGGCTGGGGATGTGGGTAGAAATGATGCAAGTTTAACTGTGCCATGTGATACTTTGGGCATTTGATTGCAGAGGCCAACCCCAGAAAGTACTTGAGTGAGTGCAAACTCAAAGACTCCTTTGCTGGCATTGAAAAAATCAAGCTGGTAGAGTGCGCAAGATCGGTGCTTGGCTGGAGGTCAAGCTGTCTTGTATATACTTTGAAGACAAGGGATTCTTGTGTGGCATATATGTGAATAAGCAAAATATATATGTAAAAAAAAACAGGCTTTCAGGAAAGTGCTTCTGCAGAGTGATGTCGATGAATGAGATGTACTGTGGATTTAGTGAATTTTGGAATGAATTAATCTTGGAATTGACAATAAAGAGTTGTTATCTGCATTTCTCTGGCGTTTCTCCTGCTTCCAGTTGTGTTTCATGTAACAGGTTTAATGGAGTTTAAGATCAACAGAGATGTTTCATGCTTTATTTCAGATGCTGAATGGTCTTGGAAAGCCTGTTGTGTTTCGTAGAATGACCAATGTTATAAATCACACACAAAAAAAAATGACAGCAATGCAAAGAATTAAACAAATGGAGTACAGATAGTTTTCTTCTATATGTTATTCATGAAAAGGCTAAACACGTGGTAGCTGCTATAACCACAGCTCTGTTCCTTAATAGGTTTAGAAGTGTCAAAGTGACAGTGGGCATAAATCACCCATTGAAACTCATCTTTATGTTCAAAAGTATTGCTTAAAGAAGCGGTGGGGGAGACAGAGGGAAAGTTGCTGGAGAAGAGAATCACTAGTATTTGTTCTTTTAAACAGAAAAGCTAAAAATCAGGAGGGCTTTCCATGTAAATGGAAAGAGCAGAAGCAGGCTTGGAAAAGGGGTGTCTATTTCAAAAACAGGTAAAATGTCAAAAGCTTCATATTACATAGTCTTATGTATTTCCTTTCAAAATTTTTAGGGAATGTTTGGGATGTGGTATAGAGGTTCCCATGCTGGGTACCTGTATTTACTGAATGCTTAAGCAAATAGTTACAAGGAATGAGCAGAAATGACTAGAAAAGCATGTATTACAGAAGCTAGAATTAAAATCTGAATGAATCAGGATCTGTATGCTTCTATAAATGCCAAATATAAAACTTTGCATTGCTGAATGATGTCCTCCCTAGGATTTAAACTCTCTGGCATTTTATTTTCAGAGCATGTAATATGCAATGTAATATGACATAATGGTGTCTGATTAAACTACTCTTGCTGCCTTGCCGAAAACCCAGTTATTCCCTAATAACTTGTTCTTAAAGATAAATATTTTATTATATACCAGCTGATTCGCTACCACACCGTTTTAGTTTGTCTTATTTTTGTTGCCTTCTTGTTCTTCAAAGCATCTTCTAGCTCTAAATAAGCTAGACGACCTCAAGAGATCTTTGTTCTGTAGGTGATGAAGGGGTTAAATGACCTGTCAAGGCTGGGCAGTGAACCAGTGAGCTCTCCCCACAGGGAGTGGGAGAGAGGGGCATCTCCCAGAGGTTTCCTTTAAGTGTTAGTCAGTTATGATGAGCTTTGGAGTGGGATGATACAGTTGGGAGTGTGTCACAGAATCACAAAATTGTTGAAGTTGGAAGAGATCTCCTGAGATCATCCAGTCCAACCCCCTCTCCGCTCAAGCAGGGACACCTACAGCACGTGGCACAGGTGTCCCTGAGAAGAATTTATAGTCCATGGACTGGATGTGGCCCACGACTTCTTTATTTTCAGTACAGTAGAGTCTTGCCTAAGTCATTTTATCCTCCCTCTGTTTTTCAAGCTGTGTTTTATTTTCCATCTCTCCCCTCTCTACCCTAATCTTTCCTGCTTTCAGGTACAATTTGGTTTATATCTCTTCGTAAATAGTTATCAAACATGATTACTAGCAACTCTGGTGTTGGACAGTTTGCACACAACTCTGACGCAATTACAAACTCTTAAAAGCTGCGCTGTATGCAATTACAGGGTTATAAAGCCTAATCTGGCTTAAAAACACGAGCTATCTCTGTGCAGGTTTCTAAAATGTACATAGCAGTGGCAATTTTAAAAATAGCTGTCAAAGAAATGCCTTGCTGAATTTTTCAGTTATTACTAGAAAGGTTCTTGTGCAAGGGGGTGTGCTGTGTCCCTCTCTGCGTATGTGTAAGAGCAAGGGGGAAGCCCACACAGATGCAGTTTGAAATTATTATGTAACATTATTATATTCTCTAATAAATGTCAGCATTTAAATACAGGTACTTTTCTGTGGGGTAAGCAAGACATGCGTTTTAGTAGATTTCAGCCCAAATCAGTGCTACAAACCTCTGGAGTTAGGGAGTTTTACTTTCTGCTTCATTTATGGTTACCAGGCTTTGCGTGTGTATAGCTGTTGCAGCTAACATTGCTCTTGTTTAACATAGCCTGTTTCGCTGCAGAAACCAGTAGGAAACTGCAGCAACAAAGCCCCTCTCCTGGTGCCTACAAGCAGCTCTAGGAGGCTTCGCTGGTAGAGTTGGAGTGTCAGAGGCCACATGAGCTTTCTTAGCACTTGAACACCCGGTTTTCAAAAGGGTAAATGTAGGGAGTTCAACTTCATAGATGCGGGGAGTGAACCTTGGAGAGAGGAGCTAATGTATTCACATTTAAGCAAATACATATGTATTTATGTATGAGTGTCTGTTACATAAAATCCTCTCCAAAGCTCTTGCTGTTTTGGTGGTGTTAACAGGGTGTAATAGGGCCGAAGACTGAGTGAAGCTTCACTTTATTTTTGCGGACCCATGGCAGTGGTTGAGCTGTTCTTTTCAGCTCACAGCTCTGTGCACTGATTTCACAGAGAACTGGGCAGCGAGGAGGCCTCTGTGGGCCGTGGTTTGCTCTTACTTGGGTGCTAGAATTAGTGCTGAGGAGGGAACGTCAGAAAGACGTAAATAATTGTATTTATGGCAAGGTTGTGGTAAATTGTTGCCTCACTTATTAGAGGAACTAAAACTGGAGAAAAGCTAGAGGTTGTCAATAACCTCGGTGCTTTGACATCTAGCATTTTTTTTTTTTTTTAATGTCATTACTAGTTATGGTTGGGCAGATACTTGTATTTGGACTTGCTGGTCCACTTCTTATGAATAACAAATTAAAAGCACTGTAGTGTTCCTTGCACTTTATTATGGGTTTATTCTTAAGGTTTTTTTTTTCCATTGTATTTCTCTTTTTTTTCTTTTTCCCATAATAAAATTTGGATTTGCAAGTGTGTGTACATGTGAGGTAGTGGAGATAATGGTTGTCTCAGCTGGCTTTCTAAAATAGTGCAAGGCACTGGGTGTCTTCATGCAACTAAGAAGTTGCGTCATTTTGCTAGGATCAAAATGTTCCAATCTCAAAACAGGGACTTTTTACAGTGAAAAACTGGTTGTTACTATATATTTTTTATATACGTGTGTGTGCATGTGTTCTCTAATATGTCTTCCTATCCAAAAATGGTGCTCGCTCTTACTATGTGGGGAGCAGTGAATTACTAACCACTACATCTGTCTACTTCACCCCAAACTTCAGTTTCAGTAGAGGATGACATATAAAACAAAGAAGCTCAAGCTAGAACCTTTCCAAGGATTTTGTTTGAACTGCGAATGGGGAAAAATGTCAAAAGTTTCTATTTAAAAAGTATGGGAATACTAAACTTGATGGATTAAATTTTTTTATTGTGTTTTTATTTCCAACACGCTCGTTGCATCATCCTTTATTTCGGGCTTTGGAATGATTCCTGTCCATATTTGTGACTTCTGTTGCAATGCTATAAGGTAATCTGCACTAAGTAGAAAAGTGCCTTCTTCCTCCTGGTTGTGTGCAAACGCGTTGGCTGTGCTGAATGCTTGATAGGTTCATTTTTCAGGCTTTATCAAATGAGAGAATGAAAAGCACTATTTTGACACCAATTGTTTTACACCTACTTCTCTTCTCATGCTTTGTTAGCAAACCTAGTCACTTTTGCCATCATAATTTCATCAAGGGATCCAGAAGCTGAAGCAAATATCTGGTGACTTTGGAGCACAAGAGTTGAGCTATAGGGCAGAGGTTGACATATGCTGGGTTCCTGAAAACCGTATAATGTTAAAATAGTTCTGTTCTTCATGCTGACAAGTCCTGCAGCTGCCGTTGGGCCTCTTTTCCACTTATGGAAGCTATTTAAGAAAACATAAAGGCAACTGACCTGTATGGGAAGATCATAGAATGGTATGTGAATTATTTCTTTGAGAAGATAGCTTATATATCGGATTTTAAAGCAGAATGAATGCACGGATAATCAGTGCAAACATTTATTACGAAGGGAAATAGAAGTTAGATTTTTTTTCTCCCTGTAAAAATTCTCTGAGATAAAAATACTGGGCAACTGATACCTCTCAGTTCACAGATAGACTTATTATGTGATGAAGTTCCATAGTCACAGAGTGGGTGGCAGCAAGCAAAATGGATATTTTTATTTTAACATGGCTGCATTCTTGCTCTCACAAGCTGTCTCCACATAACTTATAGGGAATGATAATTTAAAAAACCCTATTTTACCAGCCCAGTATGACCTAGTAGAACCTCTAATCTGTGCAAGGGAAAGCAATTTAATGGTACATTTCTCCAGTGTGATGTCTTAAACACCTGAGCTGCCCAGGTCAATGGCAGATGCCATGCTTTTTGTGTTAAGGTAGGAAGTCCAAAGGAAAGAGTGTTGGGAGTATGAAACCCTCAAAGCTATTCCAGGTCGTTAGAGGTCACACGTGCCTCTTTTCTTCTAGCTCCTGTGGACAACAGGGTTCTCTGCTCAAAAAACTTTTCATCTCCTCTGGTATGAACAGTCTCGTGCTTTGATGCTCCGTGTAAATGCACTACAAAAGCTTTCAGCAGTTGCAAAAGATTTTGAAGAGAGTAAATAAGTCTCTCATAGGTAAATTTGCTGAAAGCTCGAAGACTTGATAGATAGATTCAGGTTAGGTATGAGGAATATATTTTGCATGGTGGTTTGATCAGACCCATTTCCAGCCTCATCAGCTGGCAAAACTGGACAGCAAGTCACAAACAGAAGAGTTTTGATGGAAAACCAATGTACCTGCAGTGCTCCAGCCAAGCAAATTATGAATTAATTGTAATGTGCACTTGAATGAGCCATGACATTGCTAAGTTCATAAGACACAAGTCTCTATGAAGATAGTATATTCCTGTTAATGTTCAGCGTGTGTGTGTGCACGGTCTCTGTATGCATTTATTTATTTATTTGTTTTTGTTATTACATAGTCATTTCTTAAGCTCTTTCTAAACTACTATCACTGGAAACTCTTTTGTAATGAAAGTAGGTATTTCCCCATAACTGTTTGAGTGGTCTGAAAATAAACAGAAAATTGAGATAATTTGTATATGTTGAAATGTCTGCTTGCTAGTAAGTATTGGCGGTTGCTTGCATTGTGCTTTTTATGTACATAACATGAAGTTATGTTAACTTTCTGTTATAGGATCATGAAATATTTATTTGTATCTGAGCATTTTCAAGTCACAAAGTCCTCTTTCCGTGCTCTGCATATTAATGTGTGTTTTGGTGTGTTCTCCAGAGGCCGATGAGTACCCCAGTCATGAGGAAAGGCATGGGGACAGAGCTGGCATGGTAGCAGATACATGAGGTTGCAATTTCCATGGGAAACCGTACTGCTTTTGGGGAAAACTGTTTGCCCACGTTGAAGCTGCAGAATGAGAGGTGGAAAACCAGCGCCTGATTCACAAGGAGAAAGCGTTCAGAAAGACTGCTGAGCAGAAAGCACTCACAGTCGTTATCCTTACAGTGGATATACACACTTGACCCCAAAACATGGGGTTTTAGAGAGCATCATGTGTGCTTGTCACAGGGCAGGAAGTTATTTATGGCACAGCTGGTTTAAATTGGAACTTTTGAGGATAAAGGGACAGCTCTCCTTCTCCTCCCATCCCCCCCCAGCTTGAGTGTTCATGCAAAAGCACATTTTCCGTGACTCCGTTATTGTTTGAACATCAGGATATTGCATAAGCCTCTCTAGGGAAAAATAGAATATGCAGAAGCAGAAGATGACCTATGCCCACCCACAAGGGCTATTAAATGCCGCTTCGCATATAGTGTCAGTGACGAGGAACGTTATGGGGAGGAGAAGTGGAGCTAGAGGCTAACTGTTTTAATTAGTGGGGGCAGTGATATTCAGATCCAGGTTCTCGCGCTATTTTTTACAGTGGTTTTCTGCATGACCACGGGCACATCCTCTGACCTCTCGCTTCTGCTTTGAAACTGAGCTTTCCTGACTCCTGTAGGGAGAGAAGAGGATAGGAAAATGCAGTGTAGTCTCTCCTTATTTTTTCATCTAAACTTCTATAGGCAAAGAAGTCGTTAAGTGAAAATATGTGTATATAGGCGAAGCTTTAAGACAGCTTGTGCAAATTACATAGTTTGTCTTGGAAAAGTAGCTGTGGTGGCAATAGCATAAGACAGGCTTCATTCTAGACAAGAGAAGATTAGCGCTGGATAAATGTGTGTAAGTGCTGCTAAGGACAAGCATTTCTGAGCTGCCTCTCATTCCCATTAAAATAGTGTGGAGATTTGAGCATTCCACAAATTGAGGAAGTGTGGTCTGTTGCTCTGTAATCCCTAATGCAGTGTTGCAGTGAAAGTCAGTGGCCCCACTCATTTGAATGTCAAGAAAAATACTTGTTTTTTTCTTCTTTTTTTTTTTATAGAATCAGGGATTAAATTCATGAAGCTTTTTACAAATTGATTTTGCATGACTTCCCCTTCTGTTCATGATATGTAGCTATCTCTGGGTCCAATTTATCTTATGAGAAAAGACAAGTACACTGGGCCTGTTTAGCCAAGAGAAGAGAAGACTGAGAGGATATCTGATCAATATACATATAAGTTCCTGAAGGGAGAAAATAGGGAGAATGGGGCCAAACTCTTCTTGGTGGTGGCCAGTAACAGGACAACAGGTAATGGGAACAGGTTGGAACACAGGAAGTTCCGTCTCAGTATGAGGAAGAACTTCTTTCCTCATATTTCCTCTTTCCTGTGAGGATGACAGAGCCCTGGAACAGGCTGCCCAGAGAGGCTCCTTGTGGAGTCTCCTTCTCTGGAGATTTTCCAAACCCACCTGGATGCCACCCTGTGCCATGTGCTCTGGGTGTCCCTGCTGGAGCAGGAGGGTTGGACTTAATGAGCTCTAGAGGTCCCTTCCCACCCAAACTGTTCTGTGAAATGAGCCAGTGCTTTAATCGGCTCTAGTTATGCTGGAGATGCATGGGACTTGATGGGGGGATCTGCCCAGACTGCAAACAGATCCTCAGTGTAGGCAAAACACTTTCTGTATGTGCATGCATTGAATCCTTAAGTGATACCTCTGCTCCTTGCTCATGAATACAGATTAGGCCACTCATTCACAAGTCTTACTTATTTTCAGATCAGTAGGTCATTAGGGTGGAGCTGCAGTTGCATCCTGTTGGTAGTAGAAAGGTAGTGGTGAAGGAGATTTGAAGTTTATTTATTTATTTATTTATTTATGGCAATTCCATGAGCAAAGAGAAGTCTTTCAGTTTTCTGTCCTTTTATTGGTATTTGCTACTCTTCCTTTGGAGAGCAGTGGAGGAGGAGGCCCATGGAACTGAAGAACACAGTGCATTGTATTTTTAATAATATTGTAATATATTTTAATAATATAGTAATATAATCATGTAATATATATTTTATATATAATATAAACATAATCCTCAAAACAGAAGAGGATGGTGGGAAAACCAAAACAAAAAACACCACAGAGATGTTTATACTGAAAAAGCTCATTTGTTTTCAATTGCAAATGAAGGCGATCTGTTACCCCTTAAGCCCTGGCACGTGTGTAGCACTTTAAAGACTTCCCTAGACCATAGTGCAGATCAGTGCAGCTAGTGAAGTATTGAGAGTTCATTCATCTCTTTGTGTCCATTTATTTTATGTAAGTACTGCTAAGGACAAGCATTTTTGAGCTGCCCCACATTCCCATGAAATAAATTGGAGTTTTAAACAGACCTTTTAAAAGTCAGTGTCTATCTGAAGCATTATCTTACAGGTGAGATAATGTCAATTGGTAAATTGAGGAACAATTGTGTCTTCCTCTCTGGAAAGGTGTCTCCTCCTGCCAGGCAGCAGGCTATGGCTGGACTCCATGGGAGGCCGCCCTAACAGAGTCTGGAACTACAAATCATTTACCCGAGATGATAAACTTTTGATAAGCGTTCTGGAGAAATCACTGTACTGGTTTATTATTCCAGTTAAGGTGAGCTGGCACTCTGCTTTTTATTGCCCCGGAGATTGAAGTTTATGGAAGTTCATGGAAGGGATGCCCTTGCATTCCATACTTGAAGACTGCTCCCTCTACTGGTGTAAGAGCTTTTAATAGAGGCAGGTTAGATTAATTAAATTATTTAGATTAATTTCATTTTTGATACATATATTTGTATGCAACATGCACATATCAGACCTAAAATCCACTCTTGCAAAGCTATGTTAAAATTCAAAAACCTCTAAGCAAAATGTTGCATCTGAAGACACAGGTGAGGAATATGAAAATCATGTGATAGTAAATATTCTGGTGTTATTTAATAAATATACATGTAAAAATAAATCTTCAATTTTATTTTTATGCTCTTTTCTTGTATATTCATTATAGACCTTGGTGCTAGTGATTTATTCTTGATACAGGTGTGAGATGGATCGGACTTTTTGAAAGAGAACACTCACTGATCAGAAGACTTGCTGTAGGATTAGAAGCCTTGCAATTAAAAATAAAATAAAATAAAAATAAGGAACTTTTGAGATTGATGTCAGATTGCCTTTTGGGACCAAACAATTTGCAGACATGCATTTCATTGAAGTGGTGGTGATTCTGAGGAATGCATTAGTTCTTCACAAGATCTGACTGCATTCTTAGATGAAAACTGCCTGGTTTTGAATGGTAATAGATTAGAAAATTGAGGGATTTAGAGAAAATCATATCCTGATTCACTCGAACTGTGAAAGATTCGTATGAAAGTAGCCAAAAATTTGAAGTTTAATGTCTTCCATTAAAAAACTACCTTGGAAAAGTGTAATCACTGGCATCTCTGTCTTTAGGCAGTGATTGAGTCTTTAAGTGTAGAGGTCCTCACTGAGTCATCAAAATGGGAAAGTCAAATGAAAACATTGTATATGCCATGCTTCCGAAAAGCACAGCATGGTCAGCAGAGAGAGGTCTTTCTTTTTATGAGAATGATCAAATAAAACATTATTCAAGCTGGATACTTGGGCCTTGAACTGGGAAAAATCTCTTAAACTTGATTGTAAAGCCCAGATGAATAAAAATGAAGAAATGTGATGATTACAGTGAGAATTTTCTTTCCCTGCTTATGGTTAAACACCTGTTTGCATGATTTGTGGAAGGTGGTCCCTCCTGGGTAGTGCCTGTGGAGGGGGAGGATGGAAATTGCAAGCCCACCTCAGCACGGGTGCTGTTAGTTCATGCTTTACCTTTCTGGCATTTGCCTGTCCTTTGTTTTGCACATCCTAAGTGGACTTCTCATGTTGTCCCCATGTCCTTGTTCGAATAAATCAGTTTGCGAAGTGACAAAACACTTGGGTTTTTGCAGACAGGACTTGTTCCTAGTTATGCCCCAGTGCAACTCCACAAAGGATGAAGCTGCGCCAGATGTTTTGTAACATGTTCTTCTCTTAGGTCAGGGGATGTTCCTGTGTGTGCAGCCTGCCTTGGAGTGTTGCTTATTCCCAGATCTTTCCTGATAGCAACCCTGTTCTTTGTGACCTGATGCATACTGTGTGTTTGCTTTTTCTGCTTAAAAACAGTAGAGTAGGAACTTTGGGGTTTTTCCCACTTATTTTTCCTTCAAAGATGAATTATTTTAATGTAATGTGTACTAATTGGCTCATTTGAATGAAGTAACTTGGCTTTCCATAATGTATTTATATATTGGCTTGCTATAATAGCACACTGTATCACTGTGCATATGAATAAATAAAAGTGAAGCATGGAGTTTCTTATTGTAGGAACAAATGCACTTAAAATGTACATAGAGGATTTACAACTCAATGCGAGACAAACAAGTACAGGAGGCTGCAGTCAAAAACCTTATACCTGTTTTCATAATTATATTATTTGTTCAGTAATGGACATGTGGTATGACTTAGTATCCCAGAATATCTCCAATTTCCTCATAGACTTTCTGTGAGGTAACTTATTGACTTGTCAAAACCTGACCTATTTTCATGCTGCTGTTTAAGTGTAGTCCTATTCTGCTTCTTAGGAAATTATTTGTCTTTAAAATCTAATGGATTGACAAAAAGAAATAAAATTGGTTCTGTTAATTTCATTGTCTGGATGAGGGAAAGCACCATAAAGTGCTATAATATATCTATAATATCTATAATTTTCCAAGACAGAGAGGCTAATCAAAAGTGGGGAGAGAAGACTAAATCAACTTCATGAACAACTAGTGGTATATCTAGGAATTCTCCTCAGTAGGTGTTCAATATTTTTCCATAGCTTTGAGTTGACATTCTTAGATCTGACTGTATTAAACATTTTTCAACATGTTGAACACAACACGTGGCCAGGTGCAGTGCTGGCAGCCCCTGCTTGCGGTTCTGCTGGCGCTCAAGGCAAACAGTAGTTTCCATTGAAAAGTATGGGGAAACCAAAGGTGAGAAAAATATGTAAAAACCAGATTGTGTTGCTGCTAGAAGCCTATGAAATTGGGTGTTTAACTCTTTTGGTCAGGCTCCTGTTCCACCGTTTGGTAGTGGGGAGATCATGTTCATTGTATAACCCAATTTATAGTTACAATCAGCTACTGTAGAATCAGTGAGTCTGCTTAATTAATTTATTTATTTTTGGAGGTGTTTTTTGTTTGTTTGTTTTTCAATGTCTTCATGTTAGGAAGTTGAGCTGGATGTCTTGAGGTCCCTTCCAACCTGAATTGCACTATGATCCTATGAAATATTAACTGCTTATAGTTGACACTACAGAACCTTTGCAGAAATTAAGAAGGCCTTTTGAGGGTTATTTGAAAAGGTAAATAGGAATGTTTAATAGCATTTATCATTAAGGTGAAAGATGTAGAAGTTACATGCTTTCTGTGTTAGTATCTCCTCTATATTGCAAATGTTACTGCTTCAAGAGGTCATCTCTCCAGAGTTTAGAACTGCTCACTAGTTAATGTCAGCTTTAGTTGTCTGCCAAAAAATGGACTCTTCTGGCATAAAAGAATATTAGGGAATGTTCTGTAGGCTCACAACAGAAAACTTGCGTATGAAAACTACTGAAATTTTTTATTGCAAATCTTCTAAAAAAAGTATTTTCAGGGTTGCTTCGCTGGAGTGTGTTGCAAGTTAGTAGTGCATGCAAGGAAGGGAAAGTAGAACAAAATCAAGTGAGGGCCTGGTTGTTTTGATGGCAAGTAAGCTGGCAATTGCAGTTTTGTTTTTCCCTTGACTAACATAGGTATTGTAGAGCTGTTGTGTAAACACGTGATACAAGGGAATCTGCAAGCTACGTCCATTAGAGGCTCAGAAAGGCAGAACTGGTAATTGATTTTGCATGTGCTTTTATTTTTGTTGGAAAGCAGGGCTGAAATCGCTCCCATAGCTCCTTGTACGTAGGTTAAATGTGTTTGAATGGGTCCCTGAACTCTTTTGCACTTGCCAGTGATCTTGCAGAATATGATGAAAATGGGAGAGGCAATTGTGTGAATTAAGGCTTAAATGACTAACAGGGGTAAGGGAAAGATTCTTGTTATCTTGACAATTACTTCTTATAAATGGACTCCAGGGATGTCAGTAATAAATTCTGAGGACTTTTTCCTCCATGAGGTATTAACGCTCCGTTTGATGAGCATCATAAGAGGAACACAGCAGGAAAAGCACCTAGCAGGGTACATGAGGAATTGAGGCTGCTTAAAGCTGTTCTACCCTTTGCTTTCCTGTCAGTTATGAGTTCTCTACTTGTCATCCTGTCCTTCTTCCTTGCCCTTTGGCTATTTTGCATTGAAATAAAAGCAGAGGTATGAAATCTGCATCATTTTCTGTAATTTTTTTTCTTCGTAATTTTTTTTTTGGAGGAGGAGGAAGCAGGGGGGTTCTAGTGTAATAGTGTAAGTTCGGATAAGTATGGTGTAATTTTAAGTAAGAATCTCACCTCCCCTAGTCTCTCTTGCTTATGGACCTATTTAAGTATACTGTAGCAGGAGAGGACAGAAAATAATTGTACCTTATTATGAAAAAAGGCACTATATTTCTGTATTTTAAAGTGTATGATGAGATTGCTAGAAACAATTGAGCAATTTTTTTTTTTAGTGTTCTTGATAGTGTTCTTGTAAATCACAGAGTTGAAGTATTGATGCTTCATATTCATTTGGAGATGCTTCAGTCAGAGTACCCAAGAGAACAAAGGTTGTGAGATCTGATCAACATTTGATTATTTATTGTTTGTACCACAGGGGTATAAATCCTTTCCTTTGTGTTTTTTAAATATGTTAATATAAAAAAACTTCTAACAGTATAAGAAATGTAACATCATTATAATGGACCTTTTTTCTCCTCTGCCTATAGGTATAAATAGAACAGTGACGTCTTTCTCTCTGGGCTCTGTGCATCATTCATACGGTGCATCTCCTTTCTAGGTCACAAGGCTCTTTTCTTCTTTCTTCTTTCTTTCTTTCTTTTTTTTCCCCTTCTACCACTTATTTTGTTAAGCTCGGTAACAGTGCTGAAGAAGAGCACAGACTCCTTGCATCTGACAGCAGTGCTTCTCTGGGGAATGGCAACAGGTCACGATCACAAAAATGTGACCTTGATTCAGAATCATAGTATATCCTAATTTCAGTAAAAACATATTTCCTGGTAGGGATGTCTCACAGACAGATGATGTTCAGTTGAGTGTCATGTTTTATTTTGTGTCCTGTGCTTTTCCGTTTGAGGTTTTACTGAAGGGTGTACTAAGTATTAAACAAGATCCATGTGTATATGGTAGAGTCTTCTTCAAGGTGGGTGTTCATGAGGAACTCATCATGTTAACGTTCATTTCTTATGGTCAGAAGATGAATCTGCTGATATAAGTCCAGTGCAGTTGATGGGATTTTTCTAGTGGGGACCTGGGCCTGCTGTTTGATATCTACCAGTTGTCTGTGTTTTAGCTGGTCTTCCCATTGATGCAAGAAAAGTTTCAGGTTTCCTGGGCCTTCCTGTGCACTGGATACTCTGTGTCCAATAGAAATGGTCAGTTTTGTAGTAAAATTTATTGTGTTTTTTCTTTTTTTCTTTTTTTTCTTGAGACCTCTTTTCCCAAGTGCTTCCTAATAGAATTATTTCAACATGAAGGCTTCCTCCTACGTTTCCATTTGAGATCTGCTTTTGCTTAGAGCAGAGGGACGACCTTGTTCAGTCCCTTCCAAACAAAATTATTTTGTGATTCTTTTGTATAGATGAGACAAATAGGATGGGAGCACTACATATTGCGTAGGTAATTGTGCACAAAGTGTAACATGCACAAGCCTGTGCTCCAGCAGTAAAAGCAGAAAATCTATAGTTACTTATTCGGGCTACATCTTCAATGTAACTAAACAGGAATTCATTATTAACCTGTGGGTCAGAGCCAACTCAGAGGCAGCCTGGTCTGCTCCATTTGCTGAAAGGACTTTGAGGCGGTGGTGGATTTTCAAAGGCATCAGTTTTATACAACGAAGTCTTGCTTCAGCTATGTGTGGTGTCATTTTAACAAATGATCACGACTTTTCAGCATGCAACTTTTTCCTGTGCCACAGTATACCTGAAAGATGCTTTACAATTCAGTAAGTAGTGGAGTTGCAATTCCATTGAAAAAAAATATAAATAAAGTTACCGAACTATTCCCTCACTTTCCTGAAGAAACCGTTTATATTTACTAGCTGTCGGTGTTTTTAGTTACCGAACTTTTTTTTCCCATGCTAGCTGCAGGGGAAAGTAATTTAATTGTGGTTTCTAAACAGATAAACACTTGAAAAAAAATGTAGACAGATATACCACATCAAAAGGCAGCTGCTCTTTTGTCATGTGTTTATTAGTTAAAGGTAGTATCATCTTTCCTCTCCTGCCCCTCATCTGTCAGCTGAAAACTTCTTCAAGTCTCCTTTTACAGGTGTGCCATTTTGGGCAGTCAGTGGGGAGAAGAGATGGAGCATGTCTCTTGTTTCCTTTTTTAGTACAAATTCAATGTGAATATACATTAGGCTAAATGAGAGAGCAGCTGTTCTAAAGGAAGGTCTTGACACACAAATATCGTAATGACGTACAAAGCCTAATATATGTACACACAGAGAAAATGTGCATGTATTTTTTTCCCCAGAGTCTGGAGGGGAAAAAAAAGAAAACTCTACTTGTTACCATGGTCACTGTTTATAATGACAGCATTTGCCAAAAGTTACCACACTGCAGTTCCTTCAGCTTGATGCTGCAGAGCCTTCTGCACCTTTTCACATCTGCTTTCTGCACCTTTTCCCATCTGTTAAGGCTTTGCCCCAAAACAGATCAAATATGAAGCCTTTTTTTTTTTCTTTTTTTCTCCCCTAATAAACATCAAATTCGATAACAAAACACTGACTTCAGTGTTGTTGGGCCATAACGTGAGTGCATGCTTTCTTCTTCAGAGGAAACCCATGTGGTAATTTGTTGGCAGATGCTGACTCTAAGGCAGTCGTCAGAGAACTTGTATGATTTGTGCTAACCCGAAGGAAACCACAAGGCAGCCTGTCTTGGGCAGTTCCTGTGATTTGCTGATACCAACAGCTGATGCCTTTTTTCCTTTCCTGTGATGCTGGGTGCCACTCCACTTGGACTGCTTCAAGCATGCAAATTGAGCATTCGTGTTGGTTTATGTTAGAAGCTGCTTTTTGCAGATATGTTTTGATCTACTGGAGCTTTATCTAGTCCTTGGCTATCCATCTTCCTTGGCCAATACACAGGTCAAATGTGTTCTTTTTCTCCTTAATCTATGTGTGGCATTTCTGGAGATTCTCAAGCTGCAGCTTCCTCTCTGCAGTTTTAAAAATGATTGCATTATTACTTTTATTATCACTTGATCTTCTTGATCCAAAGCCAAGGCTTTGTCCTGCAGTGATATAATGCTGTCAAACCTGATATCCAAATATACATTCCGTGTAGATGGCTGGTCCTTATTGCTTAATTTGTTTTCTGAAAGGCTTTGCTGAACAGAGTGAGCCACACAGAAGTGCTTTTAGGAATTGTGTTCTGGAGATTTCAAGTGTGCAGCTGCTTCTAGCTGTGGCAGAAGCCATATTTTGGTGGAGTTGCTCTGTTTCAGACAGAATTGGAAGACCTGGGAACTTCAGCCAGTCTTGTGAAACTAGCAGAAGCAGCGCTTGACTTGAAGAAATGGTTGCTGATGTTTTTGTTTTATTCTTCTTCTTGAGCATGAACATAGGGGTAGCGTAGATCCAATCCTGGATTTTTCTGCACACCCCTCTTTATCTAGAAAAAAATAGTGCTTGTCAGGAATACAGAAGTGGTCTTGGCTTTCCCTGATCAGAGGTCCTTGTTCTAGGATTTTATTGTTTTTCTTGCGAGGTATACTACAAAGAAGGATTATTTAACTGCTTTTGTTCATCCATGCTGGGTTTGAGTGCAGGCAAAAGTCCCATCCTCTGCCTCGTTTGGAAGTACTTTGGCTGTCCTTTTCCTTTTCTCTCCCAGTAGAGGGATTTCTTTACTTTGCAAACCAGATTTCACAATCACAGGATCCATTTTCCAGATGTCCAAGTATACTCTTTCCTAATGCATCAAGTACATTATCAAGAAAAAACAAATGCAGTTTGGAGAGCACATTGCAGAGAAATTCATCGTAGTTCAGCTATAAAATTATTGTGTCAGCATTGTAATACAGATGAAGCTGTTTGCTTCATTACTTAATTGAGTTTTAAGTTTTTATGACCAATGGCGAAGTTGCATGGCTTTTTATTCTGGAGGATGAAAATAATTTTGAAAGCAGCATAAGTAATTAGATAAGGTGCCGCGAGGCATGGAAGAGGAATGGACTTTGCAGTTGTTACCATGTTTATGTAGAAATGTGAGGCATTATTACTTGTAACAAAATAGAGACAAAAATGTTTCTTTCCCAGATGAAGATTATAACTTGCTGAGTCACTGCCTCGCTAGTTTGCCAGAGTGCTTTTTCTTTTATTTATTTATTTTTTATTTTCCTTTTATTTTTCAATCCCATACAACTCTTTGATAAAATACAGAAAAACTTTGAATTGGGGGATTTCACAAAGCCTGGGACCACCTTTTTCAATGTTGTGATCTCTGGCTGTGGTGTCAGGGCTGCTCCAAGTTAATCCAAGCTAACATGGCTGTTGATGGAGGAGTGGTGCTTCCCCCGTCTTTCTCCCTTTTGTACTTACGCTACCATAAAATCAGTTGCAGGGATCAGGAAGTGACCTTGCTGAAAACATAGAGTTAAGGGTTTTTTTTTTTTTTTNTCACGAATCAGGAAATGACCTTGCTGAAAACATAGAGTTATGGGTTGTTTTTTTTTTTTTTTTCTTTCTTTTTTTTTCTTTATCAGCCTAATCCTTATCACCATTCCGAAATGAAATTGTTTTAAAAACTCATGAGACAGCCCATACATTCACTAGGCAACCTTGGCTTCATCATGGTGTGTTCAACAAGCTCTGCCTGTGATACATGGGCAGCTCCAAGGTTGTTCTGTGGTGCCAGATCATAGACTGCCCCTGCTTTTCTCATGTTCAAGGGTTGTTCCTGCCCTGGATTTTGAGGAAGTCCAATCTTCCTTGAAGTGGAGAAGAATCAAACTTTTTCTTTCAAAGTGATATTTTTAGTCTAGCACATGGTAAACGTGTAACAGTTCAGTTTATGTATACGAGAGCTGTGCATTAGCAGAGTGGAAGGATGGACTGCAGTGAGGATGGAGGTACCTTAAAAGAGTTTTCTTCCTTATTTTCTTCAGAAAAAAAGTGTCACACTCCTGGCATGCATGGTGCTAATGGGGAGGGATTGGTCATGCTCATCGCTGGTTTCTTCAGCCTCCTTGCCCATGTTACTGGAGCTCACAGTTCATGAGAACTACCTTGCTGATACTCAAAAGAAAATGAGATCCAATGTGCTACAGGTCAGGTTTTGGATGCTGTAAGGTGCACTCTTGTTTCTCTAACTGGGGACTGTAGGCATTCAGAGAAGCTACACAAATAGAAGTCTGAGAGCCTATGGAGATCATGTTTAGACCTCAGAGTGTCCCTGCCCACTCTTCTTATTTTTATTTATTTATTTATTTATNTTCATGTTTAGACCTCAGAGTGTCCCTGACCGCTCTTCTTTTATTTATTTATTTATTTATTTATTTATTGAATGAAGTCCCTTGCTTCTGACTGAAATGAAATATATACATATATATACATGAGCATATTAAAATCCTAGATCCTGCTGGTACAGATTTCCTGTTAGTAAAGTAGTGTCACATAAAGGCTTATGTTTACATTGCCCTATGTACTGTTTCATCAGCATTGCAGTTAGCATGACTGTTTTATGCCTCGTGAACCTGGAATTTCAGGTAGAGTGTTTGAAGTAGAAATAAGCAGCATGAGGGTAGCACTATGAGCAGCGTGGGAAAACGTGATTAGTATCGCTGCAGTAGCTTGCTGCTGAATCAAGCCTCAGCCTCACATCCATATATTTTTTTCCCCCTTTGGCTGTTTTCTACAACCCTTGCCAACGTGATATTTTGTAGAGGTTCTGCAGAGACTTAATCTTGGAAACTTGCAAAGAATTCTTACGCAGTCAAGAGATACACTAAGAGAGGGCATGAGGAGTGTGAAGTAAGCAATGATGGATGAGATGCTTTTTGCCTTCCTATGTGCTGTATACTAAAGAGAGCAGCTGTACCCAATGAATAAGCCCTGTTCGATCGCCCACTTCTGCCAGTCGCACAGCTCTTAGGAGGTTCCCACCACGGTTTCTGCCTATACAGAAAATAGGGGTCAAGAAAAAATAGCAAGAGGTTTCTGTTTCTTTAGTGGGTAGGGGAAAAAAAACTGTTTCTCCAAACAATATTTCCTTTGAAACAGCTATCTTACTGGAAATAAATGACTTTTTTTCTTCCTTGAAAACATAAAGAGGCATCATAACTAAGCAAAAAGTAAGGCTTGCCTTTCTAGGTTGGACTCCCAAATGATGATGCTTTTCACTCAAATCTTTTTAGCGTGTGTGATGCTGAAATGCAACCCACATGAGGTTAAGCTGTGAAGAAAAAAATGCAGATACGAAATGGAATATGGCCTTGAGTCTCCCCTCTTGTGATCCTGAGGAGAGCAATGCTGTTTCCTGATCTTTGAAGAAGCCACAACTGCAGTGTGCAAAGTGATTTGACTAACTGGTGGTGCTCAGTACTTCTGCGTTTCCAAAATGTTGGCTGTACCCTCCTCAGTTCCAGGCCATGTGACTTTTTTTTCTTCAGTAGAGTGCCTTCACAGAGTGCAGATGATAGAATTCTCCTACACTTGATCAGAAATCCTAAACTATCCCAGGGAAATCTATGAGCTCATGATGACAGAGGGTTCTTGTTTTCCTAAATTCTATCTGTGGTAGGAAAAGGAGCTCCTTGTCATGCTTTTTAATATTTCAGCAATGGAGCAAGAGGTGTGTTTTTGATGTAGATGTAGAAAAAGGTGTCTTCTGCTTTTTCCATGTTATCCAGTTTCTTTTCCATACCTTACTTAATGAAATAACAAGAATTACAGCAAAATATGGAAAAAAAATTCATTAATTAGCAGCTCATGGTCATCAATGATGAATTCTTGCCTGCTCAAGATAATGTAGCTTCAAATATGTGACCTTTCACTGATTATTGTTGTAACAGAAGGTTGCAGAGAAAATCCAATATTGTTCTAAGGAAAAATAATGAAAATAAATCAGTCCTTCATGGCATCTTTTGTTCAAATCAGTGAAATTTAATATTTTATCTTCAGCAGCTAGGGCCAAATACAGAGGAGCTTCTTGCTTCTCAATTTCCATTCATATTTTTCTTTCCAAGTAGGTCAGTGCATCCAGATTCACTGCTAAATTTTCTTTCAGTCAAGAGTGGATTTACCTTGTACTCTGCTCTGGAAGACATAGCTTAAAGAAAAAGTACCCACTATTTTATGGTAGCTAAATGTTTTTGTTTATGTAGGATGTAAGTTGTGTCAGAGCTCAGAGCATCAGTCTGTCAGCAAGACCCTTAGGAACTTAGTGATTTGGTGATTAAATATACCTGTAGCTCATCTGCAGCTTGAGACAAGTGCCAAAGAAACATTTAGCCATGTTTGAATGAGAAGAAAGAAATGGAAGCAATAGCAAATGTTCTTCTCTGTGGGAGAGAATATTGTCTCCTTTTTGTGGTTACTCCTTGCATGATGGCTTAAGTGCTGAAGAGAACTTGAAAAGTTTGAGGTGAGTTCTGGTTTGCCTGGAAGAACCTTGATAAGGGAGAGCTGCCATAACCTGACTCAGTGTCCATGTTTGTGGCTTATCAGCATATTTGGTGTAGTAGGAACAAAGAGACCAACAGAAGCATACAATAAAACAAAAATAAGTTTATTCTGTCTTGGGGTTGACTAGACATTTACTGCAGCTGTAATTTTTATCTGAGTCTGACCAACAGTCAAGGGACTGTAATTCTTCTAAGCTGTGACCTGATGGATGTGTTTATATGAAAAAAAATAGAATTTTCTCCTTTGTGACTATTATCAGAAAGGGCTAAGAAACGTAGGCTTTGCTAGAACCTGCTCCATTTTTTGGTGGACTGCGATTTACCAGATTTCAATATTGTATATCTACTTTGTGGAGTTTTTTTTTTCCATTTTTTTTTTCTGCCCTGAGAAATGGAAAATAATCCCACATTATCTTGAAAAAATGGCTTGTGCTCTTGAACATTATTATGTGGAAATCAGATTAGGAAAATGTTTGGATAGGTGAGTGGGTCAGCTCTTCAGGAGGTTACAGATCTGTGGTCATTAAGTGACATGCTCATGGCTACGTGCTTTGGTCATGTGTTCTAAAACAATGCTATATAAAAAAGCATATTAGGGTATATTTTTATGTTCCTTTGGGCACGTGAAGTTAGTTTGAAGAATTCTATGTTGGACTAGATTATAGGGATCTATCATAGTTTTTTAGGGAACAAAGAAGCATCTTTGTTTTATCTTTTGGTTTACTAGCCTGAATAAAATACATTTTGATGATCAAAAGTTCAGTGCTTCAGTTTGTTTGTAACCACAGAAAAATGGAACTTTTTAAAATCAATACCTGGTAGCTGAACAAACTTTTCCATAATGTATTACCGGAAGGAAAAAGTAAACGAGATTGGTCTTTCAGTGCTGATTCTTGAATACTATCTGTTAATACATACATATATAAAATGCAGACAGAAAATTTACAGGTCATTTGTAAAATATATGTCCATGAATATAAACTGTCAGTTTGCTGTATTTCTGGTAGTTAAAACTTCTTAAGAGACATAGATGCTTAAATGGAATAAACACAATTCTAAAGCTTGCATTTCCTGAAGGAAATGTCTAGATAATCTATTTTAAATGTATTCTCTTATGTCAAGGTGGTGTTTGGTGACACATGGTATCGTATTATATATTTATTGCGTTGATGTTGCATATTCCCATCCTCATTGCCCTGTTTTTTTTCTCTTCTCTTCTCTCAGTTGATGTAAACTTACTTTTGTCACGTATACTTCTCACTATTTTCTTTCTCAGCATCCAGCCCATGACTGAGAAACATAGTGTGGAAACATAGTTTCTTTCCTAACTTGACTGAAGAGGTCCCATCAGACTGCCAAGAGCATGTGATGGCCAAGCAGGCTGCATGATACTCTGTGCTCTGCAGATTAGGCTAAACAACAAGATGACTAGATACTGATTATTTTTGTATGGGACCTCATAAATGAATGTTAATGATCAGCAATGCCTGTTTACCCATCAGCTTTCCAGACCTAGCAGAGCTAAGGTCTGCATCCAGCACCTCAAATCAACCTGTGATGGGCTGCACTTCGCTCTATCTGCAGAACCAGAAGACTTGCTAATTCTAAGAGTTAAAATCACCTCAAAGCTTCACTTTTAGTGCAGTTCTTCCCATCAGTGGGTTTTGCTGCTGTATTACTTTGACCCCAGAATTTTCCTTTTGACCGCAAAGCCAGGAGGTGCTGCTCCCGTGAAGGTCTGAGGGCCCTGCACCCGCAAGGGCAGCTCGGCCCTTGCACAGCTCAGTGACTGTGAAACATGTTCATCTCGGGCAACCTTTTCTTTTTTCTTTTCTCATAAGTAAAAATCTGTACTGTCCTTCTGGTTTCAGAAGGCCTTTGGCACACTACATCAATTTTTATTTGCGATTTTATGTTTGCTCTGAGTGGGGGTGTTCTTCATTCCATGTGATGCTAGCAATCCAGGTTTGGTTTGTTTAGATGGAAAATGCTTAAGGCACAAGAGAAATTATTTTCTGTATCTGTGAATAAAAGTATTTTCTTTATGTCTTTAACTCCTAACTTTAGGATGAATATTCCATATCTCCAGACTTGAATCTTCCAAATTTGTACTTTTTTTTTTTGATTCATTTGATCTTTTTGCCAATTTCTATAATAGTTTTGCATGTTTAACATCATCTAGCAATAATTAAACTTTTTTAACATCATCTAGCAATAATTAAACTTTTTTAGTTGTTGCTTTTAGGTCCCATGTTATTAAAGGCAAAGTCTTACAAAGCTGTCCATGAAATAAAGGCTGCATGTGTATTCATGTTAATTGGGAAGGTGTTGTAGCATATGCTACATAATCCCTTCCTGTCCTGTCCACACAGGAAACCAGAAAATGCCATATATGCCCTAATATTTTCCTTTGATCTCGAGTAAAATCATAGAACTTCCGAACGTCTGTTTTGATAGAAAGAAATGAACTTTTGCTGTCTTGGTAACTGAGATCCTTTTAGGTCCCAAACCTGCAAAGATTTCCACACTTATATGTGGCAAGCTGACACTGCTGAGCTCTGTCCTTAATCTTTCTGCTGTTTTACTGCATGATCTCAGGTAGTAATACAGATAAATAAGGTTCAACTTTCTATGTGTGTCTGACTAATTAGCTATTTGGGTTTAATTTTTCAGTTTATGTACAGGATTGAACAGTGAGGGTAAATCTGTACTTGGCTTTCTATCAGATCAAACACGCAATGCACAGGATGCCAATTCCCATCCAGCTTGAGCAGAAAACAAAGATTGTTTGTGATTGTCTGAAAATAAAAGCACATAAGGGAATTGGAGACCGGGATAGGGCATCACCAAAAGCATTTTCTGTCTGCAACGCACCGTGTGCTTAGGTACAGCTGGTTAATCCCATCTCTAGTAGAAAGGTTGGAGTCTTTTTAACAGATCTATTTAGAATGGCATCTTATTTGGGGATCAGTAAGGGCTGATATTTTTGTAGCTATCTGCAGATTTGGCAAACAGTACTTCTGCAGGATTGGGAGAAGATTGTGAAATTGCTCAAAACTGTGCAGCACATGGGTTATACATGTTAATAGAAATATTTAACTGTTTGAAAAGGCCTCGGCATTGTGTAATAGCAATGATATGTTACATTCCAAGATCCCAAGGCGTGTTATAGTCATTAATTAACTAGGAACAATAACTTCCTTTGACAAGTAGTGTTTCCTCCGGATGAGGCACAGAGGATTAGATGCTTATCTAAAAGCAAAAACATACTGCCCACAAGAGATATTTTCTAAAGTGCCTTTTTTCATCTTTTTTTTTTTCTCTTTCAATCACTTTCATTTACAGGTGCATGCATCTCATCTTTCCATTTTCTTACGTGTTTTGAGGTTGACTGAAGCAGACCATCCTAGTGTTCCTCTACTTTGGAACAAGTAATACAAACAACGGAATGACAAGCTTTGCTGAAAGGGCAGAAAAGCTTTCTGCGGGGGTGGAAGGAAAGGCAGTACAGTGGTTTTGATGAGAAATCGAAAGCAGATACTGCTCTGAAAAGTATATTTTCATTTTCAAAATCCAATTTTTGCTTTATGAAAAGTTACAAAGGGTTGGGTTGTTCTTATGCTGAAACCCACTGAAACTTCCCCTTTCCCCTTCTCTTCTGAGGACAGATGTTTTTGGTGATTTATTTATTTTTAATGGCCCTTCTTGAGATACATCTGAAGGAATGTTCCTTTTGAGAAAAGCCAGAGTAGTAACTTTGCAAATTAATGCGCCAGACCAATTATTTCTCTTTTCCTAGGGAGAGGGAAAAAAAAGGGAAAAAAAAGCAATCAGTAGGTTGTTCTGGTTTAAACTGGATAAAGCAATGGCTGCTCCTGGGAATGATAAAGTAAGGAGTAAGTGGAGTGAGTCAGTGGGTTAAAAAACTGTTCCTTTTTTCTTTCCTCTCCTTCCTCTCATCCTTCTTTAAAAAGGCCTGTTTCAAAGTCTGTTTTCTCAGATTGCGTCCGCATGCTCCCTGCAAACAACCCGTCCCACCCTGCTGTCCTGCGCTGGGTGCCGTGCAGTTTGCAATGCCTCTGCTGCAAGCTTTCTCCTGCAAAATTAACCTTCTGCCCCCGAAATATGGGAGCTCCAGTGGTGCCCTGGATAAGTAATTGTCGGACTTCCACGTTGTTTGCTCTGATAGGTATTGTGAGAGAGGTGCGGTGTTATTTTCCTACATGGGAGATTAAATTTAGCCCCATTTTCCCCTTCTATTCTTTTTTTTTCCCCCTAAATACTTTGCCACAATGTCATTTAACAACTGTAACAGCTGAAGGAAAGAAAAACACAGGGTAAGAAGGAAAAGCACTCAGTTTGGTGGAGGGGTACGAACAGAGACTTCCTGTTTTAATATCACTTTCCTCAGTAATATCAAGTGAAGTTAGGTGTTACAGATTATTTGTCTGTGTCTGCCCAGCATCAATTAACGAAGGTGAATGATGCCATGATGATGTTCTGCTCTTTTGAGTATTGACAATAATGCAAACCTGGAGTGGTATTAAATTTGGAAATGCCAGTTAGCAATTACTGGCATGTAGTGGTTAACGTTATAGAAACAACAACCAAAACACTCCTACTGTGTAAAACCAAATAAACATCAGCGATCTTTTCTAACAATCAGCAATTAATTCATTTGGGCAGTTTGGGAGGAAGTCCAAAGTCGGGCCTGAAGCTGAAGGAGTCAGCTTAGAGACTCTCACAGAAATTATGTTGTTTCCAGCTCCCTACAAAGCTGCTTGCAATAGGGCAGCTTATTCAGTTCTTTTATACCTCTCTTGCCTAAAGAGACGAGTCGGTTAATAATCTCTTCCTTGCAAAATCAAACTGTTTTCTCTCCTTTGCAGCACTTTCCCTATTTTATCAGCTAAATTCCAGAAGAGATGGAATCTTCATTTTTAGACCCTCTGTCATTTTTAGATACATCTTTAATTTGAAATATGCTAAATGCAATTTGCTTGAGGAATGCCATTTCATCCTGTGAAGTAATGTAAGTTCGCATTATGAATCTGAGAAGCCTTTTAATTTGGTAAGAACTAAATCTCCATCTAAAGGTGCAATCAGGGCTCATATTACTACTCTCTGGAGGCCCATTTATCCAGATGAAGGTATTTGCATTGTGGTCAGTGGAGAAATCGCACAGTACAACTTAAATCACAATTCAGGCCTTCTGGCTGAGAACGCGTGTGTTATTCTTGCCTCAGCCATGTGTTACCCATTGCACCTTGCAGTCCTGGCCTTTGTATTTATAAAAGAAAATCCTAGTAGGATCAGTAGGAACAGTCCCAACTGTTGCATTTACTTATAGGTTGCTTGCAGTAAAGTTGAAATGTTTGGACCATGAGGCAGAAAGGAAAGAAGTACAGTGTGAATTAAGTCCAAGAGACCCAAATTTATGCTTTTTTTTTCCCCTTCCTCTTGTCTCACAAACAGATATTCTGCCCTCTGTGTCCTGTCCTAATCAGGCAGCTGAGAGCATGGGGATGCCTGGGCTGTGCTTTAGGGTCACACCTCTCCTAGAGCTTACGCCCACACTGCTTTTATAGCCACACTGCTTGGTCCCTAGCTAAGCACACAGGCACTGCGAGGAGGCAGGTCTGAACTTCAGAGTGACTCCTCGCCTACTGTAGGGACACATCGATGGGTACAGCCATTTGCTGGACCACGCAAGTCCTTCCTTCGCAGGGCAACACTTCTTAAACCATGGCGCTGGGTGACAAATCCCGAGCAAACCAACCAGCGCAGCACCTTCCTGACAGGGCTTGGTGATGCACGTTCCAAAAACGTGAATTTGTGCTTGTGTGGAGCTCTGCCGGGGAGGCCACTGCACTTCAGCCACGTCTCCAGCAATAATGGAGAGAAGCAATGTGAGTACATCTCGATCTCTGGGTAGCTAACGCTTCGTTCTGTTAAGGTGTTGCTAGTTCTGGCCAGGTCTGGGAGAAGTCCTTTACTGAATTCTCTTACTAGCAGCTGCATTTTGAGTAGTAGTGATATTTCCATTGATGTATTTAGTAAAAGCTGATGACAAATTATTTTAAGTAACAAAGTAGCTTAAAGAGCCTCCATGGAACATACTTTCCATTCCCCCTCTTTGTGCTCTAATTTAACGAGGGAAAAAACTTGAAGTCTCAGCTGGCTTCAGGTACAGAATTGCATCTGACAGTGCTGTGAGTTACTCCTAAACTGCTATATACATGTTGATCTGATCTCTGTCTGCTTCTCTTAATTAAAACACTGGAATGTTTGTTCAGTAGATAAGAACCTTTCTGAGAGTTTGAATTTGTAGACATTCTGCTTAGTGTTATTCAGGAGTCTTGTCCTCCATCCCTCCTCTCCTACTCCTTGCAGTAGGTTGCAATAGGTTGTCGATGACTGTAAAATAATAGCAGTTGGGTCAGTAATAGTGACTCTGTAGAGGAGCACCAGCAGACACAAGGCACCTAGAAGCTGTATCAGGGTTTGCTTTGGTAGCCCAAATTGCCAGCTGCAGTGGGATGCTGCATGTTTTCAAGGTAACATTCACGTCTTTAATCCCGGCAGGGAGAGAGAGATTCCATCTGCTTGATTTGAGACTATTACCTCCTTGCTGCCACTCCTTCCTACAATTTTCCAGTGATTTAAATATTGTTTAAACCTGGTGCCTAGTTAGACTCGTTCATACTCTTGTTCCCCGTTGAACTAGTATTTTTGCCTCATCTTCTGAATTACATTTGCCTTTCTAATAGAATAAAGACTTTGATTTTAGGAAGGTTATGACTTCTCTCTCTCTTTTTTTTTTTTTTTTTTGAGTGTGAACTCTGGATCCTGACATGTGCAAATAAATAAATAAAGGCTTTGTAGAAGGATGTCACGTGAACTGGAGAGAGGCAAGCAGCTCCCCCCTAGCAAACTAGTAGGAACAATATATCTGCTTTACTGACTTAGCCTCTGTCCTCTAGGCTACCATGGGAATATTTACTTAAGCTTATGGCTCCGAGATGTTTATAGGTTCTTGCAAGATCAAGGTCTCTGTGGCATGTTCATGCTGCAGGGTGGATGAGAGTCTGGTGAGGTGTCTGCTGTAATGCTGACGGAGGCAATTTGCTTCGCTTCATTTTAGCTGTGATGAAGTTGTGGGCTGTTTTTTTTTAAAAAATAGTCTTTCAATATGGTACTAGCATTTGGAGTAGACTGAATAAGATTAAAATATTTAATCAGATATTTGGATTGCTGCACACAACCATCTACTTATCAGAATATATTTTCATGTGAATACTATTTCCTGTCCCCTTTTTACAAAATGTTCAGCAAATGTTTGTATTTTTCTATTTCTCGGATTTAGTATCGCAACTTAGGAATTTATTTTGCCATATTAGGGATGAATGTCTTGATGATTCGCCTGCCTCTATGAACCATCCAGTTGTTAGACCTCTATGAAAGCAAATACAATTTAATATCTCCTGATCACCATGTGCACATTAAGTGTAAAGGGGAAAGAATACTTCATTGCTTTTCTTTTTGTTGTTTTTTGGGGTTTTGTTTTCTTTTTTCATTAGTTGTTTATAAAATTAGTTGGAAAAGAATGGATTGGAAAGGCTTCCTACATACCATAAACAATCCTTTTTTCAAGAATTTAATAGGCTTATGGAAATCCTTGCATTGGGCATGTTGACCAGATATTTAAAGCTTTGACCGTCCATGGTGACTTGGCATAAACCAGTGACTGCAATTTAATGTGTTGAGGTGACTTCAGTTTAATTAATCAAAATCAACCACTCTTTCTCTGAAGCAATTTGTAATCTAGGAGCTTATGGAAAGCATGTTTTTATTATTCTATACTTTAATTTAAAAAAAACCCAAACACCTGAACAACAGTGAGATATGGGGTTGTTCCACGTGCTCAGAACTGGGTCTTGTCATCTTTTTCCATTCCTTTTCCTCTTTGCTGTGCTCAAGGTCGGTAGGCATGCAGGATGTGGCACCTCCATCTGATTACTCAGGTCGTCGCGGAGTTGGTTGTGTGCACTGCTTTCACAGCGTGTTACCCACTGTCACATTACTCTGTGGGTTTCTTTTGTTTGCAACAACAAAAGTACCCGTAGAATGAGATAATTACTGTTATTTTAGTTTTAAGACGAAGGAGAAGAAATAAGGCTCTTGGGACACATCTTAAAGTAAAAATCTTCCAGAATTACGTTAAATGGAGAGAATTAATTAATGGTTAGCATTAGAAATGAAAAAATATCTTGTTACACTTTTACAAAGTATAATATCTCATAATTTTCCTTTATGAAGCATGGTGAATTTTCATGTGTGAAATGTAGGAAGGCATTGGGCCTCTTATCTTACTTTTATTCTCAAATAATCCAGCATGGTCACATTCATTTGAAGTATTAAAATCATAAATGGTTATGCAACTGAGTGCTGCATTATTTCTTCTTGTCAAGTGACAGAGGCTCCCTCCAAGAAGGATTAGCAGCTGGATTGATTTTATACTTAGTGTTTTGGTAAACAGAGTCAAGGACATTGAAGCAGTTAATGACCCGTATTTTGAAAAAATTGTCTCCCCAAAATTTCGCTGTTGCTTTGTAGTACATGAGCATAAGTAGTAGTAGTTAGTTAGCAGTAGTAATAGTAGTAGTAGTAGTATCCCACTGGATAATTTCTGTGCTATCTCTTCTGTTAGGAATACCAGATCATATAGGAAAAATGCCCAAGAGTGCATTATTTGAGGAATGGTATGTGATATTTACAGTAGCACATATCTAGTTTTGAGGGGTATAATTAATCACTTTCAGATTTTTTTTAAAGCTTAATTACTCAAACTTACTATTTTTTCTAACATTTAAAATTAGCTGCCTTATTTTAAATTTTTTTAAAAAAAGGTAATCTTGGATTTCCTGAAAATACAGAGAATTATAATTGCTCTCTATAAGCTAGGTAGTCTGGGAATGATTTTGCTAGACAGCACTAAAATATATTCTCCTGCATCACAGGGAATGATTAAGAATGAAACCAGGGTAAGTGATACCAAGTAAAAGCTTACATGTGAATGAGAGCAAGTGCCAAACCTTCCTCTGTGCTTCAACCTTGACCTAACCATAGCGTGATGGTTGCTCCAAGGGACAGGATGCTCTCCAGTGCCATGGAGCTCTCAGCACTTTTTCCTCCTTCCAAGGAGGCCAAGGAGAGTTGGTCAATGAGCAGATGTGTAATTTGGGGTGGTGAGGAGGGAGCCTTTTCATGCATTGCATGCACTTGTGCTTTCCTCCCTGTATTTTTTCCAATCCAGCATTTCTGTGTAAAGCTGTGTGCTGCATAATACTACATTGTTCCCGAAGGCTTTGTTTTCATTGAGGGATTTTGTTTTTTCTCTTTGTGTGAATTGTGTTTCAAAACTACTTGACAAGGCTGCATAATACCATTTATGAAGCTGAATAATTGCAGAGGGGGCGGACAGGGGAGGAGGAGAGCTGTACAAGTGTAGATATAGAGGGAGATTATTCCAGACAGAGCGGCAGAGGAGTTGGCTTATGTATCGTGAGTGCAGAAGGGAGCCGGGCAATGGGAAGAGCAGATCTGTGAAGGATGTTGGATGCCGTCCATAGGGAGCTTTGCAAACTGAGAGGGATATTGCTTACGCAGGGTCAGGTTTCGTTCCACGCAGATGTTGGGTTAGCTCTTGCAGTCGTTATCTTGGAACTCTGCAGTGTGACTAATATCGCACAAATTTCTGATCCTCTTTCCCTCTCTGCGCATGCTCCAGTGCAAGGAAAAAGCTGAAAAGCTTTTATCTGCTTGTTCTTCCAACTGTCCCAAAGCTCAAAACATAAACCCAATTCATATACTTGATTTCCGAGAACACTTTCCTTTACAAAACAAAGCCAATTCGCATGCTTTGCAGCCCCAAGCACAGAACTGTCCAAAATCAAGATCCTCACTTTGCTCTTTTGTACCATGAAAATTAGGAAGATAATTTCTGAATTTCCTTGCTGTTTGTATGTAAGAGCTGCTTAACTCAGCCATGAATTAAAGGAAATGTAGCCATGAAGACAATGTGACCCTGGGTAGAGGAATTCTGTCTTACTGACCCATAAATGCCTGCTTGGCGAGGAAATTCCACCATTTTCCACTCCTTTGACTAAACTGAACTGTTTAATTTTATGTTCCATTCCTTTGTTTCTCTGACCTTCAATTTTCTCCTAGCAAAAACTTAGTTGGGAAGTGGCTTTTGACATTGTATGGTATTTAGACAATGTGTATCCAGTGCCGTGATCAAGCCTGGCTTAGCATAACTAGCCAGAGGAGTTGCAAGCATATGTTAATACCCATAGGGAATTAAACTAAAGCCTTGAGGACTGGGCAGAGAGTCTTTCCAGAAGAGCAAGGATCTGTCAACAGAATTGTAGCCCATATGTAATTCCTACAAATCTGTGAGCGGGAAATGCCAGTTCCTATTAGACCATGCATTGAATATGGTTGAACAGATGTTCTGAGGGCCTTTCATTCATGGTGCTGTTAGCAATGAATGAGGTATTATGCTCCCATTCTGCATTTTTAAGTGAAGTGTAAAGATATGTTTGAAAAAGAGGAATAGTTTAAACTATACCCTGCTGCCATTCATGTTCCAAGACCGTTTTGTGTTCTGGGCTGGCGAAAATTCATTACCCTGGAAAGAATTGTGTGAAAATGCAGTCTCAAACAGTCCAGAATATGTAATTACACAGTCGACTGGTGCTTGCTTTTAATAAATAAATATATATATATATATATAAGGCCTGCATTTGGAGTTTTTTCAGAAAAAGTAGTTCTTGAGATCTGACTTTATGTTGCTTTAGGGCAACATTTATCTTTGTTCTCAGCCTTCCTTCAGTACCTGGCTGTTTTAATCACACTTTGTTAAAGCCCTGAGAAGGCTGCAGGGAAAATTAGGTATGCTGTTTTCCTACTTAGTCTCCTCCACTCTCATTTCTCTCCTTATTTTATATTAGGAGGAGTTACTTTCTGGAGTTTACTGACCTTGTCCATTTATGGTTATGGACGAGTCCTGGTTGTCTGGCTTAATCTACTGCCTGAAGCCTATGACCTAACTTATACGAAAGGATCCAACCTGAGTTTCCTCTCAAAAATCATACAGGAGGGGTCTTTGGTTTTCCTTTGGGTTGCTCACAGGACCATCACAAAAACCATGTTCTTGACCAAGAGCCTTGGTGCACCTCAGACTTCACACTATTTGTACCCTTGTTGCCCCTACAGCGTGCTGCCAAGTTTATCATGTTATGTGCGAGTTTTCTGGCTGCTCTTAACTGCTCTCAACCAAGTTTAAGAAGAAAAAAATGGCATTTAGTTTCAAAAAATAAAAAACAAGAAAGGAGTAGCATTCTAGAGAACTAGATCCAACCTGTATGAAAAGAAGAGTTAGGATAACACCTTCCTAGAAACTGGAAGGTCCCATAACTGGCTGTGTCACAGTGTTCTTACACTGTCCTCGTGGATGTCTCATCCAGGCTGCATGAGGGGAATTGAGCTGGGCGAATGTCAAATCGGCATTAAGCTGTTGCCTCTC
Source organism: Crypturellus undulatus (assembly GCA_013389825.1). Taxonomy (NCBI): domain Eukaryota; kingdom Metazoa; phylum Chordata; class Aves; order Tinamiformes; family Tinamidae; genus Crypturellus; species Crypturellus undulatus. The sequence continues at coordinate 1,060,242 of VWPW01016165.1, forward strand.
TTGCCCATGCCAGAAGCGTGGCTTTCAGAAGCTCCCAGTATGGGGGAATTAGCATTTACACATATTCCATTTGCTGGTTTACTCCTCTATCATTTGCTGAAGTATGGGGTAAAATGAGTACTTTTTAGAAGTTTAAAGGAAAAAAAAAAAAGAGAAATTAATTTAGAAGTACGTGTATTGACCTGCCACCAGCTTGTCCGATTAAGAATATTCCTGTCTGCGTTCCTGGTTTGACATAGACTATAAAGGTGTTTTGCAAGGGGAGAGTGTTAAATTAATAGAAAGTGGCTTGTAAGGCGCTTCAAAGGAGTTGGGTTTTACTCCTTTTTCATTTTTGGCTAGTTTGCCCACTATGTTCTTGTGGGTCACGAGGCCTCATGATGTTCCTGTGAAAATGATGATGATTATGCTCACTCTTGTTTTCTCTTTGAAAGAAAAGCATCAGAAAAGCATGCAGTTATTAAGTTGGCTCTGCTTGCAGAGGAATTGGACCAGATGACCTCCAGAGGTTCCTTCCTTTAGTTATTCTGTGATTCTAAAATGTTTAAGTAGGTTCTGTTTGTCTTCTGAGCTTCCCTCTCTTTAGTTTCCTCATGCAGCATTTTTGTACAAAGCCTTTTTAGAACTCAATAAAAGATACCTTTTTCCTGGTCCCCTTATTTTTGTATATTGCCATCATCAGATGTGTGTGCGTCGATCTGACAAATAGCCATCTGGATCGTCTTGCTTTTCATATCCAGTCATCTTAAAATCATAGGTCTGGAAAGGACATATGGCATGATCTGTTCCAATTCTTCCGTATCATGGTCTAAGCATGTTACGCATTCCCCTTCATAAACCAAACAAGTTTCTAGTTCTTGACCTACTGAAAAATGTGGAATTCAGAAAACATTGCAGTGCTTTTACTGCTGGCTTTGAAACTTCCCTTCTTTTTTTTTTTAAACTTAATTTTTGTCTGGCTATCATTAGTCCTTATCTTTTCATCTGTGTACAGTTAATTCTCTCTTGGGAAGTACTCATTAGGCTACTTGCTAAATTCCACTAATTTCTATTATTCCAACTTAAATTACTATAGCTTTGTCTGTTTGTTATTATTTCGGAGTAATTGGCTTAAAAAAAAAAGGTTAGTCTTCATTCCATTGCAAATTCAATGGAAAGAATTTCTCAGGGCAAAGGGAAAACATGTCAAAGAGCAGGAATAACGGAGCACGTATTCCTAGGGTGTAACACTTGTGGTCTCTAACTTGACTAAGAACTTTTTGCTTTTAGCGCTTGTGTGTGCTAGAAGTAGCTGATTTCATAGTTTTTTTTTTTCTTTTCTTCTTCAATACCTCTCTCCACTGCATCAGTTTATTCAATTAAAGTGTATGATCGCCTATCTCTGTACTGGAATATCATGTAAACAATACACTTACGAATTTTATCATGATGCATCAAAACTACATCTTGGAAATGTAGTTTTCAAGCTTGCTATGGTAACTTATCCATATGAAATATCCTTTAAGTTCCTTAAGTTCACTACTTACTGTATCTGCATGTCTGACCTGCTGCTGTGTGTTCTCAAAAATGAGAAGGAGAAAAATGAGCTCTGAACTAAACTGGGGAAGTATTTGGATTGCGCCCAATAATGTGAGCCTTTAGCTTGTAGCCAACAATTTCTTCTATCAGTCCAAAATAGGAAAATATCAAGTCATTATTCTGCATACCGTCTGCAGTCATGGTATGGCTGTTTTAGTGGAAAGTGGTTTCTTCGTGCTTGAGCCCAGACAGGGCTTCACGTAACGCTGAATTTGAATGCATCTTCTGGCGTATTTATTAGCACATCTTCTGAAGCCAGCTACTGTTGCTCTGGTGTGTAAATGCAGTAGTCTGTTGCAGAGTAATGATGTGTGCCTACATGCTGGAGAACAGTACTGAGCTCAGGCTTGGAATCAAGCCCTGATGTTAGTCACATGCATCTCTCCTTTATCTGCTCTCTCCTTACAGCGCACTTCACCCAGTCCTCTTGGTTCCCTCTGGTCTGGGATGACTTGATCATCTACTTTTGCCTGGTATATAAACCTTTTTCCATGGTTTTGAATAAACACAGAGACAATTTCTGCTGTAGACTTTGCCCCCAGAAGGTGTTTGGGAGAGAATTATTTTTAAAAAGGATTATATTTACTGTTATTCCCTATAGTTCTAAATAATTTCACGTCTTTAATTTGAGTCCAAATGTGAGCACATCTTGTATTTATTTTTGGCTAGCAGGGCAAAGTTTGTGTTTGGAAAAGGATTCAGATTACACAGAGGCTGCTTGGACCACTGGCTACAACAGATGGAACTGCTTAGCAGATACTCACCCCTGCTCTGTGTTCCTCTTTAAAAGCTTTTTGCATACTAATGGCCAACGTTCAGATAGTGGTATTTTAAATCTCTTGTGTAAAGTTGAGAAATAACGCAGCAGATACCATAATCTGTGTAGCTTTCCTCCACCCTTCTGCAATAATGTTGATTATAAAACCAAAAAGCTCTTCATTGATAAAATCTTTCCTGAGCAGAGGTCAGTTGTCCATTTCCTGAGCCATGCATAGCTCTGTTGAGAATAGTGTTTTTCTCAGGAACAATTCTTCCTTTTTGTAATCACTGTTCTATTTTCCATATGCTGTCCCTGGATTATTTCCAGGGGAGAAAAGCAAAACCAAAAAGCAAAACCCACCAGATCTCTCCCCAGCCTTAGCCTGCTGCTTTAGCATCTGTTCTCAGACTTGCAAGTCATTACCTTTATAAGGAGTTGGAAATCCCTCCCTGAAGTGACAAAGCTCCAGTGTCTTCCTCTTTGCAAACTGCTTCAGACGTGCAGTAGCTTTAGTGTCAGTTCACCTGACTTGGGAGAGCAGAATTTGGCCTTGGCTTTTACTTGTACGTCTCTAGCTCCTCAATCTGGAAACATATATTTCAATCGTTTGAGAGCGTGTCGCCTTCCAAACAAATACTGTTCCACTTCCATCACTTACAAGGTTTATTTGGCCTAAGTCATATTGCAACAAGTAAATATAAGCAGCACTTCTGCATAATTCTTTTTATCCTATGGTAGTAAAGCCCTCTCCAAAGCTCCGTCCCTCAAGTGTTTATTTGTTAGGATCGCTGCATTTGAAAGCAGCGTGCAGGAAACAGTGGAGTGTTCGGAGGCTTTTTCCAATTACACTCAAAACTGGCACTTGCCCTGCGTCGCTGTGAGCTCGAGAGCCAGCCTGGAGGCTGAGAAAGAGAAGTGCTGGAGAGATAAGTCATGTTTAGGGGAATGGGAGTACGCTGAGAGGCCGGATATGACACAGAGGCCATGGGAACTAGTAAGAACTCCTCGTTTGCCACAAGCCCAGATGCTTACGTGAGAGCTCTGCTTTTAAGCAGTGTTATTGCAGGCCTGGGTTAGGTGTGCTCCGTGTCAGCATAAGGACAGCTACGAAAAACAGCTGCCACTCAGCAGCCATACATCACAAGCTCACGTGTACTTTGCTAGTGTATGGTCAGCACTTAGTGTGGGGTGAATACTACGGGAATATAAATAATTATTAATAATGTTGGGCAAAAAGCAGCTGCTCATGGAAGACGGGACAGTCACAGAAATGAGTAATTCTGTGTTTAGGGAAGATTTGGGTCTGGAACAAAACACTGGGAATCTAAGGAGGAGCCCTGTGTTGCTAATAAATATCAATTCAGTCAGATTTGTCACTCATGTTTCTGAAAGTTTTGTGGCCTGATGAAAAGAATGTTCTTTTATTTCTTGAACAGCTGTTCTTTTAAATGGGTGCAGCTGTACCCAAGGCTCCACTGACACCACTTGCTTAATGATTTAGTGTATTGGTTGCAGAGTGGAAATGTAGTCAATCACGTAGAAGGCTTTTTTATTATTATTTTTTCTTTTTCTTTTCTTTTTTTTTCCTGGATGAAAATCATGTGAAATAGCATACTGAGGGTTGTTAGGCTGATGTGGGCTCACACCTGTGCATCTCACTTTATAACTCACTCTTGTACATCATCTGTGATGATGCTCCAAAGCTCTGAAGGGATGTGGAGGTGGACAATGATGTGCGCTGTTAACAGGAACAGCTTTGCTGGAACTATCTGTGTTTATTCCAGGGAGGGCATGACCTGCCACATGCAACGGGGAAGTAATTTGAAAGATTTCCAATGGCAAGAACAACACTGTGGTTATGTAATGAAGTATTTTTCCTTGGAAGTACGTGAAAACAGGAGCTGCTAACTTTCAGGCAATTCAGAGTTGTTGTTGTTTTTTTTTTTTTCTTATTTTCACTCCAAAAGACCTTTTGGAAAGTTTACTGGAATGCTTTTTTGGCATTTTTTTGATGGGAGTGAGTGTGGAGATATATATGGAAGTTTTTATTTATTTATTTATTTATTATTAAACTGTCCCATCCTCATACTAAATTTTCTAAATTCCCTACATTACAAGAAAGTAGGTTTTAAATCTTGGCTTTGCTAGTAATTCACTGAATAGCCTTGGAAAAGTTCCCTGTTGGTAGGGATAAATTATTTTATGTCTAATAACTGCCTTAAAAAACGTATGCTAAGTTATTTCGGCATAATTTGCTGTAGGTTAATACTGGACCTTTAAATCCTCTTCCTGAGGATTGTTTTTATAAATTAAGGAAGACACTGCTGTTATTCAATTTCTGGAAAAATTCGGGTGACATATCTGGCTTGTTTTGATTGGTAAAGTTTGTTTGCTTATTTATTTTATTTTATTTATTTATTTATTTATTAGCAAATGGCTACAACTTCTGGTAGCTAAATAACTTATGTAATTTTGCATGTTGGTTATTTTTTGTGCTATTATTAAAACTCTGATTTTCTTGGAAAATAATGCATGTCACATACCTTCAATTAAAGGCATACCATTGCACCATCTTTGTGACATGGAGATGCCTTTCCCACATTCAGAAAGCAACCAAAATCCTGTCTTTTAACCTCTCGGGCAATTGTAATTAATTGCCACTGAGAAAATGGTAACCTAACTCTTGCGCTTTAAAATCTATGTATGTGTGTATGTGAATATATATTTATTTACACCTTTAAATTTTTTCCCTTTTTTTAATTCCTGTTTGGAATAAAATATGTGAAATTTCTTTGCATTGTGCTAGAACTTGGCAAACTGTTCACTGAACGGTTAGCATGGATGGCTATGTTGATACAAAATCAATCCCAGCATAAACAGCTGAAGCCAAGTGAACTTACTTTCAATTCTTCCAGGACAGTGTCCTCACCACTGTGGTTCAATGTGTAGAAACCACAGCACGCCTCCCCAGAAGAGGCTGCCTACCTTTCAGCAATTAGGGCTTAACTTATCTAAAATTCCCAGGAATTACTTGTTTGGTGGTCTGAATTCTCCTGAGGAAATGTTGAAGTCTGCTTGCTTTTATTCATGTATATCAGAGCAGAGCCGTGCATGCAGAGCTCACTGCAGTGACTGGGGATGTGTCTGCTGTCATTGCAAGGCTGCTACTTGAGTTTCCTTTCTCCTCCCTGCTCCCCGTCCTGTTGTTGCGGGAGATCCAAGTCCTCTTCCTCCTTCACACCTGGAGAGATGCCTCTGTACTGCAGCAAGAGATGAAGGTTTTCCAGAACACTTCTTTAGTAACCAATTTCCAAAAAAAATCAATGTTTTTTGGACCAATAGTNCTGAGGAAACGTTGAAGTCTGCTTGCTTTTATTCATGCATATCAGAAGGTAGAAACTTCTGCATGCACAGAACAGTGCATGCAGAGCTCACTGCAGTGATTGGGTATGTGTCTGCTGTCATTGCAAGGCTGCTACTTGAGTTTCCTTTCTCCTCCCTGCTCCCCGTCCTGTTGTTGCGGGAGATCCAAGTCCTCTTCCTCCTTCACACCTGGAGAGATGCCTCTGTACTGCAGCAAGAGATGAAGGTTTTCCAGAACACTTCTTTAGTAACCAATTTCCAAAAAAAATCAATGTTTTTTGGACCAATAGTTATTCTATAAGCCAAGATGCTCTTTCATGGTACCTTATACTTCAAAGAGTGAAGTGCAATATCTGGAAGGCAAAGACTTTAAAATAATCTGCAATGCCCATCAGAGGTGTGTACTCTTACTGCTTTAATGAACATCCTTATGTGATTTTGGACTGTTTGCATTGGTTAATAGTTTTACAATTTTTCTTTAAACTAGGATGATACCTACTTTGGAACACAGCATATTGAGTCCATACTGGGAATGCATGAGAATTGCATTTTGAGTCCATACTGGGAATGCTATGCGTAAAGGAGTGAAAAACCTAAGCTTCCTCTTTAGGCTACTGCAGTGTTGAGATCCACATGTAAGTGTATAGGACTTTATAGACACGGATATTTCTGTAGCGTGAATGGAGCTCATGCATACTGCTGTGGGAGGCTCATTGTGGAAAATACAAAGAAAATAGGTGTACAGCATTTATTATTTTATAGACTTCTGGATATTAGGGATCTTCTAAAGTATATGTCTAACATTTTTAGGTAGGAAGGGAGTTTGGTAGATCTGATACTCTTCCTTAAGCCACGGAAGTGGTATAAAACATAATTATTTTATATATCCATCTTTTCTGGAGTGATATTTTCATTTTATCATTGTAGGACCAGCCTGGTTAAAATGGTTAATTCTTACAGATTTCCATTTCATATCCTTGTTACTTTGACCATGACTGTAGAGAATCTTGGGTCTCACAGTGGGCAAGAGCATTTCCGGCTCTCAAACCAGTATTTAGGTCATTACTCTTTTCTGCTCTTGTGAAATAACTGAAACATGTGTCCTCCTTCAACTGCCTTTTTCCTGCCTCCCCTCCCCCTTTCTTTTACCACAAAGTGACTATGGTATTTGCCTTTTTTCATTTTAACCCTACACCTCTTTTCCCAAACTTGTATAAATGTTTCAAGATCCTATAGCTTTTTTTGAGAGGTGACGCAACACGAAGTGTGTATTCCCCGTGAATGCTCGGGCAGTCNTACACCTCTACCTTTGTTCTTCCCTGTATTTCTTCTTCTGGCCCAGTCTTTCCCAAACTTGTATAAATGTGTCAAGACCCTATAGCTTTTTTTGAGAGGTGACGCAACACGAAGTGTGTATTCCCCGTGAATGCTCGGGCAGTCTTCGGTCCTTTACAAGAATGTGCGTGGGGTTTTTTTTTGTTGTTTTGTTTTGTTTTTTAATCCATTGGCAACGCATCAGCCATACAGACAATTTAGTTGCAGGTTATAGCAGCCTACATTCAGTTGATGACCAGTTTCAGCACTATGTGAACAAGTAAGTCTGGTTAAATGCAGAAAAGTTGCAGCTCATTGACATTGAGATGCTGGAGCGAGTCCAAAGAAGGGCAATGGAGCTGGTGAAGGAGCTGGAGCACAGACCTTATGAGGAGCATCTGGGCAGCTGAGGTTATTTAGTTTGGAGAAGGCTCAGGGGAGACCTTATCACTCTCTACAACTACCTGAAAGGAGGCTGCAGTGAGACAGGGGTTGACCTCCAGAATAACTACGGATAGGACAAGAGTAAATGGCTTCAAGTTGCACCAGGGAGATTCAGGTTTGACACTAGGACGAATTTCTACACGGAAAGAGTGGTGAAGCACTGGAACAGGCTGCTCAGGGAAGTGGTGGAGTCACCGTCCCTGGAAGTGTTCAAGAAATTTGTAAATTAGGCACTTAAGGACAGGGTTTATCAGGCATGGTGGTGATGGCTTTACAGTTGGACTTGATGCTCTTGAAGAGCTTTTCCAACCATAAGGATTCTACAATTTTTTATTCATGTATGCGCACCAGTGTCTGGCATTTAAATGCCAGATTCCAATCTGTGCTTTGCTGTGGAGATGGGTGCCGCCTGGTTGCTTTTGACCTTGGTGCCTTTTCGGTCCTGTCCACTTTGCAATGTATGGGAGGGCAGATGCATCCCTGTTGCAGCAGAACATGAGGAAGGATCCGAGGTTTTGGGGCAGGATGCCTTGAAGGGTTCTTGCTGTCCACCTGCAAGCTGAGCCAATGCAGTAAATGACAAATGACTTAATAATTATAATAATAAATACTACAAAAAAAAGCAACTGGTTATTGCGTTCTTTAAGCCAATCATCGTTTCTATCATCACACGTACTTTAATTCACTAGTCAGATTACAGATTGTTTCAGTAGTGGCAAGCTTGAAAATTGTGAAATGTACCTGTGCTATCTGTGCGTGAGAGAACATCTGTAACTTCGTGACAACTCCCTCAGCCTGTGCCTATGTGCAATATAGAGAATATTCCCTGTGTTTTAGCAGTTAAAGCACACAGTGGACCAATATCGTACGCAACATACACTCGGTTGTTACATAAAGCATACATGCTCTATTTCTGGATATTAAATGCCTGAATATTAAAAAATATATAAAGCTATATTGAAACCTTTTCACTTTGGAGGGGATGAGAGTAGGAGCCCAGAGGAAGTGCAGCTCTGTCCCTTGCCTGGGGGTTCGAAAACAAAACAGTACCAGCCCCGATGCTGACCCCTCCAATAGATTTTATCAGCACGTATCTGTTTATTTCTAATGGCTCTTTCAAATGACGGCTTCATAAGCTGAAGTATCCAAAACAAAGGCCACGAAGTTTACTTTGGCCACCTCAAGTAAATGTTTCTAATCTAAACATCAGCAGTGCCTTTCATAAATCAGCCCAATGACGTCACCGCTGCAATTAGTGAGCTCGCTATTTGTGCTGTGGCCTAAAAAGCTATTTGACCAGTTAATGCTTTAAGGGCTGGTGGTAGCCCCAACTTCTCACCAGGTGGCTTTCACCAGACATTTATCAATAATTGCCATTTTTTCGTGCAGAGAGCAGCAGGGGATTAATAGTCTTCCTTATTGTCTGCTGGGAAAAACAAGTGTCATCTGTAGATTTTTAGATTGTCCATAATACAATTTTAACACTCTGGGCTTTAAAAAAAAAAAAATTGTTAGCAGGGAGGGATGACTGTACGTAAAAGTGAGTAAATACTAGCTGTATGTTGGCGAGTGGGGGAAGAAGAGAAGATTCCCGCGGAGGTAGTGCTTGCAGAATAGGCAAAAGGAGATGGGACCGCGGGGGCCACGAGCTGCCCGTCATCCCCAGGGCACTGGCTTTGTTTCCCACAGTGTGCTTGAACCCCAGGTAAGGAGTACTTCAAAGGGATTCAAATCCTATCTTCCTTTCCCAGACAGAGGTTGCAGGGATCTGGCATGTGCTGACACGGAAATTACCTGGAATTTACCTGTAATTTTGGGGTGGAGAGTCATGCAGTAACTACTTATCTCCACCTGTGGGTACAAGTGCTTCCCCTACACACTGCGGAGACAAGGAAGGGATTTATTCTGACAGTTTTAGCCAAAACTTTGTCTGAAAGTGTGTTTTAGCCAAAATCCACTAACGGCTGAGAAACAGTCAAACAAGGCAGGGGTATTATTCCTCTTCACAACCCCTTCTTCTCCCTCTGCAAAGATACCAGTAAGGCTGATGGGTTGAAGAAAGCCAGGAAATTCAGGGCTGAGCCTTAAATCCTATCCTTAACTCACCCATGCAGCACATCTAGCCCTTGCAACATTCATGCTATGTAAGGTCACCTACTCGCAGTTCCAAAGCGTCGACTGTGATTGAGCTCCCGTAAAGAGAAACCCAAAATTATCTTAAACAAGCAAACTATTCCATATGTGCGCGCAGGATGTATGGTTTTGCTTATGTTAATGCAGAGACCTGCAGCAGTAAGTGGTTACGTGCTTGGCTTGCAGCGTGCCAACGCCTGAAACCCAGCGCCGTGAATCACTTTCTTTCAGTGTCCCTTGAAAGAGCCTGGGCCTGGGTTGCCGTGATGCTATTTCTGGTGCTCAGCTCGGTGCACACAGCAGCTTTTCAGAGGACCTCCTGCCACTTGTCACCAGTGCAGCGCAGCTTGGTGCGCAAGGCAGCTGGTGCTGCTGCTCTTATAATGTATTTCAAGACAGAAAGCATGGTGCTAAATATGCCCTCAGCCTGCAGCAGAGGCAGAGATGCAGCCTCAGAAGACACTGGAGCCTCAGGGTGGTTTTAATGCTCCAAGGTACCTGGAGCACATTGAAGACCTGGAAGAAAGTACAGTCATCCTTCCCAGGGAGATACCCGTGGGTCTCAGCTTTCATTTGGATGGTATGCTTTTGGTGTCCTTCTTCCATTAGCACGAGGCCTTTGCTATAGCCTATGAACTGACCACAGAATGCAGAAAATTGTGCTTAATGCCGGCTATGAAATGGGTAGTGTCCTAGGGCTCATGCCTAGCAGATGGCTCAGCTGGCCCCGGTTGCCTTTGGTTTACCCTCCGGCATGCACGTGGGGTACGGGGTGGGGTGGGAACTGGAGAGGGAATCAGATTTATTCCTGCAGTGCATGAGAAAGGTGTGAGGGCTCCTTGTTCAGGGTAAATCAAAGCAAAGTCCTATCAACTTCAGAAAGAAAAACATGCCTGAACTAGAGTCGTGTCTGCAAAGCTTGCCTCGCCGCACTGGAGATTTCTGCCTTAGCCTTGTGGACAGGGCTGTGCTTGAAGTCATAATTTAGCCCTGACCAGATGGGCTTAATGTGGCTTAGCATCTTTTTTTCCTATGGGCTGAAGGTTTTCTCATTATGATTTTTGTGGTCAGTTGGGTCAGTTCCCTTTGCTGGAGGCAGAAGGTGAAAGGGTAGGCTGAGATGGGCAGGTTTGTGAGTGGCTCCATTTGAGAGACCTGTCTGTTTTTTTTCCTAGAACATTAGATATAGGGAAACAGAGGAAGAGAGAACAAAGCTTCGTTAAAAGTAACATGTTAATGGCCATATAGACAGTGATGAAACAAAAGTATTTTCCTGAATTCTCTGAAGCTTAACATTGTATCTTAATTCAGTGAGGGTGATCTCTTTTCATAGGATTGTGTCTCTTGTGAACAGTGTTTTCTTTAGATGCATGATGGGACAATTCATCTTTTTGATAAAATAAAAGATTTTATGGCTTAGCGCTGGTTTGTTCTTAGAATTTTTTTATCTGTTAAATTGTATAATGATCTTAGTGATAAGTATTAGTGGAAATATTCACCTATTGGTGATTTTATTCATTCAGGGGCAACACGTATTTCATATATAACCTGCTCAAAAATATTGTTGAAAGAAAGCCTATGGTGGAGCGTTTGCTGATAGCCCAGTGGTAGCAAATTATTGTCCAAAGTTTGGTGGACTTTCAAGAAAAAAGACACACAAGACTAAACAATTTCTGGAGTGTGTTATATCTGGCAAGTAGAGTCTGTGTATTTGCCTCAGAGGCTCAAAGATTGGATTCATGTATTATATGATAACTACAGTGGATATTTGGCTCATCAGTTGCAGTACTGTGGATCCGGGCTGACGATGTCCTTATCTCTTTAGTGTTACTGATTGCAGGAAAAGTACCTTTTTTAGCCCTTCCTTTATGCAGAGGCTTCTTGCATATCTGAAAAGAAAGCACTCTCCTTTCATTTGGGTCACTTGAGCATGCCAGTCTTACCAGCTGGAAGAAGCAGTGCTCGAGAGTGAAGGTTTGCTTCGTGCAAATAGAAAGAGGCAGCAAAAGGAAACCACACATAAGAAAGTTGCATCTCTAGAGACCAAAGCTAAGAGCATTCCAAGGGTTTTTCTTTCTTTCTTTTTCTTTTTTCAAGTTGAATCAAAGAATTAAAAAATGGTTCAAAAAGTAACTTGAGCTTGGGAAGCTGATAAGGTGGAATTTGTTTGGAGTTGGCTATCTGAGTCTGGGATGACAGTGGATGACTTGGCCTGCATACAGGTGAGGCAAGATATCCTGGAATAACTGCATTCCAGCAAAACTGAACAAAGGTGGCCTTTCAGCTTGGAAAAGCAAAACTAGAGACAAATTCATGAGCTGTAGAGTTTTCCGTGGGCTCTTTGTTGAGGGAAATGACTGGGATGGCCAACACTAATTTCCTAACCCTACTGAGGATGCCCAGGTGGTAGGTACATCTGCCTCTTCCATATTCTCTTTGGATTACTTGAATCATAAATCCTAAAGGGAATAACTTCTGCCACTGTTAGCTGTTGTGCATATGAGATGAAACCATGCAGAAAGGGAATTTCCTGGAGACTATGAAATTGATCCTAAAACTAGAGCATGCAAGACCACAGCATAATAAGATGCTTTCATGTGTGAAAAATGAAGACTGAAACTTTGGGAGAACAATCTGGATTTTACTGTATATGGGAGTTTGCATCTCCGTGTGTCCTGGAAATAGTGAAGGAGTTGACGTATGAAGACACAGAAACTGTGATACATAATGTGTCATAATATGTTTTAACAATTCAGCAACAACCACTGAGACAGAAAAATATGTGGAATGAAATAAATGTATGGCTCAATAACTCCTGGCTAAAAACTGGTAGTTTAGGCCTCAATGGAAGTCTCTTTGTTCAGGGAACAAATATTTTTTTTTTCTCACAAATCAGATTTATATACTTAATTAAATATGGAGTTTTTTGAATCAAGTAATCTTTTCCAATTTAATCATATAGTTTTTGGTCAAACACTGATTTCTGAGCAGGTGCTCTAGGGTGAAATTTTGAGAAATCCATAATTACCTGAATGATCTAAGGATTTTCTCAAAAATCCTTTCAAGAAGTTAAAGGAAATATAAATCGTATTTTTCAATTGTAGGTCTTGCAATCAGCCTAGAGCCATACATAATGTGTTTGACCAATTTCTAGATTCTGCGGTTTCTAACTGTAATTTTGATGAAATTGAAGGAAAATGTTTTGTACATAGTTTTTAGAATACAACTTTTCAACCATTACAGGTGAAACCACATTTCTGATAGTTCTGCAGTGTCAGAATCTGCAGGGGTAAGCACATCAGAAAGTCCAATACAGTTTAGTATTTCTGGCTGTAGACTTTTATGAAGTCTGCAACCAGTGATGGATACCATAGCCAGACTGCCTTACAACAAAGTACTGTTTAAGCTTAATATCTAGGGAAAAAAAAAATCTAAAAGAGAAGGGTTTTTCTTGATGCATATCCTATGCAAAGCTTGTTCTCCTTATATAAGCTCATGTAAATCCTTTCCATAGGAGAAGAGATTGTGTGTGTAGAATAAAGGGCAGCTTTAATAAAGGGCAAGAGCTTCTTTGATCAGGAATCCTTTTAAATTAGTTTCTTTGACTTATACTGTCTAAAGCCATTTTGAGTTTCCATAAGGCATCTTCCAGGAGCAAATTGCTGCCTGATTGCCTGGTGCCAGCTGCTGGCTATGGGGTAGGAGAAAGCACCGCTGCCTTCCCCAGAGCCTTTGTTTCATATTTCTTGCCTGGGTGGGAATGGGTGTTACAGTTCCTTTTGACGCAAATTTGGTTTGGTTAGGCATGAATTGCCGTAATCAAACCCTGCAAGAGTATTAGGTTGTCTAACGTGAAATGTTTTTCAAATACTTCTCTGTCTTATTTTTCAAGTTTTCCATGAACCAAAAAAAAAAGCCTGTGAGGTTTATTGACCAAGTGTCTGTTTTGCCTTTTTAAGCTATATTCACTAAATCCCTGTTGCTCTTCACAGAAGTAGTTCTAAATATCCCTACCCTTGTATGTGAAGTATTCCAACATGGGGGAAGCTTTCAGGAAATGATCCCCTCATAAACTGCTGAATCTTAGAAAAATTTGAGAGGGCAGTGACAGATAGTGATCCTTAGCTTCACTTCTCATTTTTCCTTTTTATTTATATATTTATTTATTTATATATTATATGTTTGTTCATATTAGGGTTACATTGTCCAGAATATATATTATTGGACTGTAAACTGGACTTTCACATTGGCAGTTGGAGGTTGAAGAGGATGGGATTCTTCTGCCCTGAATGAAAAGACGTCTATGGACGTATACTTTGGACAAACGTTAGCAAGATTCACATGAGGTGTCTAAACTCACAATAGTACAGGGAAAAGTTAAGCATGACCTGATCACATGACAGAGATAACTGTGATAGTCTGTTATTTCAGAGAATGTTCTGCTGTGAAGGGGAAGTACTGAATGTGTGAGTAGATAATAATGTCAGTACTATAAAATAAATACCCATAATGTTAGCAGTCTTATCTGGGGATTAATTAGCCATGTCAGTGACCTTTAGGATATTAAATTTATTGTGTCATGCTGTTAATTTTGCCTCTCTTGGATTTATTTGTTGAAGCTGATTAATTTGCCTTTCCTTTTGATGATGACAGGAGACTCCTAGGCTGCTTTTTTGTCGGAATTAGGGTTGTCAGGACCACAGTCAAGGTAGTTAGGGATTCCTTTGAGTCCAGCTCTCTGGATTCTGCAGCCATTTGCTCAGTTCAGAATGGCTTGTAGTGGCTGTGCCTTTGGAACCCAAGAATCCTCAAGTGTATCTTGTACAGCTTGCTTACACAATAATATTTGAAGAATTGAGGATGGGGAAACTAGGTCCTAACAGGTACAAAAAAGAAGTGCAAAAAAAAGGAAGGTGGAAAAGAAATAGAACTATTTCCAGAATAAAATTCAGAGAGTATGATATATGATTTAACAGGCATGGTGTTGAAGGGCTTATAGCTGGACTCAATGATCTTGAAGGTCTTTTCCAACCATAATGATTCTATGATCTGTACATTTCAGTTAACAAAATAATAATTTATCCATTGATTTTAGAGGTAAAATACTGTAATCCTGCCTTGGTCATGCTGCTGTCATATAATGATATACTTGAAAGGAGAGCTCTGTCTAAGGATCCTAGCAGCTCAAAGTTGATCAGCAACTCATTTTTTTTCCATCTTGTGGACAGTGTCCACAGGAGCTCAAAGCCTTCCTGCGTATTCTGGCTGAATTCTTAAGTGATTTTTATTATTCTGTCAAATTTGATAAGATCACAATGTATGATTGAATGGCTAAATGTTAACTATGTGATTGATGTTAACTAAAATCAGACAGAGTTTCTGCTGAACCAGGAAGTTTGCGGGTGATGTATTTGTTCTCTCAGATTCTCCAGATAATGGCCTCCAATTTCCAATTATCTCTTAAAATAATATTAAATAATAAAATCTGCCTCTCCTTTCAATTCACTTCTTGTGATAATTCTGTGTTTATCCTCTGGGAAAAGAGTCTGGAAGGGGGCCACCAAAGAACAGGCACTTTCTGAGTATTTATTTCTTTTAAGCAAAAGTACTAATAATTTTCAGATGCAATCTCTGCAATATGTTTGAAATCTGTTGTGTTAGCTTGTCCTCAACTTTCTGCTACAAAAGCTGAAGATTCCTAATCTTTCTCTTCCCTATGGTCTATGGTTTCCAATGGTCTATGTTGGTAGAAGATGCTGATGCATTAATAACTTTTTTTTTTCTTTCTTTCCCTACTTGAGTGACTCTTTTCTCTTTTTCATTTAGGAAAGTTGCTTTTGTGTCTGAATAGCTATTGATTTATTTGGGCTCAGTCATAGGGGTCTCTGAAATGTCTGATAGACTTGTGTACATCATAGGTCTTCATCTTGATCTGTAGGAGGATTTTTAATTTGTAATCTAATTTCTCAAGCATTCATAACAATCTATTTACAAACAATTTGGAGGTCTGACAGATCTCTAAAATTACCCTATTCAATTATCACTGCTAACTTTTAATGCAGATAATAATTAGTTACTTGTCCCCATGGGGAATTAAAATCAAGCTGCTAGTCTGTATGTCTTCATCAAAGAACAAAAAGCTACAGATAATTATTCTGATGCTGAGGGACTGCCGCTAGACTTGTACTTCAGGAAGGGGACCATTTGCAGGGTAATATCTCACGAGCAGAGCTGCATGTTGCACCCATGTTGTGGGCTTAATAGCAAATGATGATGTCTTTCCAGGTTGGTGATTCAGACTAATTATCTTTCGGGTCATAGCCACCATGCTGATATCTATGCAGGGATTTAAAATTACTCTTCATTTTACCTGGAGTTTCTTCCAGACTGTGATGTGGCATGATGTAATACAAACAAGATACTATTGGAAGAACAGTCATAAGTGATCTATTGAGAAAAGTGGTTAACGTGGATCATTCAGAAGCTTCAGTCATTCCCAACTTAAAGGGCCTTTTCAAAAGCAGCACACTTCAGTGACACCCCTTAGACATGATATTGGAACACCACACTGCTGCAGTCAATCAGATCAGACGTTTGGTTTGTAATCCTATTGACAACATAGGGAGCGCTCCACATTGCCACGGAGAATAGAACAAGAGCGTGAGTACTGTGGTGAGCAGCAGTCTGAGCACCCACCTTCCTGTCTGCCTTGTTCTTCTCTTCTTTCATTGCCTGTTTTTTTGTTTTTTTTTTAGCCTCTTGATTTTAGTTCAGCACTGCACCCTGCTTGTGGAATTAATTTAGCAGTTCCCTTAAAACTTTTCAATAACTGGTTCAGTAAGTGTGCAGGTCGTATGGACCGATTTTTATAAATCAACATTCTCCTCATTAGAAATAGGGAAGAGGAGTGACTTTAACCAAAATTCCCAGGTGATCTACAAGCTGTTAGGCAAAGATGGAGTGCAACTTTCCATTCCTTAGGAGTCAATCCACTTCCTGGTGTAATGGGAGAGGTGGTGAAAGCTGCCACTGAAATGGCAGAAATTTTCTCTTATTTTCTAACAGTGGTCTATATGAAAAAGAAGGGTTGTGGGGAGGATGTTTGACACAACTAACGTGATAAAATCACAGACAGCCTTAGAAGGAATGCATTGCTGTTTTCAAGTAATCTTGACCTAATAAACTTCACGTTAGGATACAGAAAAAAATGGAGGCATTTTGGGCCTTTTAGTAACCAGATTTGAGGTTACAAGTGAGATAGATAGATAGATTTGGGTGTGAATCTGTTTTGGGAAAGAGGAAAAGTAGATGAGCTGGGGAATTTTAGACCTTCAATTCTCAGAAATATGCTGCATCAAAAAAGATTATTTGTAAGCATCTAGAAGAACAGAAGGAAGAGAGTTACAAGTGATGTTGGTGTTCATTATTTTCACTAACAATCNTAATCTTGAGCTAATAAACTTCATGTTAGGATACAGAAAAAACTGGAGGCTAGCATTTTGGGCCTTTTAGTAACCAGATTTGAGGTTACAAGTGAGATAGATAGATAGATTTGGGTGTGAATCTGTTTTGGGAAAGAGGAAAAGTAGATGAGCTGGGGAATTTTAGACCTTCAATTCTCAGAAATATGCTGCATCAAAAAAGATTATTTGTAAGCATCTAGAAGAACAGAAGGAAGAGAGTTACAAGTGATGTTGGTGTTCATTATTTTCACTAACAATCTGGATAATGGATGAGAGGGAATGTTTATTAAATTTGAAGACCACATGGAGCTAAGAGCAACTGTCACTACACTGCAGAATAGGTTTGAATTTCAAGATTGATCTGGACAATTTGGAGTTACTGCACAGAAAATAAACTGCAGTTCAGTTGGGTAAATGCAAATTACTGCAGCTAGACAACAGTAATGAGGACAGGGAACAACTTGCTCAGAGCAGCTATTTAGAAAAGGATTTGAGGTGGCTGTGGATCGCAGTCAGCATTTGGAAAAATAATGTTACATGGTTGGGAAAAAGGTTAGTGACATAATATCTACCTAAACTATTGTGTCAGTAAGATAAATGTATAACCTTTCTGCTTCACTTGGAAATTCTTTGCCTTCAAATGGGCAATGGCTAATGTTGGGCCCCATCTCCATGGGGAAAGAAACAAACCCAAGTCTGGGAGAGAGTGCTTAAAATGGCTGGAGGTGTAAGAAGCATAATCTATGAGGAAAGATTGACAGAATTTGAGTTGAGTCAAAAACTGGAGGAGTAACACAACTCTTTAAAAGGCTCACACAAAGAGGAAATAATCTCTTCTCTTATGTCTATTAACTAAGAATCAAAAAGTGAGTGGGCAACAAGGAGGCAGGTTCAATTTGGGTATATGAAAAAGTTTTCTATTGTATTAAATTAGCAGAGCACAAGGATACTGCTGTCAGGGATGCCACCTCTACAAGCAATGCTGAATCAAGGGCAGGGGTATGACATTAGGTGCCTTGGAAATTCCCTCCAGTCTTCACCTGATTCAGTAGTGTCCACCAGCATAACAACAAACCTTTTGGTCTTCATGACAGCTGAATCCAATTCGAGGCTCTAGTTTGTAGTTTATTTTTCATTTTTTCAATTCAAAAGTAGATCTTAAGTTTTGTTACAAAAAATAGTTGAGGTGTGTGAGAAGAATGGTGACAGCCATGTGTTGGAAATGAATCTGCTGCTGTCCGCCTGTGTAAGGACTGGAAATTTGTACCGTATTTTCATCCCTTGCCACAGTTGCATAGTCTTATGCGTTGATGGCCAATCTCTAAATTTCTTTATATTGGGATTCAGCTAGCCAGATCAAAGCTGATTTGGGAAAAATACATTCATATGCACACATGCAACTCGTTAACTACACAACAGTGCTTCATTACTTTATGAAGCATCATTTTATGATGCCTCATTTTGATTGCATCAGTGTGAATGATTTGTAGTTTGACCCTTTGAAGTTTCCTTTAGGATGAAACTTGCCATAACAATTTCTATAACGACTACATTATTCTGACCTCAAGATTAGTTTCTTTCAGAGATGAATGGTTTCGTTTTAATTAGAACTTGATGCAGAAAGCATTGTTTCTACGGTGGAGTTAAAATTGGGAAAAAGGATGTAAGCCATTCAAAAAGCAGGTCAAGTTTAAGGAGCAGCTGTTTGAGAAACAAAGAAAATATAACTAAATTTTCTGTTTAAAAGTTCTAAAACGCTAGCCATTCACAAACTTCTGATGGCTCTGCCTCTCTCTTTTTTTTGTTTTTATTTTTATTTTTTCTGACCTTCTGAATGCTTTATTTTAAGCATATTGATCAAGTGAATGCTCATTACAAGTGCATTTTCACTTAGCTAAAATTGTGAAATCGTGAATGCAGAGACTAGATATTTTGTTGGGTATAGAAACTGTAATAAGTGTTTAAAATAATAACTCAATACATTACAAGTATTTAAAGATGTGCTATGATTTATACTTCTTATGCAGTGCAATTATTAAAAGATGGCTGCAATATGTCTTGATTTTAGACAGAAATTTTGAAATGCTCTTCTGTTACTATGGCAAGGGACATCAATTTTGTTTGACTCTCGCAGTAGTCATTTGAAATGGTGTTTATTTAACTGTTTCTAGAGAACATCAGATCTGAGATTTTTAATGGCGTAAAAATGAGTTGCTTTTTTGAGTTGCTTTCTGATGCTTGAAAAGAAAGATGTTTGACCGAAAAATGCCATGAAACACTGAGGCATAAGGCTGTCATGTGTTGCTTTACTTCACAGCTCAGTAGAGCCAGCAAATGTTTGTGCACTTCGGCAGTTTTTAGGGCAGATCGCTTGAAATGGGCAGTACTGTATTCACTAGTGCATGGGCTTTACCAGCAGAGAGTAGAAAGAAAATCGCTGTTTGCATTGAAAACTAGCGTATATGAAGCTAACTAGAGCAGAGGATAGCCAGAGTGCTCTGCTACCAGAACGTTTGGTTTCTTTACAACTCTGCTGCTAAACTGGTTTAGTGTTTTTCTCGTGTGAGCATCGCAACACACACATTAATTGGAAGTTCCTGTGGTGGCCACCACACCAAGGTGAGGTGGCGCGGCGCCTTCGTGGACCTCGCGCCACGCGGTCATCATGCACCGTGGCCTTTCCTAACTCGTTTTGCAGAGGGCCACCGAACAGTTATAGGGCTGGTAATGATTTTGGCTGCGAGGGACCCGGGCTAGATGTGACTCGACACGTGTGAGCTGACAAGTTGCGTATGCGATTTCCAGAGGCAAAGCGTGCTTTGATGTAAGGGCTCTTATGGATTGCTTTGATTGCTAAAACGGTGTCTGAGCCTCTTATTAAAAGTGACAAACCTTCTGAGGCTCCTCAGATTTAATGTTCTTGACTGGCTCGGTCCTTCATGATAGCTGTTTCTTCTATGTTTGTAATAACTGGCAGATCCCCTTATTACATTCAATAAGAGAGAAAGCGTATTTCCATTGAAATGAATACCTCAGGAATGAGTTCTGTTTTAGTGGGAAAAGCTCCAGTTTGTCTGTGCTTTTATTTTGCTCAGTGCATGAGCCCTTCCATATATTTGTTTTTGCACTTATTTGCAGTGCCATATAACAGAGCCATATATAGATATGAGTGCTTGTCTGTTTTTAAGCCTCTGCTAGGCGGTATGTGCTCGTCCATGAATGTGCACGCACAATTTGAGCCCTCTAATCATCTAGCTGAGTACAAGAAGATCAGGAAAATCCTGGTGGACTATTCTGTTTAAATACTTCTTTATTTTCTCTGTGATATAATACAGATTCATCCAACAGATCTTAGATGCTCCAGTATGTTGGCATCACTAACCAGTAATAAAATGTCACCCGGTCAGATTAAAAAATTACTTGTTTTTCCTTTTTCCTTTTTCTTTTTTTTCCCCTTAAAGGCCAAACTTCTAGAAAAGTTACTATCCTTATTGGCGTTATTTGATTTAGAAGAGTTTCTGTACTTGCTAAAATGTCAGTCCTGGAAATCAATGACACTGAGTCCTTATTGTTGCCTCTCAGGCAGAACTACCTGGGCTACAATGGCCCCATAATTTATGGAACAACCTTTTCTTTTCCACTTAAGTGCTATATGCTATTCCAAACAACAGAGTTAATGTTTTAATAGCCAGACAGTAACTACCTAATTACTTCCACGTTAGGGATATCAGTGGGACGTACTTGGATGCTGTAAGAAAGGGATGATAATAACCATCTAGATAAAGCACTTAAAGGATTAGATCCTTCTCTGGAGGAGTGACTGGTGTGATAACTGGCTGGTCTTGGAGTGCCTAAAATATCTCATATTCTGCATGAAGAGTCATTGGTGGCCCCTTGAATCTTTCTTCACCGAAGGGTAATGCTTCTGCCTGCATCAAGAGTGACAGTAGATAAATGTGTAGATGATTGTATCAGTGATATTTGTCTACTTTGCCATTTCTAATGCGTTTATATATATATATATACTGTACACTAAAACAAGGTGTATACCACTCTAGTGTCAAGCAATGGATTTAAAAAACAGTGGTATGAGAAAAGAAATTTTTAAGCCTTACTGGAGATTTTTAGTTACAGGTATATGAGAGATTCAGGATACCCATTTTGTTCAGTATGGAGAAAAGAATTTATTAGGTTCTGTTGCTATATCGTGCATAAGAAATGGCTGTTCTGTGCAGAAAATCCAGGGAGGAAAAAAAAAGTAAAGGATCTGGTATGTAGAATTTGAGCTTAGGGATAAAGTGTAAAGGAAATAAATGTTGATCCAACATGGTCTGAAGACACAATAGACTCTCTCTCATGATGCCATTGCCATTTTAAAAAGATCATCAGCTCTTGATTCAGCCAGACATATTTCTGTGTAAAATGAAGCATGTTGACAGTTTTATGGAAAAAGTCTAGGGAAACATAATATTCTGGCACTTAAATATGTGAATTTTCATTACAGTTCAGATCAAAAATATAATTCCTGCCATATAAAAATGAAACGTATTTTAGAAGAACCTTTCAACTGTTCCAATAAAAATTTAAGGATGGGACTGGTCTTCTGTTGTAGCCCATAGAAAGAGAAAGGCCATCTTTTGAGAAAGAACCATGCTGTCCTGGAGATGTGCGGACTTGGTCGGTTGTTCCTGGGTGCTCACTTTTGTATATCCCCTTTGTGAGCAAGGAATCAGTGTAGAGTTTTTATTCCTATTGGTAAGTTGAATTTGAAGCTTGTATTGCTCACAGTTGATCTCAGCTAATGTGGAAGATGAAACACTGGATGAAATTGAACTGGACTAGATTTGCTCAGTGGAAAAAAAGTGAGAATACCTTGAAAACATAAGAATAAATAAATAAATAAATAGATAAAAACTTTACCTGGATTGTATCAAAAAAGGAAATAGTAGGCTGTTTTCATCCTACAAATCTCTTTGCATGGAGCACTGCATGGAAAAATGGAAGAAGACACCTGCAATTTCATTCAAGTCCTTGCTGAGAAAGAAGTTCAGCACTTACCTTCTTAGGTGGCATTCTTTTTTTTCCTGTGCCAGGCAGAGATATTTAAATAAACATAAAAGGAGGAAAAAAAGGAAAGAGCTTTTTTTTTTACCTTCTTTATTAGGGAGTGTTTAGTTAAGTATTCTTGGCAGAACCTCAAAAGGTTTTTGGCATGCTGGAGAAAAGGACTCGAACAATTAAGATAGTGTTACGCTGTACCTGCCATAAGAAAGGCATTCTTTGGGAGGATGTTGTCGCTTTAGATGTACATTCTCTACATAGTGCAAAAAAGATATCTGCATAGGATGCTACAAGATGCAGCTCCAGTCTAGGAAGCAACACCTGTGAGCATAAACGTAGGGTAGTTTTTCTATGAAAGCTGGGCGTGCTCTGGATGGGAAGAAGGGAGATGGAGCTGTGATGACAGCAGATTGAGCACTTGCTTTGACCAGAATTGTGTTTGAAGTCTTTCTCCTCAATTTCTTTAAATTTAGAAGTGTGACTGAGCGTGGAGTTGGAGGCTGTATGGTAGATACATATGAACCAGATATTTTGTTTGTTGAAGATTTTTTTTGTTTGTTTGATTGATTGGGGCTTTTTTTATTTCTTTTTACTGCATATTGGAGAGAGAATAGAAGGAGGTTATTTTTTGAGTCCTGGTTGTCTTCATAGTGCTAACAAACTCTTTAATTTAAAAGGACAGAGTTTATGGGACTAATACCATAGTCCTATGAGACATTAACTGTCAGCCTGATGACTCCCTATTCTTCTATCCAAAGTTTCTGGTGGTGTTAATGTGACTTTGCTATATCCAGTACTGACAACTTTTCTTCTTCTTCTTTTATTTTTTCTCCCTTTTAAGAAAATGTGTTCTTTAACAGTAGTCACAAATCAGATATCAGTCAGTTATGGTGCACTCAGTCAAGCAAAGTAGTCCGGTATTAGCTGTAGGCATAGGCAGAATACAGTTAATCATGGTACATTATTGAGGACAAAAGTAGCAACTTACCCTTTTCAGCAGTCCATTAGCACTTTCCACTGATTATTTAGAAACACACCAACAGTTCCAGGGAAATGAGTCAGCAGCGAGTGGGCTCCAGATCTCCAGATCGTGAGTCAGCAGGTCACCCCTGCTGCCGGCGGGGGGGATGAACCCGCTACCTTTGCAAGAAAGTTGCCAATGGGCCAAGGGCAGAGATGATTCCCATCTCTGCAGCGCTCGTAGGGCTGCATGCGGAGAGCTGGGTGTACAGGAAACGTTGTCAGATGGGATCACGTCCCATGGAGGGCCACCAAGGCTGGAGAACGTAAAGTGTGAGGAGAGGCTGAGGGAGCCAGAGGTGTTCAGCCAGGAAAAGATGGGACTCGGGGATGTTATTGCTGCCTTCAAACTACCTGGAAGGGTACTACAGGGCAGACAGGGCCAGTTTTGCCTTGGAGATGCATATTGCAAACTAGAGAAGTGTCAGTTACAGCAAGAGAGAATGGGCTGAGATTGAAGAATTTTTCATGATGAGGGTAGTTAAATACGGGAATCCAAAGGGATTGTGGCCCTCTGCCTGGAGATACGGGAAAAAAAATAAAAAATAAAAAACCACCAGGATGACATCCTGGGCAACTTTATCTAACATTAAAATGAGCCCTGCTTTAGCAGAGATGTGTGCTAGATGACCTACAGCCTTTCAATCTTTATTCAATAAATTACATGTGCAAGTGGATGGCGCAATCAGGGTTTCAGTAACTTGCTAATTAATGCAAATTGAGATATTTTTGTTATAATGTTTTAATTGCTTCTTAAAGAACTCAAAGAGTTTGGTGTTTTTTCTAGGTTTGGAGGGTAGGATTTTCCTTTACTTTCATAGAAACCACAGATTTAAGTTGTTGGAAGCAAGATTCCAGAAGTGTGAATCATGGGCATTTGTTCTTGGGATGTGATTGAGCATTTCATCTTTTGTTCCTTTGTGCCTGCACATCTTCAGTGCTGGACTGGGATGGTGACACACCAGTTTCTCTTTTGTCTTTGCTGTCATATATGGTAACCTCAAATACATAGCTAGTAATATGGCCTTTGTGACTGCACCTTTATTTTTTTCTGGTGGAGAGGAAAGGAAATACCTTTTTCTCCCTCTCTTTACTATGGCAGTAATACAAATGTCAAAATATATTTATTAATAACATTTTTTCAAGCCCTTTGTAGCTCAGATTATGAGTAAGTACTACAAAGACCGTATCTCATGGATACATGATCTTGTTTATTCTGGCAAAAAGAAAAAAAAAAGTTAAAAAATAGGAATCAGAAATTTTCATGAGGTTCTTTAGATTTTTTGTTGTTCTTATTACTTGCTTCTCTAGCAAGTATAATTCAGAAACACTGCCTGAATTATCTAGAAATATGCAAAGATACTTGTATGCTTGCAGGAAAAGGAAATACTGCACTGTCATGGGTCTGTCCTCTTCCAAGAGCGCAGGAGACCTACCTGCTTTCTTTTTTCCTACACTACTACTTTTTTTTCTCTATCAGGGCCTTCATTGTTTTACCACTGACATCTCTTGAAATGAATATTGAGTTTTTGTTTGGGATGTCATTATGCTGGCCTACCTCAAGGAAAAATTCAGACCCTTCCAAGGACAGGATCAAAGAGGTCAGTTATAAATGAAAGGTAGGGGAAGGAGGGATATTTTCCTGCCTTGCCTCATCATTTTCACTGATGGAGTCTGCAGAAGCAGAACAGTCTGATGCTTGTAATACTTGGGGATGGCTATGTGTTTTCTGAGCTCATTCTGGAAAAGAGCCAGCTAGAAAGCTGGAGAAGTTAACAGGCTGCCCACATGTTTAGCATGGATGGGCAAACTGCTTCAGGTTCCTATTTCCCAGTACCTTCCCACAAAAAGGAGTGAAGGGAGAAAATTTCTCCTCCTTTTTTTTTTGCAGAGGGAAAAAAAAAAGAGAGAGAGAGAGAAACTGACCAGAAGAGAGCGATGGGAGAGTTTTTCTTTCTGCGGCTCTAAAGGAGACTGATGCACTGGATATAGCTTTTGAGTAAGAAAAATGCCCTGTTTGGATTTTCCAACACATGAATTTCAGCAGTGCTGTTTAAACCTACTGGCCACAGAAACTTGTAAGGAAGTCCAAGAGAAACAGTCTTCCTCTCCAAAGAGGTTTAGCTTGCATCATGTAGGCTCTTTTGCTGGTAGACTCGTATTTAGTGATGTAATGAAAAAATATGGGGAAGTGGTGTCTTTCAGAGCTCACTCTCAACCCCCTCCAGTCTTCAGTTCGACAAAAGATGTGAGGGACGGTTTATAGCCCATACCTGTCACTGCATAGATGAAAGTTAAACACATTCAGCATTATCTTGTTTTGTTTTGTGCACTCTTGATAAATTCTCTTTTGCTCCCCTAAACCAGAGAGAGGGAAGGAAAATGTTGACTTTGGAAACTGTGACCTCCCCTCATAGGAGAGGTACTGATGTGTGGTTGGCTGCCTTGGATTCTTTTCTCGTTTGCTTCTCTCTTTCTCTCTTTCTCTCTTTCTCTCTCTCTCTCTCTCTCTCTCTCTCTCTCTCTCTCTCTCTCTCTCTCTCTCTCTCTCTCTTTCTCTCTCTTTCTCTCTTTCTCTCTTTTCCTTTCTCTCTCTCTTTTCCTTTCTCTCTTTCTCTCTTTCTCTCTCTCTTTCTCTCTTTCTCTCTTTTCCTTTCTCTCTCTCTTTTCCTTTCTCTCTTTCTCTCTTTCTCTCTCTCTCTTTCTCTCTCTTTCTCTCTTTCTCTCTTTCTCTCTTTCTCTCTTTCTCTCTTTCTCTCTCTCTTTCTTTCTCTCTTTTTTTCTTTTTTTTTCTTTTCCTCCCTACCAGCACAAGGCAATTTATTGGGAAAAACTTAGAAAAAAAGTTCACTATGGTAACAGCCTTGCATTATATACCTACCTACTGTAGCCTGGGCCAGGGGAAGGGAAATAAAAGAAGGTGTCTTCACCATGAACACTATGGAGGGCTGTGGCTAAAACCAGCACTGTGACACTGTGCCAGAGAGGTTTTTTTTTGCAGGGCAAGAGGTTTCCCTTGTCTTAATATTTTCACTTTTCCCCAGGGAATTCTTCCTTTGATTCCTTTTATACCCTCACACGGTCTTGTCCTTATACCGCAAAAGGAAATAAAACCAGCATGGTAATCATCAAAAGATGCTGCTTCACTAAGTATTCTTGTACTTCAAGCTGTCCAAAGCAGGGTGGAAAACTCAAACTTTAAATAACTTTGTATCAATTTGTGGTATCTTCATACCTTTGTGATACCACTCTAATTCTTTGCTTCTTGCTAAAAAGCTTTCTTTTTTCTTTTTTTTTTATTCTACTGGGAGAGAAGAAGTGGGATTTAAATACAGATCCATCTTATATGCAAAAACTAATGATATTTTAGCCTTTTTCCCTTTAATCAAATATTCCTGCGCTAACAGGGGATGGTTATTAACGGGGAACCATGTTGCATGGTACGTTGTCTTGTAATCCAGAAAGCAATGGTTGTTTTTGGGACTGGCCAACTTTGGCAGACTGGAAAACAGGGACATTATTACACCCTCTATCAGAGGGGCTGTAAAAAAAACATAAATATCTTAATTCCATGCTTGAGAGGAGAAGTTGATTGTCTGAGAGCTTAGAAAAAAAAGCAATTAAAAAAAAAATTGAAAACCTTTTTCATTCTTTGCAGTCCTTAAAAGCTCAGCTTATTGGTGCCAATTGCATGCACAAGTCCTTGTTCCTTGAGTGCAAACATCAACATAGTTCATTAAATTAGACATCTGATGAATAAGCAGGCTGAAATTAAAGTGCCTATTTCCCCATATTCAGGCTTCATTGTAACATTATGTTTCTCACGTATTTTTCGTTCCTCCAAAGTGAAGTAAATTACACAGAAGTACCAATAACAAAATAACAGTGCATATCAGAAAATCCTCTGAGAGAACTCTCTTGAAAACTGAAGTTCACAAATTATTAGGTTAAAGAACAAGGTCCCAGGAGACAAGATTGTTAGCAATACAATATTGGTTTTAAACAAAGTAATACATTTAAAAGCTAGTAGAGGTGCTTAACCTCTCTTTCTTCTTAAAATCATCCACAAAAGCTTACGGTTGAAAGGATGCTTTCTTCCTTCAGTGAAGAGACTAATATTTTTACTAAATCAGGGAATTGGAAGCTCTACTTGTGTAACTGAAAAATGATCTCAGCCTAAAATGATTTTAGTAGTATTTCAACCAGACAGAGTTTCTGGGCCCATTCACACTGGATGGTTTCACTTGCTTTTAAATATTCACAAAACTTGAACCAGAAACAAAGACAGGTCTCATTTTTCCAACTGTATACCTTGTAAAATTACGCTGAAAAGCTTTATAAAAACCCTCACAAATTAGGAGAAGGCTAATTTTACATCAGCCTTTTATGATTTTTAACCAGCACCATGTCCCATTATTGTCTTCATGTTCCTGCACGTCCTAAACCTTTACACTGCATGTATCTCCTATACATGTATTCTACATTTTCTTCCCTATAGGTTCCTTGATCTGATGTTGCACAGAATAAAACTGTGTTGGGTGTAAATCTGTTCTCTACTGAGGGAAGTGGTATTTCCTTGGATCACATTTTTGAGGATTTCAGAATGTGTGTAGGGAATGAGTCAGGAGATTGCAGAAGGAAA
The DNA here is from genome assembly GCA_013389825.1 of Crypturellus undulatus. Classification (NCBI taxonomy): domain Eukaryota; kingdom Metazoa; phylum Chordata; class Aves; order Tinamiformes; family Tinamidae; genus Crypturellus; species Crypturellus undulatus. The sequence continues at coordinate 1,088,020 of VWPW01016165.1, forward strand.
AAATCAGGGTTAAGATAGGTGAATGACGCCCTAGAGTACTGACTTTTTGTGCAGTACTGGGCAAAGCGTTTAAAATCCTGATTTCTTATAAGTGAGTTCCTGTTTTTATGGCTGCCTGGCTCCTTATCTTATTTACTGAATGCTTCCAGAGTTGAATGGGAACTGTGTTTTGAATACAGAAAGTATTATATAACACCAAAAATTCTCAGAAATAGGTCTCAGTTTTCTCATACTGTACCTTTCAAATCAGTGGATGTATTTGAGTCTGCACTCTTTGTCTTACTCTCTTCCTTAAGGAAGTTTTATTCAAATACATATTCCCAAAGCTTTCAGATACTGTGGTGATTAATGTTCAAAGCTCACAAAGAAAAGAATAGATAGGAGAATTTCAATAGCTTGGAGTTCAGAAGTTGTGGCACTATGTATCCTGAACAAAATGCTGTGAGGCTACTCATTCAGCAGCATTTCTAGGGGGCACCCTCTGTGCCTGCTGGATGAGAAAGGACCCAACAGTGCAATACTGCAGGCTTGCTGCATTAAGCCCTGTTCTGAGCAAATGAAGAAATGGTGAAGTAAAGGTGGGCTTGGCAGGTAAAAAACTTCCTTGTGAGTTTTCCTTCATTTTGCAGTCTGACATTTTGGTTCTTCGGGGTTTTGTTATTTAGGCGAAGCCTTAGCTCAGAGGGGTGAGATTTTGCCTGTCTTCCAGCTACGGCAGGTCCACGTTTCCCAGGCCGGTTCCGAAAGGGGCATGCATTTGGCTTGCCTACCACAAGGGTCCCGGGAGTCCTTCAGGCCATCGTAACACCAAGCAGCACCCCAGACACACTTTTCTTTGAAGCGCTGGCCCTTAAGAATAAGTATCGGAGTGAAGGCTGCTTCGGACTCAGCTTGATGTCTCCTCATGTTTGTTTTCTCCACGGTAAAACTCGGTACTGTGCGATCCGAGTGCCGCGGCACCGGTGCGCGCTGCCATCTGCGTGCGCGGCCGTATGTTTCCTTCAGCTCGCTGCAGCCAGAAGCTGTGGATGCCCTTTCCGTGGAGCTGTGTGTTCCAATCGGAAGATTATCGGGCTTGGTACCAAGGTAACGTTTCTTTGGAGGAGCAGGGAGGAAAGCGGAGGCTTGCCAGTTTTTGCTCTCTCCGTCTGTAGCCTGCGAGGGAAGTCCCCCTGCAATCTGGCTGCCTCAGTCGCTGCGCAAGAAAGACCTTGTGGTGGAGACAGCAGGTTCTGTGCATGCAAGGTGACTTTCTTTTTCTTACTGGCAGATACTTTAAATTTTATAGCTCTTCTTTTCTGCAGTGCCTCAGGAAGATGCTCTGACCCCGGGTCCGTAGCCTCCCTGGGCTCCCTAACAGTGGTTCTTCAGAGTTTCTTCTTCCTGTGCATCTGAGTGGGAGTTCAGAGGCGCATGAGGTCATGGCCCTATTTTTCACTATGTCTTTATTTTTATCTTGATGATTTATATATAAACACACTTTGAAAGTATATGCAAGTTGTCAATGGTGTGTACCTCCAGTTTCTCATGGATGTTATTTTTTCAGTGTATATGAATGTGCACGCATATCTGTATAAGTAACCCTCATGAAGAATCTCTTCAAAACCATTGCTCGGCAGTTTTTACTGTAAGAGTTAAACATTTGAAGAGTAGAGTTGCATGCATGGTTCCCATGGGCCTATTTTTAGTTTCTCTTATGGGAAGAATAGCAAAAAATAGACCAGGACCGTGACTTTGGATTTAGTGCACATAATGTTTATAGTTTAGCTGACAGGAGCGCGTACATGTGTATGTGCTTTAGTGCTACACTTCCTGTACATTCATTAACAGGACTCGGGGCAGAGCTACAGTAGCTTGAGTGCTCTTAATGCCCATTTTAGCATGATGCTACATGCTAATGCGTCACAGTTCTGAAGGCTGCAGCTCTTAAAGTGCAGTATATTCTGCTGCTACTTCTCAAATCATTGCTGCAGAAGGCCTTAGAGAGAGGGAGGCATAGAAACTTGTCTTTTATCTGGGAGAAAAAAAAAAAAAGAAAAGAAAACATTTCCAGTGTTCAAAACTTTAACAGACTAACTCTGGTAGCTATTACATTTTCCATGGAAATACCTGCCTTCTGTTTTCTAAGTCACTTTCCATTACAGCTGCTTCCTTGCTAAATAAAATATGTGTGCCCTGTTAGTGACTGGCTAGCACCTGAAAAAAAGAAAATCAGTGAGTATGTGAGCAAGGTTTCCCTTCCTGTGGGCTTCACATCTTTATGCAGTTTGAACCCTTCAAAAAGTGAGGTAATGGTGAAGCAAAAAAAAAAAAAAAAACTGATAGAGGAGGTAATCCGGACCAATACTCCCTACTCCATCCAGTGAAGGAAGAACTGAAAATGTTTCAAGAGTCCTTGCTCTTTCAATTTTACATTTCTTCTACAGAAAACTTAGAAATCTTTGAAATGTTGACTTATCTGGAAACCAGCAATGAAGAGATCCACCTCCAGGCTGTTCATTGCTCCCTGGGAGGCTGCAGAGTAGCTGCTCTGTCCATATTGCCTAGGCCTGCTAGACTGGTTCCAAACTGAGTGTGCAGCAAAGGGCTGCTCAAAACTTACGTGATCTGGTCCTTAAATCAGCAGTGCATGGTGCGAATTTTGGCCTTACTCACATTTTCCACCCACTTCTATCATTCTGTGTTCATGGGTGAGGATGCAGGGAAGAAAGGCGGTCTTGGGCAGGTAGAAGAGATGTGCTGGTCATTCCAGTGACAACACCAGATTTGATCCTGCGCTAAGACGTCCCTATCGTGAGAGGTTCTGCTTTCTCTGTGATTCCAGCCCCCCAGTAACACTCAGATTTGAGAAGTCATTTTGCCTACAGTTAAAATTTAAGAAAATACAAACTAAAAAAAAAAAAAAGAAAGGAGAGAGAAAGAAGGAAAACACTATACAAAGCCAGATTGGGATGGTAAATTACTAGGGTGTGTTAACAGTTTTCACTTTAAAAAGATTGACTTCATCAGACAGCTTAGTTCCATTTCAGCCTAGATTAATGCTTACACCCACTGCATCGCATGCATGGTGTGTGCTTCCTTTCCACTTTATAGATGGTGCATGAAATACCCAGAATATGCTGCCCTGCAAAAAAAATGGTGCTCGGCCTGTTAGAACTGCAGAATTTCTGCTAATAAAGAGGTAGAGAACCAGTCTGAGGAGGGGGTGTGAAATCATCAGTCTTCACATAAGTAAGGATATTCTGCATATCTCAAGTGGAAAAGCTGCATAAGGATCCCGCATCCCCTCCACGCTTTCGAGCGATGGTCAGGAGCAGAAAGAGCTGAGCTCTGAGCCTGGTGCGCTGTTTCCTCTTGCCCCCCCTCAGCCAACCTACATTTCTTGGCTCCGTTCAGCTCCGAGTCTGTTCGGGTTGTGACGTAAATGACTCCCAGCAAGTGACCCCCGTGGCAAACCTGTAAAACATTATACAGCATGAATAAGAACTCTCTTATTAGGTCTGCAGCTGGCTGGATGCAGGCATATGGCACCGAGGATGTTTTGGAAGAACGACACTGCTTGACAAAGAACCCAGTCTCCCGATAAAGGTTTATACTGGCACTTTCCTGTGTTTATAATAGCATATGCCAGGGGCATGGCCTCTTTTTTCATCATATTGTTGTTTAACTTTTTTTTTTTTTTAAACCTAGTCAGCTCTTAGGTTGAGGAGTGTGAGAAGCAGATACTTGATATCTATATCTATATATTTTTTTTTCCTTAGATTCCTCATACTGGATTTATCCTGTTATAACTGCCTTGACTCAGATATGTCGCATGCATAAAGTGAAGTCAGTTTGTCAGGACCAATTGTTTCTGTTATGAGAAGGAAGTTTTATTTTTGAGAACATTCTCAAAAAAGGCAAAATGTCGAGGGAATTTTTGAACGCAGATATTCAAGCGCGCTTGCTTGCTTATTTTTCTTGGTTTATTATTGCAGGATAGTATAGTCATGGTTGTTTTCAAGCTGCTATTTGAGTGTATTTTTAAAAACTCTTTCCCTTGCAGCTGAACAACCTCAGTTAACAGCCTAAACTTTTCCTATTTGTAGGCATCTAGGCCCTGGTTTAAGACCTGCACGATCACCCTGCTCTTCTGTCAGCAGCCTGGCTAGCTGGTATTTAAATGGGCTTGCTTGCCCTTTAGCGGTCATTCAGACTGATCGATCAGTTAAATCAATATTTACATTAGTAGCCGCAGAGATTTTTTGGCCTAGTGCAGCTGCTCTTTAGGGCTTTTGTTATGTAAAGGACAGTAGCCCTTGGGGTCCCGGCTCTGGGTTGGGACCTGCTCTTTCTAGAAGCTGCATGAAAGCAGGAGAGGAGCTCCATGCTCCGAAATGGAGACCTGCTCTTACGGCTTTCTGCAGCTGCACTGAGGAACAAGGCAGCTCTCTGGCTGCTGAAGGCTGAGCTGTTAGTGCTGTAGAGACGGTGTCCTCTTAGGGCTGTAAAATCTGCTAGCAGCACGTAATAGTCACTGTGGTGCAAATCTGCAGCAGCCAGTTTGATGGATAAGTCACTGGACAAGGAAAAACTTGAAAACAAATGCTCTCAGGTTAAGAAAAAGCTGTAAGAGCTAAAAAGAAATCTGGTATCTTCTTTTTTTCTTTCTTTACTAACTCTTCAGGATACAAATTAGTCTCTGCTTAGCTCTTCCATATTTCAGGCTGGCACTAACCTTCCTTTAATTAAATCTACAGCTATCTGGAATACAAAATATCTGCATACTGAAAACCTTTGGCAGTAAAATACTGGTTTTTGGATTATCATGTTTCAGTCTCCTCAGCTTCATCTTCCCCATGATAGGAACAATCTGCATAGTGATAAAGGACTAAGCAGTTTTTGAGCTGCATTAAAACCTCTTGGTTCCCTTGTCGTTGCTGATGAGACTCCTGGGTTATTGTGGGTATTATTTCAAATCCTGGTGCCTCATAAATTATATGCCGACTGCTTTTTGTCTGTATTCATATAAAATCGTGGCTAATACCTTACACACAAACGGAGAACTCGCAGTGAAAGCCAGAAGAGCTGGCTCTGAAAAGCATGGGATGTATTTTGTGCACCTCACGAACCAGGAGAGATCTTCTCCAAAACTGGGTCATTGTGCTCCTTGGGATATTTACCATCACTTTTATCTGAGTGAGGAGCCATTACCATTTCCAAGGTAGTTCCTGTCTGTAGGACACACTTTTTCCAGGCTTTTTTTCTATGAGTCTCGGAGAGGATCTGACAAAAAGCAAGGATGAATTTCACCCAGATATAGCTAGTCCTGTGGGTTTGCCCTTCTCTAGAGTCAAGCTGCTGCTTGCTTCTCTTCCCACTGGGCCTTGGTGACAACGGGAGGAGATTTACGAAGAAGAGCAAAGCACACAAACTGGTCAAGTAATCTTTGTCTAAGCTTGCTTAAGTTAAGGATGGATTTCGCATGCCCAGGGCTGCAGAGCTGCCTCTTCAATAAATGAGAGAACATTTTGCCCCTCACTGAGCAGTTGGATCTATCAGCTGGACACAAGGGCAAGCCAAATACCCTGTCCCTCCTTGCCTATTTTTTGGCTTATTTGGAGTAAAAACAAAAGGCTGGTCATGGCCTAGCATACTCTAGCATACTCCATTTCTGCTGGGTTGTGGTGGTCAGCTGGGCCTGAGCCTTTCCACAGATCGTATTCAGTAAACTCTTCTTTCTGCAGAGGTGTCATCCACTGGGGCAAATAAAAGCTCATAGCTGTAAGACAGGATATATTAAAATAATAGTTGGGACTCAGAAGACTTTAATACCACTTTCTTGTTTAATAATTGGGCAAGAAATGTGTTTTTTTCCCTGGTGAGTCAACCTCCCTATCCAAGGGCTTCATTCCTACCCACCATATCCAGGGGGGCAGTCGGTGCCCTTCTAGGCAAGTCTTTATTTATTTATGCATTTGTTTACGTATTTATCTTCCCACGTGGCACTTGCCTGCCTGTGTGGGTCAGCTCAGAGCCGCCGGTGGGTCCCGCCGGGCGAAGGGCCCGCAGCTTGGGCGGGCGGGCGGACGGGCGCCGAGCGGGACGGCCGGTGCCTGCGATGCGCACGGTGCCTTTGGCTCCCGCGGCGTGCGCAAGCGGCCGCGCAGGGGCTGTCCGCTGCTAGCTGTGCAAGCGAAATTCCTCCCCGCTAGGAAATCCTAGACCTGTGACTCCCCCACACGCAGCAAAACAAACCCAGCCATCTGCTTGCCGTGTTCTCAGTGCATTTTTTGTTTGGGGTTTGTTGGATATTTTTGCTGTTTCTCCCCCTGCCTCATCTTTCTTCCAAGCAAGTTGACATGCTGTTTCCAACCTCCTCCTACCGGGACATTAACTCAGATGGTAATTGCAGCGAAAAGGCCCTCCAGGAGCAGCTCCAGCCGCGGGGAGCAGAGGGACAGCCCCGCTTCGGGATGCGGTGCCGGAGCTCGCGCTGCTCCCGGCTCGCGGGCCGGGCCGCTGCCCTCATTCTGTCTCGGCTCTCTGACGTCGGCGCGCTGCGAAATCCGCCGGGCCCTTCGTGCCGACGCGTTGCTGTGTATTAGCAGTGACACGAGCGCGGCGCTCGAGCCCCGAGCTGGCCGGGATTAATGACTAACTGGCCGGGAAGGTCAGGAAGTGGGGCCACTCTTCCTAAATCCACAGCTGGGATTGCAAGGAGGACTGGAGGCATTGCAGGAGAGACTTCCAAATGCAGCCTGCTTTTTTTCTTTTCTCTCTCTCTCTTCTTTTTTTTTTTCTCTCCAGGCGGAAGAAACTGGATATTTGGAAGCGCTTTGGCAATGAAATTTCTTCACTGCCACAGCAGCAAACTTGATTTGAGTCTTAGGATTCTTTGTTTCCTCTTCAAAATTTTTAATTCTGAAACAGTGCAGTAAAACAAAAAACGAAATGCTGCTGTCCCTAGATATTAAAGCCAGATATTGTGGTGTCATACCAGTGCCGTCTTTCTCATTTTCAGTGCTTGCATCAAAACCAAAATCCCCAATTAATTCATTTTCATGAAACACTTCAGTTTTGAAGAAACCTGGTTTTAATTCCTCTAATCAGCCATATTGGTTGTGTTCTTGGTTTACGTGCAGGTGCTCTTTGCATGCTGGCTATAGCTTCTGCACAAGCTGCTTTGCATCTGCCTGAAATTCCACTTTTTGTCACTTATAATTCACCCAAAATCGGTTTTCTAAACAAATCAAGAAAACCTCACGGGTGTTAGTGCGCGAAGGCATTAGAGCAACGGGACCTGCACAAGGCTTTTTTAACTCTCTCTGAGGCACTCAGAATCAATCCTTTGTGTATATTTGTGCAACGGGGCAGTTAGTAAACTGGGAGGAATTCTCATGCTAATCTGTACCGTTGCGAGAGCAGATAGTTAGGCAGCGGATAAGCTACTGGGTAAATTTTCACATGCTTTCTGACCTTTCTGGTGCTGGCATCGCCTCGTCTTCTCAAGTAGCAACGCAGATAATTTGGCCCCTGAGATAAAGGAAGAGAGATACCGTTATTTTTAGTAATCTCATGCTTTAGTTCTGGCATTTTGTCCTGTCCTGCCCATCTTTCTCCTGAAGTGGAGGGATGCAGCTTGTTTATTATGTTTTACCGTATCTGCTGCCCTGGCTTTCGATACCAGGCAGGGCTGAGGTTAGTTCTTCAGAGGCTTTCCCACCAATGTATTGGCAACCCTCGGCCTTCTGGAGATTGTGCATCAGTTAAAAATCCTCAGTTTTTGATCCTATTTTCCCTTTCACAATCTGAGAGTTAAAAAACTCATTTCTGTCTTAGGAGAAGTTTCAATTTTTTTCCCCACTCTGCAATTCAGATTCCATGAACTGAAATTTCTAAGAAAACTTGAGCGCTGTGAGAATATTGTCGCTGCGAGTATGCTCTGTGCAACTGCAGAACACTGGGATACATGCTCATTCATGCTCATTTAAAATAACATTTAGTGAGATTGTCTTAAGACATTCAAAATATCTTGAGCTTATCTTTATTTGCATATATGGTCACTATGTATATATTCAACCCCCTTATTTATGAACTGTATATTTAAAATCATGAGAAATGTTGGTAGCATTACACCTATGGAGACGGAACCCCACTTTTTAATCGTAGAGCCAGCAGAGTGTAAACTGTGACATTTTGTGCTTTTGGCAGGATGATGCCTGTGACTATCTCTTCCTTGGCTCTACACTTCAGATTGCCAGCAAGAAAGGAGTTTTCTGTCCACTGTGAATATTTGATTTTCTGTAGTGAGATGCTGCGACCTGAATTTCCTTCCCTTGAACTTGCTTCACATAGACAGCTTCCCAATGCACCCAGAACATCATGAATTTCTCTGTAACCAGTTTTGCTGTTTCAATGTGAACTGGCTTTCATCGAAAACAAATGAAAATACCAGTCCCAGGACCACATGGCATGTGAATGGTTGTGGGAGGTGCACTGATTTGTGGGAAGTATTAGTTTAGCAAAAATATTTAGGATATATACATTCTTACTTATGTTCTATATTTAGGTGTGAGAAGGGAAGTCATTTTCTTAATCCTGCAGTTCTCTCAAGCTCGTAAAGCATCAGTTTCTCGGTTTCTGTTGCTGTTGCCTAAGCTGAGGTTGGTGGTGGCCCTGGTTCCTCTGCAAAGCGTCTTTGTTCCAATAAAGGTCCCATTGAATGTGCCAAGGACAGGCCGGCCAAGCACCAAGCATTTAGTCTGCTAATCCACTGTGTAACACCTAGCAATGGATTTGTGGAATATAGGTCTTGATACTGCTGAACTAAAAGTGAGCTGAAATTATCTTAGATTTAACTTTTAGGGGAAAAAGGGGGATTTGGCAGAATATTGCTATGTGGAAGAGAAGAAAATCCTGTCCAAATTACGGGGCTCTTGCAGAAAACACTTTCATGCCAGAGATGCCTTGCACACCCCGATCACTTGTTTTTGGTAAATAAGCCTGCAAGTTTCATGAAAACACTTTTTATTTTGGCATTTCATCTCTTCATCCTTTCTGTTCACTTTCTACCTCTGTGTCCTGGTTCAGAGCAGAAGGGGCTGAATGGCTTTAAATGCTGGGCAAGGTTCAATTCTGGCACATAGCAGCTGGATTTTTACCTTGCTAAAGTAGTTTTCTCCAAGTGAAGTCCTTCTAAGTGAGCAAAGAGGATAGCAGAGGGTCTGGATGTCCAGCAATAGGTAGTGAGGAGAAACTTTCACTGTTTTTGTTGATCGTGAAAGTCGTTTAAGTTTTCTAGTTTATCTTGTATCACTTTAGTGCAGTCTTTAAAAGGTAGGCTGTTGATATTTGGAGCCTATTCTCTTTCTGGTATTTAGAAAGGCTGAATAGTAAGTTTTCAAAAGGAGCGATAAGATCTTCTAGCAGCTGAAAACGAGAATAATTCTGTTCCCTGGTGAATGCTCTTGACTCCCCCCAAAAAGAACTTGGACATATAAATAGTCAATCAAAAATAAGCCTATGGTCTGATCCCATGAACTTAAAATATTTAGTTTCTATTCTTAGTTTTGCAGAACTCTGCTGGGTAGATGCCTTGGTTCTCTACTGGTGAAATGGAGATAAATCAAATTTTTTCTCACAGAAGTCCTATATGACTTAGCATGTTTATGCAGTGGTATGGAGATAAGTGGTTTAGAAGTGGTTGCTACTAAGATTTCCCTGATTTTCAGCTGACACATAATAAGAAGGAGAGACTCAGAGCTGCCTTAGAGAGAATCAGAATAATTCTTTTTACCTTAATTTCCCCGAGGATCCATCTGGCTGACGTGCATAGGACCAAAACAAAGGACAACATCCAGGCCAATTGGTGAAAATGTAGATGCTTGCATTACTGCATCAGGATTGTATTTGTAATCAATGCAGCTCTGGATCTCTTTTTCATAGTCAAAGGATTGGGTCTGCACAGCTGTTTAACACTTAGTGGCTTTATTTTTTTTTTCCTTTGTAGCTAGAAATATAAATACATTTCCATCTTGGCTTTCCTAGTAGGGTGAAGTCATGTATAGTAGTGTCTATTGAAATAACAATTCTGCTGAAGAAAAATAGCATTTTTACACAAACCGGACATAAGAAGATGAAAGAAAGATATTTGTGACACAGGAAAAAGAGACTTAAATTACTCTTTCACCAGAAAAGGAGGAAGCTGAAGGCATCGTAATGGGATTTAATAGACAGAAAAATTCTACTTCTGAGAGAGTACTGAATACCTTGTCATAAAAAGAGGAAATACTGTAGGGTTTTTTTTCCCCCTCAGATTTGTTTCGGAAGTATATATTTCAGCAACACTCAAAATTGAGTTAGAGAAATAAAACTCTGAGAAAAAGGGCCAGTAGCAGAGGGGAAGTAGATGCTCTTTTAAAGGAAAGCAAATATTGGAGCAAAGCATCCAGAAAAGAAAAGCTAACTTTGCATATCGAATAGGGCCTTTTTGTAACACAGGTTTTTGACCACAGAGTTGCCGCTTACTTTTGTGGAAGCCCCTTTCACAGAGGTAACCTTGGTCAAAATGGCATTTTCTGATTAAAAATCCTCAGAACCTTTGCACAAATACCCTGACAGAGGCCTTACCTCTTGTGGGAACTGGTTTTGCTGTTAGTGGTGCTGTGACAGCGGGAAAATAACCACTTGGGTGAGAACGTGGAGTTGAATGTTGGCAGACTGCATTGCAGGGGAGGGTGTTTTATGACATCCCTCTGAGCCCGATATGCACGGGGCTATTGCTTTGAAAAGAATATCTTGGAGGTAAAGCTTTTAAAGAGTTGCATTGGTGAAAAAGGCAGGATTTAAAAGTGTGGAAATACTGTGACCAGGGTAAAAATGTTTTATTTTATTTTAATTTTATTTTATTGTAAACTTTAGTGTCTTTGTCACTTGCTCCTGTTGGAATGGGAGGAGAATGTCAGCGGATGCCCATTAGCGACGTCTAAAGAAGCACCAGCTGCATTAAGCATCATACAGGGTGCAAAGCAAGGTGGCACGGATCTCACAAGGGCAAAAAGCAGTAGGAAACCCCTTGTAAAATAGATATATCCTCTCACCAGTGTGTGCACAAAGGGAAAAGCAGTGGAGAGTGAAGGTTGGTGAGAGGGGAGCCCTGTGCGCCCCTGTCCTTGCCCTGTCCCTGCCCCTCAACGCTCTGGGCTCCGTGGTTCCCTAAAGCAGAGGCAGATAGTGGAATTATCACAGTGACTTTTCTCGGGCCAGGACTGCTGGCGGAAGCGCGTGGAGCTGCCTGGCGAAGGGGTGGGTGAAACGTGTCATGCTGGGAAAAGATCACTGAGCTGATGTAATTAGTTCTGATCCAGAGGATCCGTTTTTGCTCAGGTCACTGCTACATTCATCTATTTGCTTTCCCCCCCTGCACCCTCCCCTCCCCTCTCAGCCGCAGACAAATGCAGGGTGATAATTAATTTGGCAGGTTGATTGAGATTGGGTGGCAGAGAGGGAGGTTTCCCAGGATGAGTGATGAAGTGTTGCTGGTTGAACTTGAAGTGAACGGTCTGAAATAGAAAGTAGTTAGTATGAAGTCCCCCCAGGGGGGTGTTTAAACTGAATGTACTTGCAGTTCTGACATTGAGGGTTTTCAGCAGGCTAACGGGCCACACGGCATAATTCTAGGACGTTTGCTAGCTGAGCTCTAGCTGTCGAAATGCTCTTCTGCGCTGCAAAACCTCAAAGCCAGGAACATGGCTCACAGGTTCAATACAGTTAATGCATTCAGGAAAGCCATCTGTTGAAACCATGAGAAACTATATTTTGTTATTATATGACACATGTTATTTTGTTGTTAAATTATGTTATGCTTACTGGTTGATACCAGAAGACGCCCGATTCATTCCAACGCCTGGATTTGGTTGCTTATAGAATTTCCATCTTGTGTGGGGAGGTAAGAACGAGTAAGACATGGTGTGACTCAAAAGTGGCACTGCAAGGGGTGCTGAGCTTCTCTGCCCCCAGAGGGGCATGGGCTTTTGTGGTCCCCGTATCTCTCACCAGTGGGTGTTTGCTCTGGGGAGAAACGTTGAGCGGACAGACACAGACGTCGCCGTCCTGGGCACACAGGTAAAAGCTGCTTCTGGAGGGCAAAGCCATACTCAATCCCAAGGATTTTATATTTTCTGCTGAGAGTGCTGATAAGGATGCCAAATTGACATTTTTTTTAACTTGGAGGTAGATACTTATCCACTGGGAGTTGAATTGGGAAATTCCCACTTTTGTACAACCAGTGAGTCCTAGGCTGTTAGTTTAATACACTTATTAAACTAATCAAGGATAAGTAGCCTTCAGTGTGTCCTTACCTCTTTAATATTGGGGGTGATCTACCTAAAATAGTCAGATATTGTCTGAAAAAGCCTTAAAAGCTTTCCTGCGGTTCCAGCAGATTTTCAATTGCAATGCAAACAGGCATCCTCTGTATCTTCAAGGAACCAATTTATTTGGAAATGGAAACCCTCCTGTGTGCTGATAACCAGCTGAAAAGAGTGTGTCGTTTTTGATGTTCATGTTGAGGAGTAGAATTTAGTCTGTGTGTGTTAAACTGGAATCTCTACAGAGATGGATAGGGAGAGTAAAACTAGGCACTGAAGAGAGAACATCATTTTTAATGTTACATTACAGAGCTGAGCTCTTGTGCAATAAAAGTACTTAGATTGCTTTAAAAAAATGGGTATTAAATACAAAAAGAACCCCAATGCTTTCCAACTGTATGCTGAATTTATCTGCTACAATAGATGGTTAGATTTATCAAGCCTGTGCCAACTTCAGTATTGTTACTGAGGTTCTTAATGCATAGTTAATGATTCCCAATGGAAAAAAAGTAAATACGCTTTCTGCCTTTTTCTAGAAACTTAATTACACCAGAATGGACTTGACTGTGTAGCCTTGAAATCCAGTGACTTAATGTGTCTGCTCTGAGTAGTGAGCACGGTTTAAATAGTAATTTTCTTCTTTCTAGCATTCTATTTTTTTGCTCTTTTGCCAGCTTGTTACTGTATCTAGGAGTCTTGGTGTTTAAACGTTGCCCTGACATCCTTCTGCGTTGGAATCTTCTCTGCGGCTTGCCGTCAAGGAGTTACGGCCATACGCGGGGTTAGCAGAGAATCTGCCCGCATTCTTTTATCTTATTAGTATGGGTATTTTCTTTCCAGTATTTTGGTTTTCATGGACATGCCCAAAATGAGAAAGTGAGTTTATGGAAAATGTGGTGAATACTTTGACTTGTTAAGTACTTTTCCACCAAATCAACATGCTTGATGTTCACTAGAACATATACTAATATCCTAGTATCCACCAGTATAGTTTAAAGGTTTAGGAAATGTATTTACGATCATTTTACTTGTTTTATTTGTTTATTAATGCGTTTATTTTCACTATCCAAATTAAGATAAGAAGCTTTACTTAGGAAGCTTTTACTACAGGAAATCTGTTCCACATCTGCAAGTAGCTGTTTATATGGCACTCGTTGAGGGTTACAAAGGAATGAGTTGCTTTTCTCTATTTATTAAGAAAAAAAAATCTAATTCATTTTTTCTGCATTACCTTGGCTTTGCCTCCAAAACCTGTTGTTTTAAAATCCCATCCATAGATAAAAGCTTAATAGGGACCCAAGAAACTTAATGAAATGACTGAAATAAGAGCAGCATGTAGGGACTTGTTTTACTATTGTCATCTGTTTGAGCGCTTGAGACAAAAAAACGTATATAAACGCAGGTAGAGGGTGTGGATATTCCCCTTCCCTTTCTTCCCACCTACGCTTTTTATTTCACAGTATCTCCACGCTAGGGAAGGTTAAACCTGCTCCTTTTGAGAGGTGGCGAGCACACCAACTGACCGTGCACGGCGCTGCTGCCCCTTCCCGTTTGCCGCATCCTGCCTCTCCGGGCCTCCTGCCCCCACGTCCCGACACCAGGATTCCTGGAGAAGTCAGATGCAGTTTATTGTCTGGAAATATTCGGAAAGGTCACATGCTGCCATGAGAAAAGTCCTCAAAAATGTGGTCTCTCTCTCTCTCTCTCTGGCTGTCTCTCCCAGCGCCAGATATGATCTCACGCCTGCTGTTCCCTTGGAGCGGAGTCGGCGGTGACGTGCTGGGGACGGTTTCTACGCCGTGCCTGCAGGACGGCTGGTCCTGTCCCCGCTCACGTTGTCCCCTTGGGCTGCGGGACCCACCACCTCCCATCCCCACTGAGGGCTCTACTGTCCCTGTGCTCTTCCGACCCTGCGCTCGGTACTGCATTCGCTGCCCCTGTACCGTTTATCTAGCCGGAATATGCACATTTTTCCCCTCGTTTTGTGCAGCCTCTCGCAGTGTTCTGATGACTCGCTCATCCCACAAGCAGCAAGGACACAGCTGGCTCGGTGGCTTCCAGGTTCACCAGGATGCCAGCTTCGGAGGGCTGCACTCCGTCTCCATGCCAGGCTGCCCCTCCGGGGTAACCCTTCCCCACAGCTATGCTCCGGTCCCATCGTTTTCCCATCCAGAACAGTGACGAGCATCAAAACACAGCTTTAGCCTCGCTTTGACTGCCCACACCTCAGATTTAAAACCACCTTTTGGCCTCCAGCTGTTCTCCAGCAGCCCTTGAGCAGCCCTCAAGCCTTCAGCACAACCCACTCGGCTAGGAGGCAGCTAAAAACATTTATTTATTTATTACTTTTTTTTTCTACTTTCTATATTTTTTTCCAATGAGGTTCTCTGTGTGTGTGTTTGTGTGTGTGTGTCATTTTGTTTTCACGTTTTAGGGTGTTTTTTTCCCCTTTTGCAGCTCGCACATCCGGCTGAGCAATGCAGGTCTGGTGTCTGCTGCGGTAGCTTCTCTCTGTCGATGGTGCTCACACCAAAAATACATTCCCAAAGTTGGTGGAGTCAGTAAATCCCCTCGTTAGTCCCAGCTGCCAGGAAGGTGCAGGGAAAAGTCCGTCAAATAGAAGGAATCCTACTCAAAATAGCACGTACCAAATACACTGTTAGATTCTGTGCGACCTGACTCTTGCATTTTTGTAAAAATCAATATTTCTTCTAGCGTATCATCAGGGAAATAATTTGTGCTGTTTTGTTACCCAAAACGAAATTTATCAGGAACATTTTGTGCCTGCACGATGATAACAGTTTCTTTTTACATGTGGAAATATAATCCAGAGCGAAGCGCAGCTTATACCATTGAGTTGAAGAATATGTATCATACTGTGCACCACTCAGGGCAAGCTGTGAGGAGGCAGTGTCAGGGAGCTCCACAGTGAGACGCTGTTTTGCATCCTCAACATGTTCATTCAGCAACATCTCTTCGAAGAGAGAAGATGTTACGCTCGTGTAAATACAGGCTGCGTTGTTTGGCAAAGGTCAACACCACCAGCTTCTTTACAGTGAAATTAGATGCATCTATCAGCTTTACTGGACACTGATTCCCCAAGTATGAATGTCTGCTAGCTGTCATGCAGCCAAAACTCTTAAGAACCTCGTTGCTAATTAATTTTGCTACTGCTAAGTACTTTGATTCCTCGCAAGAGCGGTAAAAAGGCCTTTTATTTGTTGCAGGCTCTTAGCTGGTTTGGGGAGCTCAGCGCATCTTATTCCTCTGTTAGAGCCGGTTTGCCAGAGAATATCGGATGCCAAGTATTTGGCTCCCCATCACAGAGAGTCAGGAGGAGCTTTTTCGGTGGCGTTCCTGTTTTTTTCTTTATCCTTACCTTTAATTATTCACTAGGGGAGAGCAGGTTCACTGTAGTAGAAACCCAGTATTCCACCTTGCAAACTAAAATCTTTGAAGTCCGTAAGAGGAAGCCAGTGCATTGCGCGGAAGGCCCTGACAGATGCATTTAGACTGCGTGGTCCTGCTTTCTCTCAGTGCTTTTTGGCCCTGATTCAAATCCCATTGAATAGACTGGCATCCATTTGCTAGCCTTGGTGAGTTATGGTAGATTTAGCTCACGTTCATCATCACTGTCTAATTATTTTTGTAACCTATAAAACCACTGTGTATATATGTAAATATATATATCTAAATAAAAATGCCAGAGTTGCAGACACTGTCATCGGAATAGAATTAGAATATGCACTGAATTGGTTTTAGTCTTTTATTCAACACTAAATATTACCATTTTGTTGGTCCTCAGAAGTACTTAACATGAAAAGATCTGCTCATTCCATCTAATAAAACTTTACTGAGGATTATATTTGCTTAAATAATAATAATAAATAAATAAGTGGTAATTGCAAAACGCAGTTGCATTCTGTTACTGAGGACTGCCTCTCCTTCCTAAGAATATAGATAGTATGTCTCATAGTTTGAGTGCTTTTTATCAATTTTGCTGAATAGTGTGGGACTTCATAATAAGAAAACGTCTTTTCTATTTGTGTGTTTGTTTTTATCAACCAAGGCATAATGAGCTATATTGCCAATTCAAGGGGTTCAGAATTCAAAACCTAAGCCAGAAGAGATTATTTCAGAGAAAAATAAAGCTTTTTAATGAGGTTTAAATTCTCCTTATTTGCTTTTTGTCTTATTTATTTAGAGCTTTCACAGTATGAATGGGTTACATTTTCCTGCAGTTCTACAATGCTAAGAAGGCTTAGAATTGTAGTTGATGAAAGTTGAGATTTTTGGGTAATCATATCCCATATCTTTAGTCAGATGTCCAGATAGGGGAAGAATTTCATTTAGAGCAGTGAGAATTGAAGACACCAATTTTTAAATGTCTTTGATATATTTTAGTGTGGCATTTCAGAGGAATGCAGGTAGCCTTTAATACGCACCTTATTGCTTTGCAGACATTAGCAAGTATCGGTGCATTAGTGTACATCTGGTTTACATTTCAAATATGTTTTTTACAACCACGAGGGCCTAGAGACTTACAGTGTTTATAGTGAAAGCTTGAATTTAAAGCACAAGATACCACCCCGCATGCTGAGTGAGAGAGAGCTCTGAGTCACTTCACTTTTTCATTTCTCATTTTAAATTTCCTCCTCTTTTACATTCCCTGCTTCATTGTTTGTTTTGGGGAAGATGTTTGGCTCCCCTATCAGTCCTTGCTCTGAGGAGATGATGTTTTTGGTGCTGGGGTCCTCTCACTTGTCCCCCTTATATTCGTCAGGAATAGGGGAGGGAGAGAGGCCGCTTCCCCTTGAGACCTCTTAGTCTCTAAGTGGGAGAGAGCCAGTTGGCTTTAGCAAGGACAGTGTTTTTATGCATTCTTGGACATGCAAGAGTTGTTCTTGTTGCTGGAAGCTGCCTTCGACTGTCAGTGTTAAAACTGCCAGAGCTGCGTTTCCAGAACAGCTTTAGATGACATGCAAAGTAATTCCTTTCCTCCTGCGCCATGCATGCAAGTTATATGGGAGCATGAGTTTGCTTTTATCCCTCCTTTTCTACTGTTCATGCACTTAGCCCAGCAGTCTGGGAGGGAGAATAAAAACAAATAGTAATTGGATAGAATGCAGCCATTTAAAATGACTCCGGACCAAATCAGTTCCTAGCAGTTTTGGGGAGCAGTGCTGGGGTTGGAACAAACCCATCTCTTAGCCATAAACATAAATTCAAGTGCGTTCCTCCATCTGTATCTCCATTTGCACACAGGTGCCAATGAAATGCCGTTTCTTTCCAATGCAGTGATTTCAGAAGGCTGAGAATAAACTGTGTAGATTCTGTATACTTCTGACCATTACAAGAATATTATCTTCATCTCTTGATTTCTCTAAGGCACGTGAGTGTTGTGATTTCCGAGTAGCTGGATGTCCAGGCGTGCTTGCTTTGGTGCATGTTGTACTCTAGTGCTTGCTGCTTATCCATTCAGCTTGACCCCCTGTAGGATGTGTCCCTGACAGTGTATTTGCCACAACTGCTCTATTTGTATATTAGTTTGGGTTTGCGTCTTAAAGCTGGAGGCCCTTGTATAAGTATGATTTATTTTATTTCTTCTCCTGCCGCCTTTATTGCTGACCCCATCGCAGACGGAGCAGGAATGTGCTAGCACGAGACTTGCTGAGGGAGTGTCTGAGGGAGAAACGCATTTTAAAGCCAATTCATTTTCTGTAGGTTATAAAAGTAATAGGAAAAGATTGACTTTATAGGGTCGTGCATTTTACCGCAATGCTTGAAAAACAGCTAGAATTTACATCTCATCCTTGGGCGTTTCTTCGGCCTCCTTTCATTCACCCTTTTGTCAGGTAGCAAGCAGGCGGTTAGTTCAGTAGAGCGGGCAAGCATGGCACAAAGAGCGAGCAATGTTGTTAAAAATGTTTTACACCAGGGGCAAGGGACCCGGCAACAACAAATGCAAACACGTCCGATTCCACAAGGGCATGTTTGTGGAGAAATTAAATGAATGATTGTGTAATTCGCTATGAGGGAGCTAGCAAGTTTGCTCATAAAGCTGCAGCAACTTCATTGCCAGGATAAGCAAGGGTCACTGCGCTGGTCTTGCTGTGTTTATGACTGCTTGCTTCGTTGGTGACTTTGACCCATCCTCAGTGTGTGATCGTGACAGTCAGATACAGGAGAACAGGAGAAAGGACAGGGAAGCCAGTATTTCCACCAGCAGTATCTGGAAAAGTAAAATTCCTCCCGTAAAAGCAGCCAGTGAGTGGTAGGGCCCTATCAGGTAAACACGAGGTGACATTGCTCGTCTTGGAGTGCTCATGTGCATGTGCGGTTTGTCTCCGTTTTGGGGGGGAAAGCCACCATAAGTCATCGCTTACAGAAATGAAGGGCCCTGTGGAGGAGGAGAGGATATGTAGGGAGAGCTAATGGAGAAGACAGGATTTCATGTGAGATGTGTGTGGCTTTGCTTCTCCCTTTTCAAAGCAGTTTTCATCTCATTTGTCCTGGAGCAAGCGTTTCTAGCGCAAACGCCACAGTAACTGCAATAAGCCTAGACTGTAAATCCCGTTGCCTGCCTCAGACCTTGGAGAAGGCGTTTTCTCTAGGAAAGGAGTCTGAAAAAAAAAGAAAGAATGAACAAAAACATGTCATACTCATCCTCCCATGTTTCAGTATCAGATTCTTATTTTTGCATTAATCTGTGCTTGTATGAATAAGCATTATACAGCAGAGATCCCCAAGAAGCTCTGCAGACATTAGTTCCTGGATGGGAATACATGTCAGGGAAGCGCTCGGAGGCAGGATTGCGGCCCCAGCCTTGCGTATGGTCCCATGCTGGCCATCCCAAGGGACTGGCTGCTGCTTTCCAGGGGCTTCCGCAGTGTGCAAGGCAGTGTTGAGGGAAGCTTCAGTGCCAGCAGTTTGCATTTGCCCTGGATCTGCGGGTACATGGAGCAATGATAGAACCTGCTGGGTATCATCTCGCCTTTATTTATTTTGTCCCACCATAACCTACATGGAAGGAACTGCTATGTGTAACTAATATGCTGCTTAAGGAAGGAAAGTGAGTGCCTCCTCAAAACTTTTAATGTGCATCGATCAAATACAGAAAAAAAAAGATGGAGTGCCTTTTTAGGGGGTCCGTTTACAAAATCCCATGAACATCTGAGCATTCTTTTTACAACAATTTCCTGAAAAATTTTGCAAAGCATTTGAGCTGAATTTGGGCTATTGAAGGTTTAATGGGCTAATGAATGCTTAACTTGAGGGAGCTGTATGCAAAATCTAAATTTCCACCGGAACTCGCCATCTCTTAGCTGTCTGTTTTCCACTGTGCCACCTGTAATCTAAACCTTTGCCTGTTTTTCTTTACAGGATGTACATCTACTTTAACACTGCTTTGAGTAGTTTTAGACTATTTCAGTGGTACAACAGAATTAAGGCAGTCCCTAGCTTTCATGGCTAGTATCAAAATATGCATTTTTATGCATATTTTGATGCACTATGCAAAATATGCATAGTGATCACTATTTTTGCTAATCTTCTTGTTAAAGGAGAGATCCATCATTAGTTCTTTTGCCAGATGAGCTTTAAATGTTTGACTAAACTTGAATCCATGGCAGTCAGAATTTTATTGGCATGAGCAGAATGTTACGCTCATGCTAGCTATAGGTGTGATTTGGCTCTGACTACAGAGGTAGAGTAATAAAAAATTAATGAGTAAAAAGAAGTTATAATCCCAAACTCTTCTGTACCTCATTCTGAAGCTAAAAAATGTGTGAAAGAAATGTGTAAAAGCAAACGTGGTTTCTCTAAATCTGTAATGCATCTAAAATAGCATGCATCTTTCATTTAAAGTTAATCAATGCAATTTATCCCTTACCTCTGCTTTTATTTTTTCTCTTTAGCTCATGGGGCATTCTGAATGGGACCACAAGCGAGGACCCAGAGGATCACAGGTCAGTTGCTCTGACTTTTTCTTTCTTTTGGTTCCTTTTAAGTTTGAGGTATTCAAGCAAGTGCCCCATTTGAAGAAGGGAAAAATGTTCATCTTATGGCCTATAACCAAAAGGAAACAGCAGGGAGTGCTTGCAGAATTCTATTTTTTTTACGTTTTCCAAGCTTTTGCTCATATCTTATTTCAAAATCATCATGGCTGCAGATCTGATATTTTGTGTGACAGTATCTGTGCTTTCAAAAAATAAATAAAAAAAAAATTGAAAAAAGAGAGAGAGCTTTTGGTGAAAACTGAAGAATTTTGAAAGTCAGTGAGGACTGTTGAATGTGTAATCTCTCCTCTTTTAGTGGTTGGTTGCATTGGGTTCTTCTGGTCCAAAGAGTGGCAAGTAATTGGACTCCTCTAAATTACTCCTACTGTTGAGGGGAAATAGTCACTTCAGTGACCCTCAAAGTGACTAAACTTTTTAAAATCATTGTGCCAATACTTTAAATCTTCATCTGATTTTTGTATGAATACAAAAATATAGATATGCTTTTGCATGCTGTGAATTGTGCCTCACAGTCATAATGTTTTGCCAATAGTCAATATTTAGAGCCTACTCAGTTGACTGTATATGACTTTAAGCACTAATGTTACATCAGAGATTGGGGCCTAAGACCTGTCGAAATCCTCACAGCTAATGCTTCCTGTTGGCCGTGTGCCCCCATGCTTCAAGGGCTTTTTTAATGGCTAACCACATTTGAAGGGTTAGAGGCAGTCAATAAGAAACATTAGAGAAAGGGATTTAGGAGGAGCACAAGCAGTATGGATCTGGTCCAAATAGATTTTAAATTAAAAAGTAAAACAGTTCAAGTTGACTATGTAAAAGGTATCATGCTGCAGGAAATTGGGGTTATGCTGTTTCGTAGATTCCTTTTGAATTTTCTGAAAAAAATGGGGGATGAATGAACAGGATGAAACTGTTGCTGAAGAATTTTCTAATAATTTGTTTCTACTGAGACTATGATTTTTTTTCCGAGGAAGGTTATAAAGAACTTATTATATTGCCTAGTTTCTGTCTTTGGCACCTTGTTGAGAATAAAGAGGATTTGTATGGCATGGTTTAATTCAAAGGAAGAGGGCACCTGGGCATTTGGTCAGTTCCTGCAAATGCCATCTATATGGAGTCCAAGGGAAATCGTTTGTAGAGTACTATTAGAGGTATGCTATGTAGTGGGAAAATGAGATAAATGGTTTCTAAGCACATATAGATGGACTTCTCTGGGTTTCAATGGGGATGAAAAAGGCAATATTTATCAGCAGAAAGTTCTGTGTAAGTTTGAAAGAATTTCTTTGCTGAAAACAGCTTTGTTCCTACCCTCTGTGTTAGTTTAGATATTCCTCTACCCCCTTTTTTTTTATTAAAAGAGAGGGAGTGGGTGGAGTGTGAGGTTTTTTAGAATTCTCTATAGGTCACTTGTATTAGTTTGATCTGTTCTCAAAAAATAATGTTGTGTTTTTCAAGGTGTTATTCCAGACAAGTCTGCATCAGGTATTCAGGTAGAAAACTCCTGCTGCTGACTTTTATTTTCCTGTAGCCAGACTATCTGTTTATTTTAGGTTTTTTTTTTTTTTTTTAAAGAAAAAAAAAGACAAAAATACTTCACCCTCTGAGAGAAGAAAGCATTCAGTTTATTGAGCCCATTCCTCCAAAGTAGGAGAAAACTGGTGTTTCCTCCTGAATCCGTGTAGAAGAAGGTTGTATAGATTCAATCAACCTCATCCTGTTTTATTTCATTTATACCAAGTGCTAGATGCTCAGCAAAGCTTTAGACTTTCCAGCAAAATATTTTAAGTTTTGGAAGGACTTTGTAAAACTAGAAATCAATGTATACCACAGAAATTTTGAATAGAGTGGGAAAAGAAAACAACACAAACTCTCAGAGAACCTTGGGCTATCCTAGTGCCCGGTCGCAAGAAACAAGGAAGACAAGTTTCATAAGGGTAGGAAGACAAGTTTCATAAGGGTAAGAGAACAAGTCCTGTGTAGCCTGGAGAAGGACTGGGTCCTCAGGCTCTCTTCTAGGTGGCTGCGAGAACCAGCTTTAATAGGAAGGGTGTTAAACCTTCACTTATTTCTTGAAAGGCTAGAAGAGGTTGAGAAGGATCCTATTTTGACATACTAACACGCTAAAAGAAGTATTTAATCTTTTTTCAGTTGTGTTATTGACAGTTTGTGTCTTAACGAAGGTACCCTTTGCTATAAACTCATGCTTAATATAAAAGTTATTAAATAATAAGGATAATCAATGAAAAAATAAAGATAATAAAAAAAGAAACAAATGCACGTTGCTCCTTCAAATCTGACGTGTCAGTGGTCCACATACAGACTGGCCAGTGTCTGTGGGCTCTGCTCTGCAGTTACTTATGGTATTTCCCTGGATCTGTGGGGTTTTTCTTTGGGAGAGGAATAGGGATGTGTGTCAGAAAGGTTTCTCCAGTGGTGACCTGTGCTGCTCCAGCATGCAGAGAGATAGATAGAAGAAAAGAGTTTAAATTGTGAGTTATCATGAGCCAACTTCTTAGTCTTTCAAGATGTTTTAATTTTTATGGAATAAAAAGAAGAAAATGTGAAGTTGTTTTTTAGGCAGTTCCCTTCCTGCACATGCATGTGAATGCTAGCAATGTCATTTGAAAGGAAAGGAAGCGGAACCACTGGTTTGTCATAATATAAAACTGAAATCCACATTTAAGCTCATAAAATTCTGCCGGATTTTTTTTTTCGTTCTAAGAAATAGTAGATTTTTTATAGTTTGTGTTTGAAACGTGACAGTAAACTCTTACAGTGCTTGTCATACTGTTTAATGGCCTTTTCTACTTGAGGAGTTAAGTGCAAGGAGAAGTAGCTACAGGTAGTGCTGGAAGTGAAATGAAATACACCTTGTCATATGGGAATTCCTGCTCACAGGAGTTTGTCTCCTGATACACATCTGCAATTCAAAAGAATGTAAATGGGAGGAAAACAAAGCTGTCTTTATGGTATCTAACTTGCTACTGACTTCCACACCAGGTCCTCATAATCCTTTTGCATAACTGCATGCACATACAATCTTTTAAAATGATTATTTAAAATGTCTCTTCCTTTAAAATAATTTTACTGTTAAAGGTGCTGTGATTCCTAGGTTGCCTTGCAAAAAGCAGATGTGTTCCTGGCTACCTCTCTCTTGATTTTTTTCCCTTTATTTGATCTCTTAAGATAACACCTTCTACTGAAAGTGTTTAGTGCCCAAAACTTACTCTCTGGGCTGGGTATCATGCAGAGAGGATGGAGTTTGTTATGTTCCTTACCTAACATTTCAAGTTAATAGAAATTAAGAAGGAGGCATGAAACTTCAAAATTAAGGTTCAAAGGTGTCATAAATTGCTGGATGTTTAAGAAATTTCTCTCTCGAATGTGCATCTACAATAAATTAGACATTATCTCGCTCACATGAAGGGAAAACAGTCACATCCATTTGTCATATATTGTAAGACAGTGTGACTGGTAGAATTAATCCTTAATGTACCATCCCTCTGCAGACAAAACATGCAGAGTATTTCAGTCGTTCTGAGAAAGCAGAGCAGTAGTTGCTGCTGAAATGTCTCAGGTGAGAGCCCTCGTAGTCGCGCCACGTGCACGTGTTCTTGCCGGGGGCAGCAAGTGCGTGGGCATCATCTGTTGCTCTGACCCTGCTGCTGTCGTGGAGCCTCGTTTGGCTTGTTGAAGACGTGGGCGTAACACCAGGATGCTGAGGAATTGAGTGATCCTTCAACGTTACCAAGCGATGAGAGTCGGGAGGGAAGCAGAAGACAAGTCCAGTGCTCTTAATTCTCTTTAAATCTAAAAGCTCTCAATTATATATATATATACACACACCGGAGGTGCTGCATTTTACCCCTCCAGTTCCTAAGCAACAGCTATTTCCAGAGCGAGCGCGTCTGGTGTTGTCTACCTACTCCAGGCTTCGGGGAGGTAATTCGTCAGCGAACGCCCGGCTTTTCGCTGGCTCTGCTGGCTCCGCTCGCCATGGCGCTCTGAGGAGACCGGCGCTGGCACCGACCCCCAGGTGCTGGGGCAAGACCGCTCACAAGCTTGCAGCGCGCAGAGTCTCCCGCAGCAATGAAGGAAAAGGATCTGAAATAAGGCTCTTGTAACTGGTTTGAGGGGAAAAAAAGGAGAGGAAAAAAAAAAAAAGAAAGAAAAGAGAAGAGAAAAAAAGAAAACCCTTTTGCTTGAGTGGGAGAGAGCTCTCGAGCAGATTGAAAACCATGAGCCGGAAATCTCTGTACTTGCTGAAGCGTAGGTGGGAGTCCATTCCCGTCACCGACCAGGTAGGGTGCTCGGGTGAGGCTGTTGTGTAACTGCGTTCCCCTGCGGTGCCATGGTGAACGCGTCGGCGGTGATTGACTGGTGAATGCCTGGCTTCGTTTAGTACAATGAAAGCCAGTTGACCATTGCCTGTGATTTAATAGTGCCAAAAATGCATGTGAAGGTGATTTTGCAAGAGCGTGCGCTTATGAATGTGGAGGGACTGTTGCAGTCCAGTAATGCAGAATTAAGTAACAGGCAGGACCTGCCTCTCAAAAATGAGACTTTTGTTAAAGGCTGAATTAAAGGAAAGACGTATATTACGCTGCTCAGCTAAGGAAAAGTAGTCTACTGCTGATGGTTTCTTGGTGCATGTCTTTTGTCACATCTTCTATGTACGAAATCACTGATTACAAGTAGGTGTAATGCACTGGCAGAACCTTGGCTTTTTCTGCTTCATCTTGGTTGATGCTTCGAGTGTGTTTACAAGGGGGAGAGTACAGAGAACCTACGCGATACAGACCAGATGTAACGTAAAAATTATGTCATGCTGTTTGGAGCAAGTATCACCACAGGTTGAAACTAAAATGTCCTGAATGGGAATGCAAGTACATGCCTTGCTTCAGGAACTCCACGGTTCTCCGAAATGTTTTCATTTTCTTACTCAGGATGTAAAGATAGGAAAAGTAAGAACTCCAGAAGAGGAGGTAGAGGTAGTAGCTTATTACATGTTCCAACTCTTTTTTTGTACTTATTGAGAGGCTGACTATAAAGTACATCTTGGGACATCTTTACCTTTTTCTCTGAGGGTAGGTGGGGGAGAGGGGGTTATTGGCAAATTACATGCCCTAGCTGTAGAGCTGTAGATTTTAAATCCAAACTGGACCACTGTGGTCATCTAGAGCTCTGATATAACATTAGTCATGCTGTAATCTCTGCAGCAGGCCTGTGTTTTCTGAAATAAAAGAATATTCCTTTTAGAAATATATCCAGTTTTACTTTAAAGGCTCCAAGTGAATAATAGCCCACCATATGTTCCAGAAAAGTTGCTCCAGCTGCTGAATATTCTCTCTTTATAATATAATGCCTTCTCCTTTGATTTTGCCTAATTTAGATTTTCAACCATATAAATTTGCTACACCTTTGAATGACAAATTTTAAAAGCCTTCTCTCCTGTTTTTTTTTCCTGAATAGGAACCTAGTTTATGCTTCTACTTTGCTTCGGTTTACTCTCACTTGAATTAAATGAAATTAAATTACAAAGGAATCCGGATTTCTGGTAGTGCAAGATAAAAATTATAAGGCATCATTTTGGATATGAATTGATCCAGTTCAATGAGGCATTCTCAAATCTCCTGATAGAGGAGGGGTAAATAAATGCTCTGTTACCAGATGAGTCATCTGTCATTTTGTTTCTGCTGAGGTGCAGGGAGTCGAGCATCATTTCAGCCACTTGGCTTCCTTCTTCGTGCTCTGACACAAATGCAGATTCTCGACTCATTATGAACAAGTATTTGACCAAGAGGTGATCCATAGTGCTGTGTGTTGATTCTTAATCATTTAATTTTTCCTGTGTTTCCTTTTTCTTTTACTCACTCCAACCCTGCTGTTTGCATCACATCATACTAGCATGATATATCCAGAAGAAAGTAATATTCCTTACCTAGATAGGAAGTGTTTGTGATCACACTGAGCTACGTATATATCCTTTACTACCTCCTGTTGTCTCAGCCTCTGGGGTCTCTGAGCAGTTTCGAAAGAGAACAGGCAATTTCCTTGACTCACCTACCAGTCTGGGGCAAGTGAGACTCGGTAAATGGTGCTCGTGGATGGCATTGGCTTGAGTGTAGTGTATGTGTGTAAGGATTTATTGAAGGTAACCTAAGGGAGAAAGATGATGTTTGGCTTCAAATCCACTGATGTTTCTGGCTGTCCTTGTCACTCCATATGTCTGGGTGGGTGGCAGAGATTGAAAGGGGCCGCTGTGTTTGTTCTCGTGCACGGCAGGAGCCTCCCCCTTGGTCAAAAGGGCTTCGGCTACGGGAAAATACATTCACTGCAGAAGGTCAGGACAATGGAGGAAGAGGTGACTTCATCATACAAAAATAATAGCTCTGCCTTTTTGGGCAAATTAATTATCCAATCCTTATATGGATGCACTAGCTTATTATTATTATGGTCCAGACTAAGCTTGAAGAAATGAAGATATATTTTTAATAGGTAAGCAGCTAATAGCATTGTAGACTTTTTCTCTGTTCAGATGAGATAAGAGATGTTTATGCTAACCAATGCCAAAACCCCCACAAAACAGCCTATCTCTGTTATCACTTCTTGTAAAAGACCAAGGAAAATAAGATGGAATTCTGAAAGTGTGTTTTTCGGCTTGATCTCACTTCTAGTTTAAAAAAATATGTTATGTCTGACTTTAAAGACACAGGAGCCCATATCTTCACTCAGAAGACTGATGTCATATCTGAACAGACTGGATATCTTCTAAAAGACATCCAGTGATTTTTATTCCTTATCCTACATATCAAATCAAATGAAACTGAAAACTGTTAAGGAAAAGCAAAGGGTGAGCAAGTTTAAGAAGCGTGAGTAGAGAAAAGCCTTGAGTAGTTATGACTAATATAGAAAATAGTGGATTTGGGAGGATTTTTTATTTTATTTATTTTTGATCTTCTGAACATCTTTTAAGATGCTGTAGATGTTGCATTACGGATGTTTCTGAGGTTTCCAGGGTCTGCTATTCACATCAATTTTTAATTGATTCTTTTGCTCTGTGTGTGTGTGTGTGTAAGAATGAAGAAAGTGGATTTAAGTTGGAACACTGAGTTAAACCTTTTCAGTTTCAACTGATGAGAAATGTCTCAATTATACATTTTTATATCTGATCTTGTGGGCATTTTTTCATGGGTGAATTTAAGCAAAATGATGATTATTTATTATTCATTAGTGTCTATTTAACAAACAATAGCAGAGATACTGTTAGTGCTTGAATCTTGCATAACTGTACAACTCATTAATTTCAGCAGAGAAGTACCTTTATGGAGCTAAGGAAAGAATTTAGGAATGTTTTTCTTTCTTGCCTATCCAGCAGTTAGGTTTGCCTGAAAGTCTTCTGCATTGGAAATTAATTTTAAAAGCTTCTAGGCTTGGAGTTTCAGTAAGAGCTTGGGGATAAATGTTCTGACTGACTGTTTTATTTGGTGTATGTGTCTGAGGATCTTGGTTTTTTGGACCAATCTTATTTTCTTTTATCCCTACTAGCTGCAACACAGAATGATTTCACTGAACGGATATGCTTTTAAAATGCTGTGGTAACGGAATGAGCCAAAGGTGATGAGGTGTTAAATATTTGCTGTAAGGATGCTGAGTATTTCCCCTTGCCTGAAATTCCCTGCAGATTTCATGAGCCATAATCTTTGAGCAAAAGTTGTATTATGTACCTGTCCTAAACAGAGAAGAACAGGAGTTGTCACACATTAGCCTATGATGTAAACTTTTAATGAGATTGTCGTTCATTGCTGACTATGAGTTTAAAAGCAGAAACTGAGTTCGTATGGCACTATGAAACCAGTAATTGATATGTAGGTTTATATAGCAGCAAATAGTTCAAAGAGTTGTACTGTACAGGTAAGCAACATCATCAGTGACATATTAAAATGCACTGTGAAATGCACCCTTACAGCAATATAAATAACTGTAATATTTTCTGTACTGTTAGGTCACCCATTTAGATTTTGATGGATTTGTGTAAATCCCAGGAGGTGAAGCCTTACTCTTACCGGCCAATGATTTACAACACAGCTATGCCTAAGGCAGTTTGCTTGTAAGGCTCAATATCCAGTCCTTGCCACTAATCCGGTGGACGGAGATGGATCCCATCGCCTACAGCCGGTGCAGGGTGTTAAACAGCATATAAATTGATCTGAGTATGATTTGAGTCATAACTCGGGGAATGATATGTTTTTGATGGTTGCTTTATTTTTCAGAGAGAGAGAGCTTGATATGAGATTGGAAGTGTGGTGACTGCACGAGGACATGTACAAAGCCATTCTGCTAGTTTAAAGCTGGGGACAAGTTCTGTGCCTCTGCAAGGCAGTACTTCTTGGGTGCCCAAGAAATAACAGGATATACAGATGCATCAGGAGCATGGCTGAGGTTCACTTACAGGCAGCCCCAGGACAGTACCAGATGGCGTGGCACTAGTATTCCCTGCACCTCGTGTCTTCTGTAGGGATCTGGATAAAATTGCATTGGGAATTCTGTGCAAGTGCCTCCTTTCTGTGCCAGGGTCACCTGTCTCTTCATAGAGAATGGAATGAAGCAATTGCTATGAGTGAGGATCCGTAAGGATCCAGAAGAGGCATGTGACAGAGCCAGGGTCAGTTGGAGCTAAGAAGTTCCTTTTCCTTGCAAGTGGCTGGTGGCTTATGCCTGGTTACTGCTTTGGCACAACCCATCCCCGCAGCAGGCGAAGCCCGAAGCCATGTCCTTGGAAGGACACTAGCCAGTGTGCCACAGCACGTGGCCCCTCTGGAAGGTTTCAGTGGCAATACGAGACACACGCACACATGGAGGAGCGCCCCAAGCCAAGGCAGAGGTGATCCATCACCTCATATCATTGCTCCTCGTTAGGAGAAGCGTGTGCCAGCAGTCCATCTAGTCGGCAGGAGCAGCAGTGCCAGTGACTGCAGAGCTCAGCAAAGCCCCGTGCTCCCCTTGCGGTTCCAGCTTGTTCGGACTGTAGACAGCCAGCTTTTATAGCCTTTTTATTTACAGCTCATCTCTTCCCTGCCCCCGGCCTCAGAAAGACCCTTTGGGAATATGGCAGCAGGCCACCGGTGGCATGCCCGAAGCTGGGTTCCTACTGGGAGACGTCACAACAGCGATCCTTATATCTAACCCCGTCCCTCTTACCATACCTGAAAGCAGTTCAAAAAATCTGTTTCCTGTAAGTATGTTTTTGTGGTTTTCCACAGCTATTCATTGTTAATAAAGCCTTACATTATCCTTTCATTCAGCAGACAAGCTTTCATTAGCTTTTATGACAGAGTAAAAACTTGTGGAGTTCAGGATGTTATGAGAAAGAGACCTCATGGGAGGGCTGTGGGTTGATGGGAATATAGAGCTGCTGCTGGGGGAGGAGAGTTGCTCTTGTGCAGCAGACAAGGTGCAGAAAGCTGAGATGGCCATCGAGAAGTGAGCTATAAAATACTTCCTTGCAACAAATTAATGATACCATGCAGAGAGTTATTTTGGAGGAATAATCTGCCTTGCATTTGGTCCTGCTTGTTCTTAGATGTGAGCAGTTTTGAGGCACAAGCACCGTGGGTGCAGAAGGGAAGTGGGGTGGTAATGAGCTTGGTACCTGAGGGACAGCTCGTGCGTTCTGTTATGTCACCCCCACCATCCAGTGGTCACTGGTGGTGATCAGAGAGGTTCTACTCTCAGATCAGGGCTGTCAGGTTGTGCCTCTAAGCCTGGGAGCCAGTGTTGCTGAAGTGCAAGAACAGCTGATTTCAGTGGGATCAGCTCCATAAAAATTCTTGTTCTAGTGCATATCTTTGACCAGGCCAAAACAACGCAAAATCTGTACATCCTTCTGTGCTGGCCAAAGGCATTAAAATGTCCATAAAGATTCCCAAGAGCTATAGCATGACAGAAATTCCTTTTTCCTGCTGATATAGAGGACAAAGGACAGGAAATGCTTCCCTGACAGTTGCGACATAGATGGGCAAGCAAACCTTCTGCAACCTCCCATGTCCACAGCTTGCAGCATGGAGAAAAACCTTCTAAAGGATGTCAACCACTCACTGAATCACCTTCTCAGTCAACTTCTCTATTTCCAAGTGATTGGCAGTGGGACAGGAAGAGTAGATTGGCAGTTTGATTGTGGCATAACTCTTCCTAAGACTCAGAAGCATTATTATGTCTGCGTTCTTTGTAGCTAAGCAGGAACTCGACCCAAATTTCCATAAATACTTCCTTTCTTGAAAAATCTCTCTCTCTCTTGCTAATCTTGCTGTGCTTGCAGGGCAGCCTCTTGCTACGTTTCAGCAAATCCAGTCCTCTGAGAAGAGCTTGCTAGTGATGCTCCAATTAAGTTGTATTTGACTTTATTGAGTTGAAGGTGAACAAGAAAACATGTTCCTGCAGTTTAAGGGATTGTTGCTACGCAGCAGTTCATGCAGTTGTTCAGTGTAGTTCAGAAATGAAGCAGTTAAGAAGCATGACATTTGACTCAGTATTTCGAAAAGGCAAGCTGGTGGAACGAGCTGAGCTGACAGGCTGTCTTCTTTCTTTCTTTTTTTCTCTTTCTCTCTCAAGCGTTGGCTTACGGTGAAGAACGTGTATCCACTTCTGTGACGTAGATGCAGATTGATCTTGGCAATTGAATTGAGAGGATGCAACTGTAGACTGTCCTCAGCTGGGCATACAGAGTGGATCTTTTTCTCTCCAGGTTGTTCTTGCAGACTTCCTCATTTCCCTCATCACCACAGCGCGTCTTTTTGATTCAGGGCTTTTCAACACATTTGTATTTTCAGATCCCTGCATTTTATGCCATGCAAGCTTGCAGGCAGCAGCTTGCAAGAAATAAGCAATCTCAATTGCTTCCTTGTAGATACCTCTGAAGTAGTTTAGAAGCTATAGCAGGTTATGATCTTCTGGTGAAAAAAGCATCGTAAGCAAGCATTGACCAAGAGATTCTTTCTGTGCGTGTTTTCCATTTTCAGTTTTCCATTTGTAAATTGTTAGAAAAATTGTCTGTTGCATCAGTTCTATTGACCTATTTGTTTTGGAGGCTTGAAATATATTGACATCTGATATAAAAAGTTGCTGGCTACTTTTACATATGCATACACAGTCTTGGCAGAGTCCTTAGCACTACAGAACTGCAATTGTGGGCAAAATCCCATGGCTGGAGGATGCTAAGCCCATGTAGACTTTCAGAGATTCATCTTCTGAAATATGAGTCCTCTGCTTTAGCACAACAATGTGCAAGTTTCCAAAGATTTGCAAGTTCTTTCGGTTGCCAAAATTTGGGCATCCGTATGCCAATCTCTGAAATAAAAACAACATTGAGAATGTTCTGAGTCCACATTGGTGCCTCTCAAAGAGGCTAGTAGTTAATGATGAGCAAAACAGTGTCTCAGTCTTCTGGAAATGACTGTACTGGATAAAATTTTCCAAATTCAGACTAACACTTGCAAGAAACACTTCAGCGCAAATGTTTAAAGCTTGGCAAAAAGTATAAGCAACTGAAAACAGGGTCTTATGAAGGAAAGTAATGGCTAACTTAATAATGGATGATACAGCTGACTTTGTCATATTAAACAAAATTTGCAGTATAAAATTATGTAGATTTGTGGGTTTTGAGATGATGAAAGGTCAAACTTCAGCTCCTCCCAGCTGTTAAAAGCTGAGGGAGGTGCCACAAGGTGTTTCTTTTTGCTTCCAACAACATCTTAAATTTCACTTACTGCTTCTGTGTGTTTCAGGCCTTTCCAAGTTAAGTATTGAGCACAATCATTACAACTTCTTTGGCTTCCTGTTTACAGAGATGAACCCAATTGCAGAATGAACATGATTAATGTACTTAATTCTTTTCTGAACAGTGATTATACCCAGTCTTCAGCCAGGATGTTTCCACTGGTATGTTAATAATAGCAGTGCTAGGGGATGTGGGTTGCTCCAACCTTCCTTACAGAGTTTCCACAATGTAGCAGTCTCTTAGCTGTCGGAAGATGTCTTTAATAACAAGGAAGCAATGAACTGCCTGATTTCACTCTATAATGGAGACTTGAGTTTAAAACCATTTGTATTAAAAGTATTTTAATTTTTTTCTCTCTTTTGTGTCTATACTGGGGAAGACAGTTATGCTGTAATTGCTGCTCTCTGGGACAGCTTTAAAGAAGAATAAATAAGTGAAAGTATTTCCTATTGTTTCTTCCTTACAAGAACACATGCTGAACTCTCTAGTAGCTCATTTTATGAGTTTCCCAGTGGAAAAGCTCACAGCTGATCAGCTCTGTTCTCAACACCAGATGTTCTTTTTCTGCTTGACTTTAGTAGTAAGCCATTTCAGTGTCTGATGGATCAGTGTTCAAAATTTCAAAATGAGTTATGGGAGCAGCCTCCAGAGATTTTTGAATAAGCCAACACTAGAGTAAATCTTAAAGTCAAGTCATAAAGAAGAAAATTTCATGTGGGGTTGTATTTTATAGATCAAAGGTTCGTTGTGTAATAGGTCTGCATTGCGCAATTTTCAATTCCTGAATAACCTTGAGTGTTACAAGAGCAGGATGAGTTCTTGTAGTCCATAAAGGAAGTCTGGAGATTATCAGGGCTGAATCTAGAGTTCATAATTGTTAAGTTATTGGGCTCTATGCGCCACTTAAAAAAACTAATTGTTATGATGAGCAGAAAGTCCCTAAAGGAATTGGTTATTTTAATGTTTTTTTTGTGGTTGTTGTTGTTTTTTCAACATAAAAAGGTATCTTCATTAATGACCAGGATGATGGGACAGTGCGTATCCTCAGCAAGTTTGCAGATGATACAAAGCTGGGAAGAGTGGCTGAAACACCAGATGGTTGTGCTGCCATTCAGAGGGACCCTAGCAGGCTGGAGATATGGGCCCTCATGGGGCCCTAACAAGGCCCTCATGAAGTTCAGCAAAGAGAAATGTCTAGTCCTGCACCTGGGGAGGAATAACCCCATTCACATGGAAAGCAGTGTAACAGAGAAGGTCCTGGGGTTCCTGGTGGACAACATGTTGACCATGAGCCAGCAACGTGCCTTGCAGCCAAGAATGCTAAGGACCTCCTGGGCTCTATGAAGCCAAGCTGAGAGATATGATCTGCTCGGCTCTGATGAGGCCACATATGAAGCACTGTGTCCAGTTCTGGGCTCCCCAGTGCAACAGAGAGATGGACACAGAAAGCAGCAAAATGACACAGAGATGATTAAGGGACTGGAGGGGAGGCTGAGAGAACTGAGGATCTTTAGGGAGATCTAAAGAAGAGGAGAGATCTGGGGATCTAGGGAAGAGAGGCGTGGGGGGATATTATAAATACTTGTTGTAATGGACACAAATGGGCACAAACTGAAATACAAGAAATTCCATTTAACACGAGAAAAAGTGTTTTTACTGGGTGAGTGGTTTAACACTAGAACAAGTGCCTCAAACGTATGATACCACGATGCATCATTCTGTAACCCTTGCAAATCATAATGCATCACACTGATGGCCTTCTTGCCTCCAGAGGATACTGGTAAAACGAACTAGTAAAACCCAGAGAGAAGGGGAATGAGGGCTGCCTCTACTAATTCTTTGTGGAGCTCACAGAAAGAGCGAGGGAGGTGGTGTTCATGGTCCTAACCGACCTGTTGAGGCGTGGGAGATCATTGTCCCTTTGTCTCGGCCCCATCCAGTAGCTGGAAGACACGTGGCAGTAGCAGATGTTTCCTTTTTCATATTCCCCTCACCCTCTCTCCTGCCCCCAACACACACAAATTGGGAGGAGGAAGAAAAAGGGGGAAAAATGTAGACAGAGAAAGGGAGCCAGAAAAACAATCTTTCCAACCAGAGCTTGAGCTTTATTAAAAACTAGCTACCAAGAGAGTGATTTAAAACATGTAATTCCGCTTCAGGCAACATACGATTTTGGTAGAAACCCAGATAACCTTTCTTTCTGCTTCCAAGAGCTTTCCTTCTGGAGCATGTGAACCTGCTTCTTCAAAAATGAGCTTGCATGTGTTTCTTTTATTACTACCCTCTATTCATCTTCTGGTATCTGACAGACAAATAATCTGAAGTTTTCTTTCAAGTACAGTTCCTATGCCGTTCTCAAATACATGCCCTTAACTTCTGAGGAAACCCAACACACATGACATTTTTGGTTTTCATATTCAGGAGAGGGACACCTAAACCTTCAAAGTTAGGTGATGGGTGTGACAGAATGTACAATAGTGATGGCCTTTTTGTGGGTCATTTTATCACAGGCAAATTTTATAGGTGACTAGAAATAACAGCTGTCTGTATATAGAGATTGTGTTTTAAGACTCCTGGAGGAGTCCTAAACAGGAGGATTGCTTCCTTCCTTTCTTTTTTTTGCTTTTTTCTTTTCCTTTTATTTTTTAATTAACTGTTGGAGCAGTGTGGACAATCTGCAAAGAATTATTTTATATTAAGTTCATTAAGATGCAGAGAATAGAAGGGGGAAGTTGACAGGAGAAGCAGCAGTAGTGCTTTCTATTCCTTATCACTCTGGGTAATGCCAGTGATAAACATCCTGAGGACTATGATGAGCAGCTTGAAGGATCAAGGTTTCCTTTGAGAAAGTGCTGTCTCAGCCAGGAGGCTGAGAATTTAATGTGGTTGTATTCTCATCACATAAATACTGAACAGAATCACTTTGTGGTTTTTTTTGCTCATTTTTGTTCAAATAGGAGTTGGTAAGAAGTATGTTTGTAAGAATGATTTCTGTCTGCATTTGCCACCTCCTGCCTCATAAACAGTTACTTTTTTTGAGCTTTTATTAATATTGGCATCACTGGCGAATGCAGCTTGATGATGTCCAGAGAAGCAACACGAGGCACCATCTCTCGCATCTTGAAGGAGACAGTGCAGATGGACAGGAGGACTTCAGCACCTTAGCTTTGATAACTGATAAACCTTCCAACACATTTCGACTATGGCAGCTGAGGGCACACTACATAGTATGAGCTGTTTGCTGTGGAGCAATAGAGCATGGGAGGGGGGGAAATGAATTGGTAATGCCTTAAAATGGGGTATGAAACAGTAATGCAGTTACCTTGTCCCGTACCTGGTCTGTTTTCCAGAGTGAACTCCATAATCTCTTGATGTGGGCTATTCCATCAGCTTGTGACTGTATAGGGGGCACCTTTTGTTCAAGACTGCCCTCCTCTGTTCCTCCCCCTCAGCACCCCAAGGAGAAGTCTTAAGAGTTGGGAAGAAGAAAGTTGGAAGTTTATGTAACTGAGTTGTGGATTCTTGAGATGCTCAAGGTCCTAGGGATGTTCTATTTTTATTGCTGCAGACATTTAAAAAAATGTACTTCCAACATTTTGTTTTGGAATTATTGCTGGAGTTCTGAAGTTCAGGAATTTTTAGCAAGCCCTCACCATGGGAGCAGAAAGAAACAAATCCAAGATATTTTAATATGGCACACATAGTTTTGCTGTTGCCAAAGGGAAGTGCTCTGCTTAAATGTCAGGACAGTCTTAGTAACAGCTGACTTGGGAGAATTAAACTGGTGATCCCAGTCCCAGTTTCTAATGGTCAGTGGTCTTTTGCAGAAAACTCTACCTCAATCTTTTAGTGCATAATGAGTATAAAATCTGCCCTCTATTCTGACTTCTCTGGTGGCTTCTTCAAGGCAGGGTTTGCAGAGGCACTGGAGGAGGGCAGATGAGCCCTCTTTTGACATCATCTCTCTTGTGTGCTCTAGAAGGTACACACTTTAAGTAGCAGTGATGGAAGGGCATAGCAGCATTTCCTTGCCAGTCTTGTCCTCTGGAGTTGCGCCTGCTGTTTCTGTGTTACTAGCAATCAGTGTCTCCTGATATCGGTTTTCTTTGCCAAGGAGATAAATAAGCAGCATTTTTTTAATTAGTATGGTTTTTTTCCTGTTGTGATTATTGATATCATCTGGAACACTTCTCTGTATATTCACCACACTGGCATGATTATCCCCCTGGTATGAACTTAACTAGTTAGAAACTTTCACACTCATGTCCCATGCCATGTTTGAGCAACATCAAAGGTTACATCAAAGGATCTTTTTTGGCACACCATTATCATAAAATTAGGATTTAAGTTGGTCTTGTCTTTTAAGTTCCTCATGTTGGAATGAAGTTGTAGATACATACTGGTCCTGCGACTGTTTTAAGTGTAAGTTTTTAGCTTAATGATATATGATGGTTATTTTTCCACATACTACTTTAGGGTCCTCAGCCTGAGCCCTTTTCCCATCGAATTCCAATGCCTGCTGAGTCTTTTATGGAAATAACTGTATATTATTGGCATTACAGACGGATGTTTTCATCTGACCAGAGTGCATGTCTGCACTTTGTAATTTTTCTTCAACACCAAATTTGATATTCTTCTGAACACTTAATGCAACTATTTTAGAATCTACTTTTTTTTTGCCTAATACTTCTAAACATTACATTTCTATTTACTGAATGAAATAATTTTCTCCTAATAAGTTTCTCCTAATACCCTTCTAGATATCTTTCTGGCCTCCTGTGCATAATTTTTTTGGCTCTCTGTAGACCCTTCAATCCAAGCTGAGCCGTATGAGCCTTGCCAACCATTTTTTTTCTCTTGTGCAATAATTCTAATACGGAACTTTTCCCATCTGCAGAATGGGGCCTGGATTCTCAGTATGTCATACTTTAATCACTGAAACATCAATTTCTTTGATCTTTAAAGATGCACTTTTCAACTCAGGAAAAATTTCTTAAATAGTGCTCATAACTCCTGTCTATCTTTTACTATCTCTAATAATGTAATTTACTCTGATTGGATCCCATCTCTACCTTTGAGTTTTGACTCTCTCTAAACTTAACCCTTTCATTGTACCAAATGGCTGTGTCATGTAGTTAACTTAGTGCATATCTCTAAAACAAGAAAACAAAAGATGACTCGTACATTTTTTTCATAACAACTGTTTTCTTTCTGCAAATCATTTTTCTTGTTTTTTTTTTATTGAGATTTTTTTCTTTACCTTTTGTTTCTCTTATGCTTGACAAGCCAAGTCATGATCTTTATTAGACCACAACACTTGCTATATTTATTGGGAATATTGATAGATGGTTCTTGTGGTATTACAGCTTTTTTAAATGCCGGTAGCAGAAAAGTACCCCCCCCCCTTTTTTTTTTTGCAACAGTGCTTTCACTGAAATATCATGACAGATGATGCAACCATGTTTTCAGTGTTTTCTGCAATGTTTTTGGCTTTCTGCTGAGAGAACAGAGTGAATTTAGCATTGTTGTTTATAGTAAGTTATTTATATTTTTCGTGTAGCTTGACTTTTTTATGTTAAAAAATCACTACGCAGCTGATAATTCTTTTTAGTCCCTGTTCTGTGAGGGGTCTTTTTTGTCTCGTTCTGTGAGAGTGACCAGTTTAAAAGTACTGAGGCGATGCAGTTGAAAGGAGGAGTGAGTGGCGCCAAACATGAGACCCAGGGGTAGGATGGCCACTGTGACCAGGGGGACGGAGCAGGCTGCCTGTGTGTAGTGTTCTCTGGATGCCTCTGCAGGGTGGAACCTGGTTTCTAAATTCCTGGCAGCTGGAAACATCACTCAGTGAGAATTGCCATCCAGATGATGCCTTAATTTAAGTCTATCTGGCTATATGATATTAAGTTCTAGCGTGATTTTTGCCATAGTATGAGAAAATGACTCCCTGCTCTTTGCCAGCTCCTACAATATAGTCAGTACCGATGTTTCCAGGTTTCTTCCATGCAGTGACGGTGTTGTGAGCAGCAGCCCCATCCGTGGCCTTCTGCCGGAGCTCTTGTGGTGAGCTCCGTTTCCAGAACGAAACTGGGCAGCAAACTGCCCCATCCCATGTGAGTGAAACCATCTCCCCAGCTGCTGCTGCTGCTGCTGCTGCTGCTGCTGCTCTGCGCGGGATTGCCTTGGGGGCTGCCTGCTTGTCGAAGGCTCCGTGATGAGGCATTTAAGGGCAGCAGGGATGGTGGTGCACGTCCTGACGCTGGCACACGCCGTGGGTGGTTCTCCTTATGGCTCTGTGGGGCAAGTTCTGAGGCTGCATCCAAAACTGCTGGTTTTCTTCTCTGCAGGCCTCTCCTCTGCAGCAGGCAGGACTCTTTTTTTTCCTCCACACTCCATGCTTAATGCAGTTTAGAAGGAAGAAACAGGAGGGAATTAGCAGTATTTACATAGAGCTTTACAAACCAGGAGAATTTGTCCGATGCTTCCTCTTGCTAGCTGCAGGCAGCTCTAGGTAATCCTTTCATTAGGCTGATCGAGATCTGTGTTCATGTTGCTTCACCTTTTTCTCCCCTCCCCAAATTCTCCCATAGTGGTAGGGAGTAGTCTTCTAATCTCCTACCTCCATTTCTGTCCATGTTAAACCCATTTGTTACAGACCAACATTATCCTCTAGCCTAGCCAGACATCTTCCCAGATGTACTTTAAAGAGCCATCATATTCCCTTCTCAGCCATCTCTCTGCTATATTAAATAAGGTTTGCTTTTTCTAGTCTTCCCATAGGGTATTTTCTACTTTCTTGGAAAGGTCTTTTCTGCATCTATCGTAGTTAAATAGAAATCAACTTTCTTCATAAATGGGTATAAATTATAGTCCACCTAGGCACCTGTTTAAGGAAAAGGTGATAAATCACGTATATATCTATTTTTAATCCTCTCATAAAACATAAGCATTCAGCTGAACTTCAGAGAATGTAGTATGTATTGTGTAGTACTCCAAATGAGGGCTTACCTGTGCCTTGTACAAAGGCACCAGGCTTCACTATGCCTTGTAAAAAGGCTTTTGATTTATCTAAGTATCATGCTTTCTGTCTGCAGCTGCACTGTGTCAATGCAATGTATTTATTCTCGCATTAAACCGTGGACACAGACCTTGGTCTTCTGCAATGAAGAATCTCCAGTTCTGGGCTAAACATTCATCACCTAGATAGTCCCTACCAGTGCATCCCTAGCAATGCAGCCTGTCAGCACATTACTGAATTTCTTCTGTCTCTGCCACTCCAACCCTCATCAATACTTCTTTTCTGTTATGATGTCCCAGTCCTCTCTTGTGTGGGCAATGTCTTCTAATGCTGTCATCAGCAAAATGTCATTTGCTGACTGCACTCCTTGTGACAGGTCACTATAAGAGTATTAAATTTGATCTCTCCTAGGCTTGACCTTTGAGAAATGCAAAGAATAATCTCTTTGCAGCCCACACTGACACCTTCTTATTTGCTGGTCTCTCACTTATTTCCTTAGCAGCAGGAGCAACCAAGAAAATAGTTTCTCACCTGATATAGATTAAAAAAAAAAAAAAAAAAAAAAAAAANGTACCGCAATTTAAGAAAAAAAAGAACCTCTGTGTGTGAACCGGGGTAGGGATCATGATGAGAGTTCTCTGATGCTGAGTTTGTCTCTGCAATCTGGAGAACTACAGTCGTAGAAATGGATGTTATTCACTTCTATAAAGGTTAAGTAAGTTCTTTAGGGACTAATAATAGAAATGTTCAGTCCAAACTGGCAGATTAATGGGCCATATGTGGTCTTTATGAAGACCAAAGAGCAAGTGAGAGGTCTAGAGAAATATATTTAGATTTTTTTAACATAATATATGTATGGTAAGCAGTGGGAAATACTGGAAATTTTGAGAAAAAAAATTAATTGTTATACATGTGCTAATTAACAGACAGGCCAGAGGTATAAAGGCTCTCCAAAAGGCAAGAGTATTATGCCTTGCATGTTTGCATTTTGCAATTTGACTCCAGAGAAGGAAGAAGAGAGCAGGAAGATTCGAGTGCTGTGGAGGAAGAACTGAGCTTTCACAGCCTTTTTTTCCACCATTAAAGTTAAAGAAAATAGAAGGAATACCCTGCCTTGAACAAAGTGATAAAAAAACAGAAGCCTTCTCCAGGGCTGATGGCCATAAGAGCTGGATTTAAACTACCCCTTTTCTGTCTTGCCCTCTGGAGACTGGAGCTCTCTACCCACTGGAGCAGCTCAGAAGGAATCTACTGCTTAAATGCAATCAAGATGTTTTTTTTAAAAACACTTTTGGTGTCAGTTTTGTAATCAGGAACTTACCTAATGCATGCAGGTGGCTGAGAAGACTGGGGCACTTTTAATTCTCACCTGATAAATGACACAGAACAGGGCTGCAGAAAAACTTTAGGGCCTTGTAACCCAGCATAAATTTAGGAATGAGACTTAGGAAGCACTTCCCACCAAGTTGTGTGATTTGGTTTGAGAGCTGGTGATACTAAGTCCTCCTTTTGGCAGATATTATCCAAGGTATTTCTGGTAGAGCTTCAGCAACCGAGTAGCAGCACTTGAAAATGGGGACATCAGTTGACAGTTCATGTATCTAAAAAGGAGGGCTTGATATCAACCATTTCTCAAGACACGTGGCCTGTTAGGTATTGCTGGATGGATCTTTATTGGTTCAATGCCTTTCTTTCTTCTGTGTTGTCAAGCTGAAGCTTCTTCTGATTTTCAGGTTTTGTGAATAATGTTTAAATAATATACTTTCCATAGGTGTATGTATAACCCATATATAAAGGTGTGTGGGAGGGATGTAGGTGTACATCGTATTTGCAAAGCCATCTTATATAATGCCAAAAGGATTTTAAAACATGAGGAAATGTTTCAAGTTGTTGTTAGAAAAATGTTGTTTCTGTTGTTTATTGTTTGGATCTGATGTATCACGCAAATTTGCTCTGCAGAACCAATTACATGTTTTGTGCATGTTCTGCTAGGCTGTTTGGTTAAAGGGCTGGGTATGAAGAAAGCAGAAGCAGCATCTGTGCAGAGTCTGGATTTGCAGCTCTGGAAATTGCTTCCTGACCATAGAGCACGTTTGTACTGCAGAATTTTTAAAACAAGTTCTATTTATTGTTTGTTTCCTAATGTCCATCAAAATATCTCACTCAAGCTAACTAGGACATTAAAAGTAAGCTCAGCTAGCATGATATTGAGATAAGGTCTGATAGCTCTAGGTCTTCTTCTCCTGCCAATCGCATGACTATTTTCTTAGCTGTGGGAGTTGTCTGAGGAGTAATGTCTTTTTGCATTTTTTTTCTTTTTTTAACAGTATTTCAAATTCTTTTACTGAAGACACCATCTAACTGACAAATTCATCAGTAATTATCATTTTACTATCTGTTAGAAGGAAAGCCAGAAAGTACTAGTGTCAGGAAAAACAAACAAACAAACAAACAAATCTCCTTGAAGTATTGATGAGGGAGTGCGAACAGGCAAGAACTGCTAGTGTAAATGTAAATATTTAGGTTTAGATGACTTGCAGTTGCAGCTAAATCTGGATGGGTTGCTCTACATGGAGAAGACCTAATTCAGCCTGATTTGTCAGGGATTTATGTACCATTTCCCTTATACACCCCAGTTCCCTAATCTCTGTCTCTAAGAATAAGGAATCATCTACTAGGAATAAGGCAAGGGAGGATAAGGGTGGGCCAACCAAGACAGGATGCTCCTGACCTTACTCTGCTTGGAAAGCTGTGTGGGATGTTCCCTCTCATGAAAGCTCATGGTCCTGGGAAGGAGCCTTGGAGGACTTTAAATGCATTGCCACATTCAGCTGAGTATGGCTCAAAGGCTTCAGCTCACAGAAGCAGTGTGCTGAGGGCTAGAGAGAAAGAAGGATGATGCCACATTGAGTTTATAAAATACTGTCTTTTTATAAAAAGGGAAGCTAATATGGCAGACATTTTGTATCTAGTCAATTGTTACAAGAAACTGGTAAGATTTCCAGCCCAGAATACTTCATTAAGAAGTATTTCTTATTTGTTCAGATATTTTTTTCAACTGCTATGCATCGGAGATTGTTGACTTACAAAGGAGTATATTATACCTGCAGAGAGCTCTCATCAACCGTGAGTTAGCAGGTATCTACAGTTATTGCCTGGTTACTTCCCTGATTGAGTATAAAATGAATAATGAGCTCAGTAGCATTTGTTTAAGTGCACAAATGAGGGAACAGGTTCCTAGTTCTTTCAGAACAAGTTTTGCACTTCCCGCTTGGAAGAGAATTAATTTTTTTTTTTTTTTTTTTTTTACCTCTGATACAGACATGCAATATTAGCTGCTGCCACAGGACATACAGATTTCCTTTGACAGTTTGACAGTCCCGCTGAAATTAGATCTCTTTCCCTCCCTGTATTTTTCTGATAAGATTAATACAATTATATTAACATTAGAAAGACTAAAAGGCGCATGTGACAACAGCAAGTGGACATATTGGCAGAACAAAATTCAAAGCAGATAGATACTATCTCTGGTGCTGCTTTAATGGTGGTGAACTCCGTATGAGCCCAGACTTACATTTGGATTTGTGAGATAAAATCTAAGACTTCGTGTGTAATTTTCAAATTAGAAATTGGAGTGGAATCTTTCTTAAACATTTTTCAAAGACATTTTTCAAAGTTAAAGTCTGACGAAGGTTCTGGAAGTTCAGATGGATATCTTGTGTTACTGTGGGGTAAACTGGGGGTGTTTTTTTCTCGGGGAGGAAGGGATTATCTGCACAGAATAGATAGACAGTATGGAAGAATGCAGTCGTTCACTGCATTACTCTTCTTCTGCCTCAGTTTTACTCCTTCCCACCTGTGATTTGCTTAGCCTACCTACACATAGCAGTGCTTATTCATTCCTTTTTTTTTTTAAGACTTCAAAACAGTGTAAATTTTCATGATGAATTGATTTAAGAGTATACAGGGGTGAAGATATGAAATAAACATCTTTGAGTTGAGCTGGCAGCCTAGCAATTGTAAGAGGAACACGCTTTTCGAGTTTGGCTTCTTTGTTTCCTCCCTGCCTCCTCAAACTCAACCTGTTTTGGGAATCCTGTTGATTTTGGCAGTGCATTGTAGTGTAGCTACAAGTAAATGAGCTCTGGGATCAGCAAGAGTGCAACCTATATCAAGTCCGTCCGGAATCCTCATTGATATATGCTATTTCTCAGTTCACCTCCCTTGTCTCTCCTGTAAGTGAGAGAGCTCTGACGAGTAGCATTGGTGCATCCATTACTCTGTAGGCTTTGCTCCAAAACTGCCCAGTGTCTATGTTTTACAGCCAGCCTTGACTACCTGCAATTGCTAAGCTGTTTACTTCCCTTGGTGGTTCGTGTCTGTTTCTTTGTATCTGAGGTAGCTGGAAAAAGATGACTAAACCCAACAATTTTCATGCTAGGGAGACACCAGGTGCAGTTGATACAACTCACAGAGTGATGGAGCAAATTTCCTCTCTGCTTCCTCATGCTCCGTGGCAACAGCAAACCCACAACCAAAAAGTTCCTGTCTCAGCACCAGCCACACAGGCACCTGGGATCAGAAGAGTGACTGCTCTTCACAAAGTGCTTGACTCTCCTGCTGCCTCGTTCGCACTGTCCTCCCTGCAAACATCAAGCAGGTATCCCTTGATCAGAATGAGCAGGAGGCTTGTGGAAGAGGAGGCTGGGTTGAGTCCTGCCTGTAATCCTATCCCAGCGTTGCCTCCATAGCCAACTAAAAGCTCTTTATCACCACGAAGCTATGGGAGTAGGAGGGAATCTGCTTTTGATACACTGGTCTCAGACAAGATAGAAAAGATGTCAGGAAAATCATTTAGGGACCGGTCAACAGGCCAGAATTACTGAGGCTGTAGCAAAGTCAAAAGGGTATGATGTCGTCTTGGCCCTCTTCCTTTCCCAGTGGTAGCTGTGTTGTAATCCTATTTGGGAAACGTCCACATGAGCATGCCAAAGTGCTAATCAAGCCTTAGGTTAAGGAGGATACCAAAAACTTGATCAGTGCCTCTGTGCTTTTCTCAAGAAGCTTGGTCCCAGCTGGAGGCACCAATGCTTTTCTTGTATACAAATCCATAACAGAATTTCTGAAGGACAAAATTATTTTCCTCATATTGTTTTTTGGATTTATTTTTTTTGGTTTGAGGGCCTTTTTTTTATTTTTTGCATTATTTCAGAGGGAAACATTTCAAAGACGATGTGTGCCTTTGCGCGTGTATGAATCAGTGAATGAATGTATGTTTTATTTATAAAGTCATTTTCAGCCTGGCAGCGATCTCGCGGCACCCTGCAGGCATGACTCAGGTGAATCTCTGCAACTGCTGAAGTACTGTGGTGTTTGATACCGAGCCGTTTGTGC
The DNA here is from genome assembly GCA_013389825.1 of Crypturellus undulatus. Classification (NCBI taxonomy): domain Eukaryota; kingdom Metazoa; phylum Chordata; class Aves; order Tinamiformes; family Tinamidae; genus Crypturellus; species Crypturellus undulatus. The sequence goes on from VWPW01016165.1 coordinate 1,132,573, forward strand.
CTTCTGACTGTACTTCTATTTGCAGTTGCTCTGTAGCAAGCTCTTAAAAATGTTGGCAGTATTTGCGGGCCTACCTCTTCTGTCCCTTCACCCCCAACCAATGGATGGAGTAGAAAGCTACCAAAAAGGACATAGTGCCGAGACAGGAAGCACTGTTTTGCAGAGGAGCCAAAAAATTGAAGCTCGGAAAAGAATGAGATAGATGAGATATCATCCTATCTTGTCTTCCTGCCAGTTCAGGATTCATCTGTATAGGTTATCTCCTGTCACTCTCCAATGGAACGGCAGAGGAGGGGAAAGGTGTAGCTGTCAGATGTGTTTCACTGCCTGCTTTTTCGCTTAACTTGAATTTAAATATTTTGAAGGCTAACGCACTTAAATCCACACATGGATTTTAACAGGAAACCCAAGCTTGAGGGCTTCGATGTAAATTATTAGAATGCCAAATAACTGAGGTTACATTTTTGAATGGTTGTTTATGCCAACAATTTATAAGAGTGGAGGAAATAAACCTTTTCTGAACAGCTTTCCTAACAGAAAGTGTGACTTAAGCCAACAGAAATGTCCAAATACATAGCTTACTGCCAAAACTGCCTTACATGAATTAGATTTATTATACACTAGACATAAAGAAATTCAAACATTCACTGCGGTCCTCGTCTTACACTGAGATTTGAATAAGGGAGTGTAGCCTGTGGTCATAAATTACTTGGGAAATTAAACTTTGGAGGCACGTTCTCCCCTCCAGTCCCCAGCTGTGACTTTTTTTGCAGGATAGCGCATGTGATCTGCTATCATGACGGCGCGGATGAACTTCCTGCACCCTGACACAGCAAGCCTGCGTAGTGTCACAACTACAGTGTGTCAAGCGCTTGACAAAATAAACCTCCAACCGGAAAGAGCTGCTCTTTGAAGTTCCAGAATTTACTCTAGTCTTGGTTTTGTAAAAGCAGTATCATATGTTGAATACACGGAAAAGGTATTTCAAGCTACTTTTCTGTGACAAAGCACTGTGGTTAGGCCCTTGCCTAAGTGCAGATGTGTTCTCTGCATCCCAGTCTTTGCCAGTGCTTTATTTATAGCTTTATTTTTAATAAGTGTTGGTAGAATTTGTCTCATTGTCCTAAGCTAAGAGCTTCAACACAGTGGAAAGTTAAATTTAAAACTCTTCAAAGTGATATATGTGCTAGATTAGCCAGCACAGTGGAGCCTGGAGGGCTAGCAAAAAGGCAGAATCATAAATGTGAATAATCTACCCTCTGTCAGGAATAATTTTGTCTTTTTGAAGTTGGAAAGTTATGCTGGTAATGGCAGGACTCAGCTAGAAGCACAGGATGCTTCTGCACAGGCTAGTGCTGGACTCACTGATAAACTGATTTGCAGTGGCTCTGATTTGGTATTATACTTGAACGCTAAGCACAACTATAATTTGAAGTAGGGTGATGGTTTCTCATTTAAAGTCCTTTCTTTCTTAGGGAGAATGAGGCTTCAGATTGTAGTTAGTTACTTATCTTACTGAGTCCCGTGACAGTAGTCAAACTGAAAGTATGTTCCTGAAAAATTATAACTGTGTGCACCTTTGCTCAGGTTTCTGAGGGCTGCTATAAGGCTGTTTAGGGCATTCAGCACAAGTGAGAAGCAAAATAAGTAATATTCTCATGAATAAACTCATTGATGAAGTTAAGCACCTACTTCTGAAAACTTGCTGGATCAGAATCTCTATTAATCTTTTGTTGTTGTTGTTGTTCTTTCCACCCTCTATTGAGTGTTTCTGAAGAGTAAGTTGATAGTCCCAAGGTGACACACATCTTTGCATGGCTGTTGTATCAGTAACTTAATCAAATGACCCGCGGTGTCTTGTTGGTCGTTGTCCTGGTACAAAGATTCTGTTGAGAGCCTTTATCAGCTTTATCCTCCTAAGATTTTTGCACTTTTGCTGCAGTGGAAGCTTTAGTGAGTTTGTTTGCTCATGGCCTGTAAACTATGAGCATAGCACCTGCCCCGTATATCTTTGGTTGAGTTTCTGGCTGTGATTTACAGCAGTATCATAAAAGCCCGTGAAGCTGTTTTCAGATGAGAATGCTCAACCTTTGGAGGAAGCAGGTGACGGTTCAGTGGGAGACTATTATATACACATGATAAGAAGGATGTTTTCTGCTTAATGAGAGTTATAAAAAGGGAACTCACTAGCGTGTTACCTGCCGGTGCCGAGGCCAGGATTTCCACATTTTACCTTCTATCGCTGATTTTATAGCAGCCGCGCAGATTGTGCCAAGGCTGCGTCCTTTGCCCTGCCAGGGGTGTTCGTGACTCTATCAGCTCTATGCTGGGAAATGGCAAACACGCAGCAAATATTTTGGCATGCCAACAGAGAAGTAATCTTAAATGGCATGACTAATTGGATTTCCTCGGTTTGATATTAATTTCTTAATGAACGAGCCAGTGTTTAAATTCAGGAGTTTAAAAAGATTTTCTGAAGGGTCTCAATTTGCCTCGAAGGGTTCTGAGTCTGCAAGAATCATCACTGCAGGTCAGTAATAATAATAATAATGAAGGTAATTCCCCGTGATTTTTTTTTTTTTGATTCCAAGGCCGTTAAGCAGGGAGAGAGGTGATACGGGTGCCTGGACCACCTCCCCAGGCGCCTATGGAGGGGCTAATACACCTCCCGGGGGGAGCTCCTGGGTCAGCAGCGGCTCCGTAAGGGAAACCCGTGTGTCGGTAGCCGCCTCCTCGGCATCCAGGAGCAAGGAATTGGGGTCGTGCTGAGGAAACGCCGCCGGCGAGAGGTGCCGGCAGATACATTGGCCCGGGCCCCGTAGCGGTGAACACAGGGAGCCTTTGAGGCCTTGGCACAGGCCGAGCACTCGCCTCCGCAGCCCCGTCCTGCCGTGAAAAGCGGGATCTGTCTGCGGAGGCTTTGCTCAGAGCTCCCTGGTTTCCCCTGGCGATGTGTAAACGAGGCGAGGACGGGCTAAACAAGTCACCGGAGCCCCGTAGCGAGCTGCTGTTGGAGCCGGGATAGAGTTGAGAGTTTCTCCTCGGTCGGCACGTTGAATCCCGTCCCCTGCTCCTCTGCGTGTGGCTCTGCCGAGCCTGTCACAGTGCTGGCAATCAAGGATGAGGTGAACATTTTAAAGCACGGATTAAGTGCAAAGTAATGAAGGCAGTTAGTGGAAGGTTGGGTCTTTGTCTTGCTTGCTGTTATCAGAAGATCAAAGGAATGAATTCCCGCCAGGCTTGTGGGCTTCCAGAAATCCTGCAGGTGAGTTGGTCGCCTGTCAATCTGCCGCACTGGATTTGCTCCAATAACTGCGGGATCAAAACTTCCTGGCTCTGCTTTCCGAACTGGAATGCATTTGTGTGGAGAAACTTGCCAGGGAGAACCATCTCTGCCGAAGGGCGTCGAGGAGGGAAACACGGCGCTTGAGGCGGGAGCATTTGCGTTGCAAGGCAGAGACCACTGGGGTTATGTATTGCTGCGGAACGGGCCCAAAGAAGGTTTGGAGTGTGCCTGGAGGGGAGAAGGTATCGAGCTGATTATAGAAAGAGAGAAGAGGTGCTTGGCAGGCAGAGCCGTAAAACTGGAGAAGAGGAAGCAGCCATTGGCTCGAGCTTACATTGCTTGAGATGGGCTTAATCCTCTGGAAGGAAGCAAAACCAGAGATTGATTCTATCATAATTCGTGGTACGTCACTGAAAATCTGGAAAATGTTCCTTTCTGGGATTAAAACAAAGTTACAATCCTTCTATGCCCTTCACATCTAGCCTATCATATAATATTACTGCGGGAAAACTGTGGGGTTGTCCCAAACCCCACACATGCTCTTAGTAACTTCAGTGATTCAGCAGACAAGAGGAAAGCCCCAAATGCTGCAGCAGCTTGTCACTGTTTCATGCGGGCTTTTAGATTTAGATTTCCTCATCTTCTTTCCAGCAGTTAGCAATCCCGCCAACTCAACTCCCCCTGTTCTCCCTCCCAAAAGAGGGAGGCAGTTTGGTTGGTGTCGTGCAGTATGATCACTCCTCTTTGGTGACCGGATGAAGGACAGTGAAGGACCTTGAGGCTGTTGCCTAGGTCAGTCAGAGTCTTCATAGGCAAATGCCATAAATGCATTTGGTGTGCCAAATTCGTAATGCATCAAGTCGTATCTGTCCGGAGTTAGGCATTCAGACATGAGTAAGCGAACTGAGCTGTTTTAGTAACATCTGCATCCTCCAAAGACTTGTGGAACTGTAGCAACTCAGTATAAAGAGTTAGCAGAAATCTCAGATCTCCTCACTGACTTCTCTGTTGTAAGCAATTGATTTCTCGTTAGCTGTTGGGAGGGGAGGGGAAGTGAACTTTGCAGATGCCCAGTAAGAAGTTACAAAAATTAGGAAATGCCATCCATACAAGGATAAACAAATATTTGTAGAAAAGTATCTACAAATTGCATAAATTTCCTCCCACACCACTTCCTGTATTCCAAATGAAGGGGTACCTTTGAATAAGCTACATTGTGTAACGTGTGTGCATGTTACAGTGAATGTTGATGTCTGAATAACCCTCACAAACCTTGAAAATGAGATTCAGAATCCAGAATTTTGGTTATCCATTTCAAATCTGTGTTAATTAGGAGCAGAAAGTTCATTATAGGAGGGCTTCTATCAGTCTTCCCAAGAAGTGACAATTTTTGTCTTAGTTCAGGAGCTCCAGAATCTGCAAGAGCTTTGAAAGGTGCCATTCTCACATTTGCCATGGTAACAAGTCTGGGCTGCTTTAGAGGGGAAGATAAGGGTTGACACAGAAGTGTCTTACCTCTTTTGGAAATAACACAATCATCTGAAGGAGAGTATTTCCCATGAATGATTGTATTTCTTGTGAGTTCAATGAATTATTATCATGGAACCACTGAAAAGGGCATGGAAGTTCTGTATTTATTGGTAAGCATTAACTGTGCTGCAGATTGCTGTAAGCAGAGTCACTGACTGCGATTTAATTATGTGTTTTGAAATTTTTTTATCTTTAAAACAGAAATGAAGTGACACTAACATGAGAGATAAGAGCAGAATTTGGAAAATCTGCCACCTTTGTGGATTTAAGTCCGTTCTCCTAGAAGTCTCCTCTAAGTTCATTCTCCTATCCTCCTCTCTCAAGAGGAGGCTTAATGCCAAAATATACTGCATGGATGGATTTATTATTTATGTTCTGTTAAGTCAATAGAGAAATGTTAAGTGGAAGTGATTATACCTAAAATGGCAGCATGGAAATAGCTATGTCTCTTCTCCATCCTCTGATATGTTCCTATATCAGGATTTATAACTAATCCAATTTAACACACACTTTCCTAGTGATCACCCACCCCCTCATAGGCTAGCATAAAACAGGCAGTTGTTGCAGGTTTCCTTCATCTCTGGTTGAGTGTAGAGGACCCATAGATGCCTGGGAGCATAAGGATTCAAGGAGAAATTATGATAAAGTCCTAAATTTTCTTGACTGAAGTGAGCTTAAGCTTTAAAGCTTAAGAAGCGAGCTAGAAAACTTCCCAGTTACCAGGCAGAGCAGTCTAGTTGCAGTTATTCACACAGTGCTGCTGTAACTTGCTCTTGCAATATTAAACTAAGAGAGTAAGAATTCAGAGAGTGGATTTGTATGCAAAAACATTACCCATCTCATTAGTAATAGGAGGAGGAGATGTGGTCAAGGAGGGTGAAAGGGGGAGTGAAAAGAGGTAAGAAAAAGGCAACTTTGCATACGTCAGTCTGCAAGGCCTCGGTCCTGTAAGGCCTTAGGAATGTGTTAGACCTTTCCCCTTGTAGTGTGTGAGGCACATGGGCCTGGACAGCAGGTCAACCCCATCCGGTGTGTGTGTGTCCCTCTGCATTGCTGCCATGTACTGGGTACTTCTGGTCCCCACATTTCTGAGAAACAGAACTCATGGGGTTAAGTTTCTTTCTCATAGAAATGGCAATGTTTGCAGATTATTATGTTTGAGTAATTTTGCAGGTTGTAAATCTAGGCAGAGCTGTAATTTGGTGGTCATGTTGCCTTTTAACTTTATTTGTAAAAACATTTCTCTTAGGTTACAGACCTACCCACCTGCTTATGGGGACAAATCCATTGTTGTATATCTGTTTTTACTGTTAATCCATTGTTGTATATCTGTTTTTACTGTTACCCTTTTGTGCATTTTAGGATGAATTGTTAGTGGACATCAGAAATAGCATAACAAGACTTTGCTAACAGCAAAATCTATTTTAATACAAAAAGATTCCTGGTTTAGTCTACTTGTGAGCATAATGATAGTATTATTTTAGCTCAGGACTGAAAGGTAATTCATACTAAGGGCTCAAAATATTCCTGTTTTCGATTAATGTTTTAGTGTTTCTTTTATCCAGTCACACATAAAGCTTAGGAATTATATTGTGCCTTGCACATTAAATAAAATATGAGTATCTGCAGCTTATAACATTATTCTACAGGATTCGGGAACACCACTATACAGCATCTTGGGTTCTTGTCATTGTGAAATGTTGGTATGGGATTTAAAATAGTGCGTAATTTATTTCTTTGTGCTCTAGGTGACTGTGCAAGAAATCTAGCCAAAGTAGCCAAAATGAGTGGTTCATTTTCTATACTCTGACTGTGTGCATTGCTGGACGTGCTGTGTCCTTCCCTTATAGTCTACATGGAGAGACTTGTTCCTTGTGTGTAACCCTGCAGCAGAATGAGAGAGGCACAAGGCAGAATAACGGAGAGGATGTGGTGCGCATCGCTCAGTGCTTCGCACTCAGATGCTCAGTGTTGGTCACCCCTTGTGTTATTGGCAGTTCTCCCCCTAGCAGAGGTGATGACTTCTGCTGGAGAGACTCAAAGCTTGGAAGTTTTCGGAAAGCTCAGGAGCACAAGAGACCCCTTTCTTCTCCGGGGTCCCCAGAGGTAAGGGCAGGAGAAACGCTCTCTTCCTGCGCGGCTGCGTGCGGCATTCGGAGTGTCCCGGCCGGCAGCGACGCGGCAGGTTCTAGCAGCACCCTCGCAAGTGCCTGCGCAGCACAAAAGGCTGCGGCCCCCCGCCCGCCCAAGGCTCTTGCTTTCTAGGAGGAGGTGGCTGTTGTTTTTCCGTGCTTGCTGACGTCAACAAGATCGCCAGATGGCATTTCAATGCTTTGCAAAGAGACAGGAGCCTTTTATTACCGGGGGTCACGTGGATCCCATTCATTTGCATTCCCAGAAGTGGTCTAAAGCTTTTCCTAGCTGCACAGGCTACGAGTGCGCGGCGCCTTCCTGGACCTTCTGTGGGCTATGGTTACCTTCAGTGGATCTGATAAGGAGCACGCAGAGATGAAGGTTTTGCTTCAGATTCGTTTCACCATCAAATATGAAAGTATCCAGACAGTTGTGCTTTGCAGGGATTTTTTTTCTTTTTTTTTTTTTATTTCTGATGACCAATTATTACTTTTTAAAACTCATGGCAGTAAACAGAGCTATGGATTCACTGCGAGAAGGTTATTTGGTTGCTCAGCTCCCAGTGACTCGGTGGCTCACCAAGCAAACATGAAAGTCCAAAATTGTGAAAAATACTGGCAGAGGTGAGGAAGGGCTCTGACATGAGTGAAAATGTCTCATGCCCAACACATGGAAATGGAAGTTAGTCCTTTTACACTGCTAAGCAGATGACTGAGAACTCAGTACCAGATGCACAAGATTAAAGCAATTTACTTCGCTGTCCTGGAGCCACTCCTGCAGCATCTGGGCAGTGCATGAAGGCCAGAGCAATCCCTTACTGACGTGGTGAGCGCAGCACTAGTCCTCTGGTCCTAGCTAAACCAGGCAAGGAGAAGCATGTGGTTAGATTTCCAGTGGACCAAAACCTTGGAGAAGTGATGTTGGAAGAACTTGCAATGACTGCGGGCAGCCGTGTTCACGTTGGGCAGGAAGGGAAAGCCTGCTCTGCCATTGTTTTGGTGGAGCACACGGCAGTGGATGCGCACGCTGTCTTGTCACATCTTCTCTGTGCTTGTGACCAGGACTCCTCCGCAGCTCTTTCTGGGCTTGGATCATTTCCAGTGTGAATGGTAGTGGATCCACGAGCTGCCCAGTGGTGCTGTTGGTCAGCAGCTGAGAGGTAAAGAAGATAAGGAACAAGTAGCACTGAGCAGAGCAGTGATTCATTACTATGAGTGTGTTTTGTTATCTTCCTCATTACAAATGTTGTGCTTTAAAATGTAAATTCCCCTTTTTATTCACCAATCAAGGATCTTTTGCCTACAGTAGTGTCTACCCCTCCTCTTCCCCCTGCTTTTCCTGGGAAAGATGAGCCTTGCAAATACCTTCTCAGAGATGATGAAGCTGGTCCACAGGCTGATTTCTCAAGTGAAAGGGAGAAGGAAGATATTTTTTTTTCCGAGAAGGAAAGGCAGGAGCAATTCCAGTTTTTCCCTGAAGCAATCTCAAGAAGCTCCGTGGTGCTATGGAAGGACAGCTAAGCAGTCTGGTTTCAGCCCATATGGTACAGGTTAAAACTAAGAGTCCCCTAAACCAATGCGAGATTGACATTATTGCTCCAGAAAAAGCATTAATTATCTCTGCTCACAAGCCAGTTTTTAATAGATTGCCAGTATCAGCTTCCAAACAGCTTCTTGATGCTTCCTTGCACAGAATTCAGTGGTGACAAAGATGTGTGTAATGTAGAAAGGGCCATCTGTATGAAAATATATATATATATATGGGGCAACATCGCCCTGTGATCTTTCCAAGTGTGAACACTTTATGGCTTAACAAAGTGTCATCGAAAGGCATGAAACAAGCAGCATCACGTACTCCCCTTTCCTGCTCGATAAACCATGTGTTAATATTGCTTACCCTTGTCGTACCAATTTTCCAGCTGTATGACATGCACTAAGTTCTGGAGATTTATCGTGGTATTCTGTGTATGTTAAACATCGCTGCGATTCACATGGCATTAAGTGGTTGCAGAAGAACACATGAATAAATATAATGAATTATTGGACTGGCTTTAAATTTGATACCGTTATAGTCATGGCTAGGAAGTGAAGAAATTATTTTAAGCTGGCATGGAGCAGACTGGTTGCTGTTATGGAGTACAAATAGCATTAACCAAGTTGACCCTGCTTTCATAACTCCACTCTTCGGCTGCGGGGAAGGAAGAGCACAGTTTCTTTAGGTCTGGCGTTGTAGGGAAACTTATTGCTCATGCTGTGCTCTGATACCTAATTTAATTTCACAGGGGAGTAGCGACTGGCGTTCGCATCGTGATTCACAGATCATGGAACAGGAAGCAGCCTGTCAACTTCTCGGGAGCTGAAAGGGAGGAGAGCTGCTCAGAGGAAAAACAAAAATATGTTTTGTGAGCAGGCGCCACTCGCGAGCACAGCAGGCCGGCTTCGGTTCTGCTCCGACTCGAGCGGAAGGTAGAAGAGTCACTCAGCAGATAAATTTGCCCCAAAGTTATTAGTTTGTGTTGTCTTGAGTGGAGCTGGGTCTTCTGGTGGATTGAAAAAAAAAAAGGGAGGGGGGGAAATGAAGGAAAAGTGAGAGTGAGTCTCATTCCATACTCCCATTCCAGTTTCTTAGTTTTAGAATCACTTCTGCAGTCACAGTAGCCTCTACCTAATAGCAAACATGTTGCTGAATACCTTACATCCTTCTGCAAACCACATCCAGTGCTTTCCTTTGCAAGCAGTAATACGCAGTGGGATAAACTGAAATAAACCACGCGTACACCAACATGCACATGCAAACCTTGGCTTTTTCCTCTGTTTTGCTGTTTCATTACTGGCATTTATTGTAACATTTTTCTCATTCTCTCACTTCCATTATTATTTTTATGTGGATAACCTCAGCAGTTTTATTTTACAAAACAAAAAAAATCCTCAGGCAAAGTTAGAGGATGACTTCATACTAGACACCGGACTATTGTAGTTGGAGTTTAGCCTCTTTTTAAATACCTTTGACAGAAAATGGGACAAAAAAACAGGGGTGACATATATATCCTTAAATATTTGTCTGATTTCTTTAAATGAGAGAATTCTGCTTCCTTAATGCAGTTGTCAAGCCCTGCATATGAATTACTGGGGAGTTCTGTGTTCCTACAGAAGTGTCCCTGATCCTTCTAATATGGAATATTTTAGCATGAGGGGTCAGGGCAAAATGTTATGAGCTTCCTTCCACCTCCCCCAGATACAATAATTTCTCTGTTTGTGTAAGATTTTCAAGATCACTGGAAAGAATGCAAACAGCAAGAGACTACTGGGCTGATATTTAAAAACATGGATGAATGTTTTTTTCCTTGCGAATTGATGGTAGCATTTTACTGACCCAGTGGAGTTGGGGTTTTGCTTTGGAGGAAGAATAGTGCCATCTGGTGTTCCTTGGAAAAAGGCTCTTCCGCAGCAAAAGCACTGCACAATGTGCTCTAGGACATAGAGCACGTAATGGGCTCTGTTAAAAGCTGCTCTCACTTGCGCTGTTGTTCTTATGTTGTACCCTCTGTTGAGGGGATTTTAGTTAAAATGGTGTATTCTGTGCGCTAAATACTGGTTAATGTTTAAGCTGACCATATCACAAAACCCTTAAAATGGAGCAGAAGCCCTTAAACTGGCTGTCGAATTTGAGGGTGATGTTTTTATCATTTATCTCTCGTTACTCACTACACCTAAATCCGCACTAATCGGGACTCAACATTAAGTATGAAGTCCCACTTGCAACCTGCCTGTTTGTTTTTAACTGACACAGGCTCCCTGTACAAAGATTAGGGAGCCTTCAGAGACAGCTTTTGCTTTTTCGCTTTCTTGTTGGTTTAAAAAGGCCAACTCAGTGTTAATTCCATTCGTTCCGATTCATTTTTTTCCTGCCCCCTACTTAAACTGAGCTCTCGGCGTCTTTAAGCATGAAGTATGCTACTATGGCTCTGTATAGAACTGGGTCATTATGTAGTTAGTTCTGGCTCAAGGGCATATTAGTTTCGTGTCAGGGAAGCCCCATCTTAATTGAAGCTTTCTTTCCTGAAAAGCGTAACCAAGTGAAAACCCTCCGTGCCACCTTCTTGTGCCACCTTGACTTTACTGACAGGAAATCAAGCACGGTCTTTTAATCCGTCAGTGAAGATACAAGTGCAAGCGAGTGAAGTCTTGTGCGTGCGTTTAATTTGTGGGTGGGATAATTTCCTCTTGCTGTAACATCATGTAGAGAAGGTTTCAAGTTTACTCTTTATAGTGGTTTTTGCGTGCAGTAAGAGATGAAATGAGCCCAAGTAAGTTTGACTGCTCAGATTAAGGGCAGTCTTCGCAGTACTGGCAAGATGCCAGTCTGTTGCACAGTGGGGAGTTGGATGATATGTATTTCCTAGGCTGTATTAGCGTTTTGCTATAAATTACAGTAATTAAAAGAAAAACCATGTAACTGAGATCTTTCCCCTTTCTGGAGAAACTTGCTTTCTATTCCTAATACTGTTGCCAAAAACCTCACCAAATGCATTAGGAACAGGAACTGCATTGGAACTAACCAATAATCTTTATACAAAGATTATTGGTTAGTAGATTTTAGAGATCCTTTAATACGATGAAGGGGAGTGTTGGGGTTCACTTGCAAAACTCAGACTGAAGCAGTCAGGGAGCTTATACGGATGTAGGAAGACTTCTTGTTACTTCATCAGCTGACTTGGCCAAGCACTGTATGGCAAATAATTTTGCTTGTGGTCTCTTTGAGTTGGTTAACAAATATGTTTACATAAAGCATTGCAATGAGAGAGAGGTTCATAGTTCGTCACTAGAGTCAGTGATACGAAGTCAAGTGTTTCCTTCTGATTAAAAAGTGCTCTTTTATTTCCGTGGCCCTGAGTCACCTCCCAAAGTTACGCTGACTATAGAAGAAGACTTTTAACTTAAATACCCCGCACTAGGTCAGCAGTGTTAGAAAGTCTGAATATCAAAGTCATCTCTGGGGTCTAATCCAATATGGATGAGTCCCATTTGAGTCAACAAAGAGCCCTTCAGACTGCGCGGGACGTGCCAAGACTGCGCAGCAGTCTGAGGCAGCAAAAAATGCAAATGTGGGCAACGGGCGGTTTTGCCGGGCCCAGAGTCATAACCTCCTTGAAAAAATTCAGGGACTTGGTTGCTGCAGCATTTTCAAAGGGGAGGTTTAAGTTTTAGAAAGTCGAAATGACTTCTCTTTCCTATTTTTTAATAAAAACGCTTTAAAGTTGCTGAAACAAAGCCAAAACAAGCTCTTTCCATTGCCAAAAAAATTTCCAAAACAATCATTTTTCTGTTGTGGAACAAAATATTTTTGGTGTTTGCCTGAAACTGTCAGTAAAATGAAAACCCTTGGGTTGCTGAGTTTGAAGCCTTGTTTTTGGTGGTGAGGACACTGTTCCTATCTGCAGAAGATGGCTCTGAGGCACATTTGTGTCATTGAAAGTGTAGTGTCAGGAAATATCTCTGTAGTATAGCCATGATGTCGTAAGATTCCCTCTGATGCAGAATATCAAGGCATTGTATTGATGTGCTGGAGTTTGTGGGTTGTGTTGTCCCTCCAAAATCAGCCTACCTACTCCATTCAGTAGTAGCCAGTGCTTCTTGTGCACTCTCCCATGCATCATCACTCATTCCTCACTGGAGTGCCTTCACTGAAGTTGAACCGCTGAAGTTCCAGTTCACAAAGGGATTTAATGTTTTAAATAAACATGTGTAACCCACAGTTGATTTCCTTAATGCTGCATCCAAGCAGAGAAATTAGTCACTGCAGGAACAGATATCGTTGCCTAGACGGGTTGCCAGCGTAAGCACCAATGCTTCGTGGTCTGTGTCTGTTTGTTGGTCTCTATGACTCTGTTGCCTTTTGTAAATGAGAAGTCAAACCTACTAAAATTAGTTCAAATCCAAAGCACCAAGCTGCTTGGCCCTCGTCAAAAAGAGCAAATGCTGACACAGGTAGCAGTGCTTGATAGGGCGAGATGGTTATGAGGCAGAAGTGCAGATTGGATGGATCCCTAATTAAACAGGCAATTAGCATGTCGTGATTGTGGACATTATGGACATTGTGAGCCTTTCTTCTTCCCCTCCCTGCTCCCAGACCTCCTCCCCAAATACAAGTCAAGAACGGTTCACAACCCCAAGCCACAAATTTCCAGGAGGACTTTTGGTAGATGAACACCGTTAAGGTGCTTAGGGACATGACCATTAAGGTCATGACTGTTAAGGTGCACATGAGGAATCAGTCACCAGCTTATTGAAAGAAGCTGGTGGTTGCTTAGAAAGACACAGAGCCTTTTGTATCCAGTTCATAGATTACAAACCAGAATGACAGTGGCTGGAAAGGACCATCTCATGCAGCCTTTGATGTATTGCCTTGAATCAGCTGTATACCTTACATCTCAGCAAGCAAATATTTTGGCTCAGTTTTGGCTCAGTTATGACAGAATAAGCCTATAATACAGATTTTTAAAGTTGTTTCTTGTAGGTCAAGGATGAAGTAGGCTGGGATCCGCCTTTCAGTTCTCAGGGCTTGCCAGTCTGTCAGGTTATATCTGTGCTAAGTGAAGGAAAGCATTTTAGCCTCATAGAAGGATAGTGTTTTACTTTTCTTGTATGTGAATGACTGTGTCTAATCTGATCTTTCCTGAGGTATCTGCCTATCCATAACCCGGGAGAGCTGGCAGGTTTTTACATATAGTACATGCTTCATGGATCTCTTGCAGATCTTGGGTTTAGGTGGGCGACTAAAGCTTAGCTCACACTTTAGAGGCTCCCCAGGCCTGCAGGGCTGATGATGAAGGGGGCTACAGTCTCTGAGACTACAGTCACTTTTCCTGGATGAGTCATCATGTAAGAATCCAAAATCAAGTCTTGAAGAAGAATGATTAATCCTTTTCTCACAAGAGTTCATTAGTGTCATAAAGTCATGAGAAAGAAGAGGAGGCATCTGTGGGACACCAGGTGATTAATTGTTACTAATTGTTAATTGTTGCTGTACCCCAGGAGATGTAAAAATAATGTGGACTGAAAAGTTTGGCGGAGAGAGAAGGAGTGTTGAAATCTGAGTTGCAGTGGGGCTGTTGATTTTTAATGAGCACAGGATTCACTCTTACTTATTTTTAAAAGGTGTGGAATACCTTTCGCTAATATGTAAAATGTGGCCCAAAATGTGCAGCGGGCTCCTACTGTTGTTTGCAAATCCTTGTCATAATTTCAGGAAGAACAGATTAAGAACAATATATCTATAGCTTCACCAATGATTAATTCCTAGTTTCTAATTTTCTTTTATTCTGTTCTTGAAGACAAAGTTAGATTTTTTCTACTTCTTCCCTCTAATGGAAACTCCCCTTTGTGTTTAAAAATTTATTCAGTGCTCTCTGTATCAACTCTTTACCCAGAATATAATATTTTATTATAATTTAGAGGCTGCACTTATTTACACTGTGGTTTTGGTGATATTTAATAATGCTGTACTGTCAAACAATCTGCAGTAAAAGTCTGCACCGAATGTGAGCTTTTAGACAGCATATTTATTTTTCACATTGATTTCTGCACCTTCCTGCAAAGTGCGATGTCACTTCTGAAGGTGCATCCTAAAAGAAACTGAGATATTTTGAAAGGGGGAAAATTATGTGTTGCTCCTTTTGGCTTTGTTCTCATGGGCTGGAGACTGCCAGCTAGGAAATGTGGGAGGATTAGTTAGTACTCAGAGGGGAGAGTGCTGATTATTGTTTTCCATGGCCCTTTTTTTAACACACGCACGCTGTGTGCTTCGCTGCTCTGTTTCAGAGACCCGTAGAATTAAAACAGATGCCCGTGCAGAGCCGGCAGCCGGGGCTGTTGGGGCTGCTCACCCCCGGGGCTGAAAGCAGCAGGTAGCACCAGGGGCTGAGTGCGCCATGAGGAGCACAGCTCCAGCTTCGGTAGAGGCACAGCCGGGGCTGCGGCACCGCGAGCGGCGCTGGCGACGGCTGTCACCGCTGCCCTGGCGCGAGCGGAAGCGGCCGGCTTCGCGCTACCGGTTTGGGGCCATCCGATGCACAAAACTGAAGAATAATAGCGGAAGACAATTGAGGACAGGCTCTGGAGTACAGAGCTGTGCTCTTTGGCCTGTGTTATTCAAAGCACATTTGAGCCCTATTTGGGGTTTTAATTTTTTCCGTCTGCTGTGTTTTAAAGAAGAAAATTATTTTTAAAGTTCCAAATTGAACGGGAGTGTGACCTCTTTTTAAGCAGTAAACCCTGGCTGTTTACCACTAGCTCTGATGTGCTCTGTGTCGTCAGATAGCCCTCCAGCCTGCCTTCAGTCCTGGTGCTTTGTAGGTACCAGGCACTCCAGTTGCTCCCAGCGTCCCGGGGAGTTGGACGGCTGCACCCATTAGGCCCTGCTGAGCACATCAAACGTAACTGATGGCATTTCCGTGAGATTTCCAAGCCAGGTCCCTGTGCTCTTGCATCATTCCTTGAGTTCCTTTACTGAGATCCTTCCCTCGGGATATCTTTTGAAGGAAGCGATGCTCCTTGCAGCGTCTTCATCTCACTTGGGCTTTCCCCAGGAGCCAAAGGGAAAGCTAGCATACAGCTAGCTCGACAAGAGGGGAGGATAACTGAAGTGCAAGTCTCAGTTAAGACCGCAATATCATTCCTCTAGATGTGTTTCATCCTTCGGGATGCTGTGCCCAGTTTACAAGACATGTGGGGAGTGCGTGGAGGTGTGAGCAGCATCCTTAGGCATTTTGGGGGCTGGCTTCTGCCAAACCACAGAAAACATGCGAGACGACTAGCTTTGATTTTGTTTTCCTCAGGGACTTCATAACTAAATCTGCTCATATCAGGGTAGGGAAGGCAAAAGGCCTCTGCCTAACACTGGAGTGATGCCCTTACTGCCTGTTGCAGATTAAATGATATCAGTTTGCACAGGATTGTTAACATGAATAAAACACTCCAACAGTGTTCTTGTAAACGTCTGAACAATTTCTTCTCAAATGCTGAAATAATTCGCCCCAGGTGAATACCTGGCATGGGCCACTTCAGTCTGAACTCCTTGGCTGACGGAGTTATCATGAGCCGAAAGGTCCTGTAATGGAAAAAGTTTAGTCAGCTTTAACTGTGAGCTTTATGAATGGTGTCACCTAAGATAGAGATGCAGGAAGCAGAGATGGTGCCTGCAGCCCCAGAGCAAAGTTTGCTATAAATGGTCATGCACTCCATAGATAGTGTGTTTTAAGAAAAACACATTGTTTCCTCCTCATACCAGTGCCTCTTTCTGTAAGACTTCAAATTCAATATTCACAAAGTTGCCATTACTCTGAAAAGATTAAACCTTAGAACCCTCATTATAGAGTTGTCTTTTGTGCTTCAGTGTTTTTCTTATGGTTAGGTGTCCCTGGGCAATTCAAAGCACCAAGAGCAAAATCAGTGATTACAGCGATAGTGAGGAAAGGTTTCCTCGGATCACCAGGCGAAACAAAGGAAGGTGACGCACATTCTGTCCTACCAGAGAATGTGCCCTTCAGAGCTTGCAACTGGCCCTCTCCAAAGAGAAGCAGAGGCACTGGGCTTCGCGGAGTGGGAGGCAAGGGTTCTCAGAAATGTCCTGGTTGCTTAGAGAAAAGGAGAAAACGCTAAATCTTGCACTGGCACAAGATAAAAATATTTTTTAAAAAAAATAATAGGTCTGTGCAAAACTCCAGTTCTGCAGCTTTAAATGCAGCAAAGTGAATCGTCAAAGAATTGTGTATGCGCTTTTCTTTTCTCCTTAGTCATTCTTGGGAAGGTGGAGTAGTTGAGTTTGAGGCGCCTTTAAAATGATTCATTATTTCCATAGAAGCCAATTCATGTTTATCCTTCAAATCGCTCTGTGGACGTTAAAATAATGGAGAGTTATATTTGCTTTTAATTTTGTTTCCAGACAGCTTGGCCTGAATGTTCGTGATGTGACTTGGAAACTCTATCAAATTGTGATTTATTGTTGCTCGTAATTGTGTGAAGATTGCAGATATGCTGGATGCTGCTCTTTTCCTTTTTCCCCTTCCCACCCGCTATTCTGTTGCTTGCAGAGCGTACTGCAGTGTAATGTGGTGAAAGGCCAGCATCTCTGCTTTTAGGGCTTCTTTTTAGTGTACAAACCATAGCAAATGAAGACTTTTTTTTTTTTTTTATGTAGGGCTGTGATAAATGAATTGCGGTTTGTATTTGATAATTGGTTTTTCCCTTCTTTTGTTATTCTGAATTATGCTGAAGTTTTGACTGTTTTGTGTAGGGATGTTACTCCTCTTTCCTTGTGGGGTGGAGAGAGAGCAGTATTTGTTAGTTAAACTGGATGAGTTCGGTTTTATGAGAATCAGATGGAGAACATCAATTGAGCAGAGGAAGGAGGCAGAATTTTATTTGCAGTAAGGCATCTGTTAAGTATAAGGATACCAAATCTGCTTCCCAGGTGGGTCAATTGTTTCTTAACCAGGAATCATTCATGAACTAAATTTATCTCTAAGGGCCTTACCGATAAAGCAATGGTTTAATCTCATTTTCCTCAAATAAATCTATCCTATGCAGTTTTATCGTTATTTCCTCTAGTCACTGAAAAGTTATTCTCAGCTTTTAATGCATAATGTAATTTAACAGAATAAAACAAATGTCACCTTATTTTTGTAAAATATAAAAGCTAAGGTAATAAAATTCTGAAAGATTTTGTTCCAGCCATGTTATGGAATACAAAACAAATTATCCAACACTATCAATTCTAAATGACCATTAAAATTTAGCAGATTGTTGTCTTCCTATTACACTGAAGACTGTAGTTTAAATCTTCCTGGTAGCTACAAGCTCTTTGCTCTGGCAAAAATTGGATATGTGATTTAGATTTAGACCCAGTTAGGAGTTCCGAGTGGTGCCACAGTCTAAGATACCCACCTGAATTTCAGTTAAAAAAAAAGAAAGTTGTAAGCAATTTAGTTTATTTATTATATTAATTATAAGTAAGAAAGTTTAATCAATCTTTTTTTTTTTTTTTCCCTTGATTTCTAGTCTGTTCATTTCTCATTCTCATGCCTTAGAACATCACTCTTAGTCTCCACATGACATTGCCTAAGTCCAACTGGGAATGAAGTCACCAAGTAAAGAAAAAGCCAAACTTGTCCAAAAGTCATTCAAGGAAACTGAATTCCCAATTATACGTATAGATCTGTAAATGGATACTCCGAAACTAAAATTCACCTTAGCTTAGCTGTTTCTTTTTCCTTCTTAATCAAGTTTAGAGTTGTTTGTGTTGTTGTTGTTTGTAAACATGTTATCTCATGCTTGTATTCCGAAGTATCTGGCCTTTGGGTTTAGACAAGTAAGTGGTTTGGAAAGAATCCAGATCAGTTCATGCAGAGGTTATTCACATTAGTAGAAAACTATGTACCAAATTTGAGCATGTATTCTTTCATGCATATTAACCCTTAAAAATGGTTGTCTGGGTATATGACTGTGTCTGTGTGTGTATATATGATGACATCAATCTACAATTTTCAGGACTTGCAAGACTTGCACAGTCTTGCATAAATATTTCACATCACCATATATAGGTTACCAAAAATTTATGAATTCGGCCTTGCGTGTGCAGAGGGGTTGGACTAGATGACCTCTAGAGGTCTCTTCCAACCTTAGGCATTCTATGATTCTATGAATTCCTTTTCCTGTGCTAGACCACAGTTTGTTTCTTGAATAATGGTTTTAAAACTCTACTATTTAAGCACGGTCTATCAAAGTTTTCTTGCATCCAGTTTGTAAGTGTTTTTTGGGAAAACAGTAATTTAAATATCTGCCTTTTTATCTAGTCAGACCATCAGTAGGATTCCAAATTCATCCTGAAATAGATAAAGTATTTAAGCTGCTGGAAAACAAAGGAACCATTTTCCTATGTACAAGTTCTGTGCATTTAAACTACAACATGCAAACTGCGTGCATTTAGGATGGGTCATAAATTTGTTCAAATCAGTGAATTAGAGCAGTGTTTACCCTCTCCCCTTTCTTCTGGCTGAAGCTATGCTCATTTCTTATTTTAGATATGCTCTGATTTCTGAGGACTGAGTGACGTAGCATTGCGGTCCGTTGAGGCAGTATTTCATGGCATGCAGAGACTGCTGCATAAAACAGCTCCCTTTTGCAGGGCAGAGATGCCTTTGAAGCACCGCGTAAAGCGTTTCTCCTCGGCAGCGCTGTGCAATGCAGGGTGCCACGTGGCACGCGGTGAGATCTCGCAGTGTTTTGATGGTGGCCCTGGCTCTCGGCATACAGTGACACAGTATTAGTCTCTTGACAGCCCTGGTGAGGGGTATGATATTGTCAGCCCTGGAGCCTTTCCCAGCTTCGATGCAGGCTTTCAAAGTCATTTTTCATTGCAACTTACTTATTAGTGCAGTGAGGGCATCGGCTTGTCGTGCAGATGAGCACCCACCTTGTTGCGCTGGGGGCAGGCTCTGTTCAGTGCAGCTCGGGAGGGAGGAGGATACAAGCCCCGGGCCACGGTGTCCTCTGCACCAGTGCTTCACACGTGGGCAGCCACAGGTTGCGTCAGATACCTGTGCCAGGAAGCAGGTCCAGGGCCTTCCCGCAATGGAGTTTCCTTCTCCCCTGCCCCTCGCGTGGTGCTACAAAACAAAGCTGGCTGCTTTGCAAAATATTAGCACTGCTCTGCAAAATCTGGGCCTCTGCGTATGGCCCGCTGAGTCAGACTTGTTTACTTGGTTGGCGTATTAATCTCTGTCTCTGATCAGCAGTCAACAACTGCAGGCTCCAGGCTTAATAGAATTTCAAACTGTAGATTATGCAGTTTTGCTGAAAATATGAGGCTTCTATTGCGCTTTGAATGATGCATTCTCCCTCACTCCCTCCCCTTTGGTCTGTTTTTCAGGGCTGAGGTTAAGGCACATAATTAATTCCTCCCATCCCAAGCTCTGTCTTTTAATTTAAGAATTTTGTTTAGCATCTGCCAGAATCTTCTGCATGGACTCCTGAGAGGTTAAGCAATAAAAGGAACCATTAGATGAACTTCAGCCATTTGTGGGGTTTTTTTTGGTTTTGTTTTGCTTTTTCAGTAGGATAAGACAACTCTTTAGTATATGAAATAGTTTCTTGTCTTTGTCATTATAACAAAGAAAATACTATAGAAAAAATAAGCTGGCTTTCAGGTGGCACGGGAGATGGAGAACGAGAGGGCCCATGTCCTTGTCCCAAAGCTTCCATATACATTAGCAAGAAGTAGGGCACAATCAGAGTGGATCAGTGGAGCAAAACAACTAGTGCCAAGGTCCTGATGTCCACGTGATGCATTTGGGAATGTGATGAAGACAGGTTATTTCAGACTGAGAGGCTATTAAAAGCTGGAGTGCATGGGGTATCCTTCTGGAGTACACCTCACAGTTAAGGGTCATCTGAAGGAAAGCAGGTTTTATGCTGCCAGAGTACTCTCAATGCAGACTAAAGACCATGCATGCTAACTGAGGACAACATGAGATACTTCAAAAACCTCTAATTGAGAGTGACATGCTGATTTGTACCTGCCATGTATGTATCTCCTTACTCAGAACAAGTTTACTTCTTGCCTTAGCTCACATGTGGTTAAAATTCAGTTAATATATCACTTTCGTCAGAAAGTTTTTTATTTTGCTACTGCCTTTAAAGCCTTTTGTGAGCTCTGATGATGGATGCTATTCATCGACTTATTGGGAGGCCCTTAAATGCTGTTCCTGGCGGGTCCCTCCTGGCCAGGGTTCTGGTCCTTCTCTGGTTAAACAGGGTCTGCCCAATTCTCCATCCTACATGCTTCCCAGTTCAAAAAAACTATATACTCTTCTCACAGACATAATTCTTCCATTTGGAAGATGATGTAGATTTTTCTATGAAATATACGGAAACAGATCAGCACAAATTCTGAGAGGGTGTCCCAGGCATACTGCGTGTGCATCTCCTGAAAAGTCCCAGGCAGTGACAGCCGAACTGCACTTATGTCTCTGCAGTGCCCAAAAGGAGTAGCCGTCACTCCTGGAGTACTTTGAACTAGTGGAACTATATGGAGAGCTCCTTCAGATAGGGCAAGTTGTAGATGGTGAAAGATATTATATTAGGTAAGATGAAATGCCAGACTTCTGGTGGAGTGTGACCATTAGGCCTGATGCTCCTGATGCTTCTTGTTTAGATATTTTTTTATTATTATTATTTTTCCATTCGGTGTATAAGCCCTTTAACAAAAGCTGATGCAAATGTTCACCACAAGTTTAGATTCTGCTTAGCAGGTTGTCCGCTTCTGTTGCCTTACGTATATTATTTTTGTCCTCTTCAGTCTTCTGGTACCAGTATTACCGTGGATATCGCTGTCATGGGAGAAGCCCACGGGCTCATTACAGACCTTCTGGCAGATCCTTCGCTGCCCCCCAACGTGTGCACGTCGCTGAGAACCGTGAGCAACCTGCTTAATACGCAGTTAACCTTCCAGGCAATTCACAAGCCAAGAGTGAACCCTTTGGTGTCCTTCAGTGAGAACTACACCTGCTCTGATTCAGAGGAATGTCAGGAAAAAGGAGAAAAACTAGCTATTCCCAAGGTGAGTACTTGATACTCCTGCCTATCATATTAAAGCTTGACTGATGGTTTCATAACAAGACACTCCTTCAACTCATCTCACGGCCAGCTTAACTTTGGTCCAGGCATTTTTGTAATCAGATGTTTGACCCATGAAAATTCACACAAAAGTCGTGCCATTTTCCTAGCAGATGTTTGTAGGAGCTTAAATGAGGAAATGATAGAGAGCAGAACAAGCAGAAGCATTTCAGCACCTATACTCAGCCATTTGCCTCCTTGCTTCTCACACACCAATTCCTGTCCCTTCAAATACTTGAGCCGTTGCCTATAGGATGACGTTCCTAATTGATAGGCAGTAGAAATCTTAATATAAGGGATCTTATTCCCTGCTTTGAAAACTGGAATTTGGAATTCCATAAAAATTTCAGTCTTACTTCCCTGAGTTGAAAACATAAATCCTTTAGAAGTTAATGGAGAAGTCTCTGCTTTCAGGAGCTTTGGATTGTTTCAAACTTTCCATGATAAATATTGTAAGCTCATGAGAAAGTCTTGAGGAAATAAATAAATATGTAAATAACTCCCCTGATTCATAGTCAGAATTCTAAAACCAGTGTTACTCACATACTCACATACTCACATTTGCTGAATGAGGAACCAGAAGAAAACACCTCAGCTCCAAGCAGTTTGAATTGCAGTTTTACTGCTAATTAGCTGCCCTGCAAGGCTTACATTTCACTTTTGGAACCAAACCAAAATACTTCTGTCCTGTGATTTCCCTTGTAAAATTAAATATAGGGAGGCTACTGTTGCAAAGGCAAATATTTTTCAATTTTAGCTGTTCAAAATGCGCAGCCAGCATTCATTCTAGCATTTCCTGGCGTCTGAATTGCAACATTCGTGTTTCTTTTTGTAATGTATTTTAATTTCATGATTATTAATACCCTATTTGCCTATGTAGCTGCTGCATGCAAAAAAAAAAAAAAAGGAAAGAAAAAAAAAAGAGAGAGAAAAATAAAAAAAGAAAAAAAAGAAGAAATGCGTATTCACATGTTGTGAAAAATATGTTCCGGTTAATTTTAGTTTGCACATGCATTGTGACTGTGGTCTACGCCCTGAGGGGAAAAGTTATATGGAAGAACACTGCCATCACATGAGCAAACACAGTGAATGGATACCCACTTTCTATTGCATAATACTTAGTGAAGAGAAGAGAACGGAAAGATGAAGAAATGAGTTAAATGCTACAGAGGAATAATCTGTGACTAAAGAATTCACTGGCCTAAACACATTGTGGTTCCCAAAAATGTAACACGTTTGCAATCATTTATTTAAGTACCTAAATATAGATACCATAAATATAGATAGCATAAGCATATGAGTATTTAGAGTAAGGAATTAATACATTTATTTATTTGCTTGATCCTCCTAAATCTCAAGTGTCTTCCATCTCGTATCTCTTAAGCCTCTGAAAAGGTCAAAGCTCTCCATCAGAGAGAAATATTTATTTTAGTTCTTAACTGTAAATAGTTCACAAGATAAGAAAAACATCTTACAAAATGATAGCATCTGCAACAGCAAAGCTGGCTCTGCAAAGACTGTCTCTATTAGCATCCTCTATTTTCTCTCTCTACTTTCTCATCTCGGGAAAACAATGGTACTATTAAGAGAGAAAAGGAATATTCAGAGGTGAAAGAAAATTGCAGGAAAAAATCTGCTACGAATTGTCGTGCTGTCTCTTTAAGCTTTTTGGAGGATGTCATAGCCTAAAGCATGGAAGTTTTATTTTACTGGGTAATCACCAAACTGGGTAGATGTATCAGGAAAAAAAAAAAAAAAGTTACTCCTTTTCCCCTGTTTTTCCCGTCTTGACTTGAATCTCTCATGGAAGAGCTCTCATGGCAGCTCACAGAATCACAGAACGATTGAGGTTGGAAGGGACCTCTGGAGAGCAGCTAGTCCAACCCGCCCACTCAAAGCAAGGCCAGCGAGAGCAGGTTGCCCAGGACCATGTTATGTTTTGAGTATCTCCAAGTTGAACAATCCCACCTCTCTCAGTCTCTTCTTCTATGACAAAAGCTACAGTCCCTTGGTCATCTTAATAGCTCTAAATGACTTGCTAAGTCACGTAAGACCAAAATTTCTCAATTGCTTCATGCTGTCTGGGTGAGAGTGCCAAGTGCTGAATGTCTATAATTACTGGGCCATGGATAGATTGTTTTCCCTTAATTTCACCATCTCAAAACAGGCAGGAAATTCCAAACCCTCCAAGCATTTTTAAAGCACCTGGCTGTGTTTATTAGGCAGCTTAATACCTGGGAAAATCCAAACTTAATGTACCTGAGCAGGTGTTGTGAGGAAAAGTTACACAAATGATGGATAATGTCTTTCTTTGGCATGTTTATAGCTCTTTTAAACCCATATAAACTGTAATAAATTGATTTCTCTGTAGCGCTTACGGAGAAGTTTGCCTCCGGGACTGCTGAGACGAGTGTCCTCAACTTGGACCACAACAACATCAGCCACAGGATTGCCTACACTGGAGCCAGCCCCGGTGAGAAGGGATCGCAGTGCCAGCATCAAACCTCATGAATCATCTTCATCCAGGTTAGCCAGTTACCTGCTCTCTCTGTTGTGTGCATCTCCACACCAAAGGCAAATTCCTTTGGTTCTGTGTGATGATGTCCATCCTTAAAAGTGCTGGCTGCATAGCAAATTGAAGTTTTTTTTTTTTTAATCTCTCTAAATTGGTTTACCAAAGGAATGCAGATTAGCTAATTATGTTGGAATTATTCCCATTACTGGGAAAAAAAGTAGGGGGAAAAAATCAATTTATGCTTACAACGTGAAGAATTGTACAATGAAACTGGAAACAAAGCAAGAACTGTTACTCATCCCTGTTAACATCCAGAGGTTTCCTCCCTGGATGTCTTTGGGGAACATACTTTGTGATATGTTTCAGTTGTTAAGCAAATTCATAACACACTTCTCTATCTTCACTTCTCTACCTGACTAAACATAAAGACTACCAAAATATGCACTTCTGTGCTAAAAAATAGCATATCAAAAGACCCTACAGCATTGAGCAAGACCTGTATCCCATTTAGAGACTTGTTTCAGGAACATCCCAAGCACTTAAGGATTCCCAAACAAGACTTGATGAGTATTCAGAGGAACTCATACAAATGCAATACCAGCAATAGATGATGAATAAGAAACAGTGAATTAGACAATGCCAGGGAGGAGCTTGATTTTTAAAAGCAAGTTCAGTAGTAGTTTAGCAGAGAGAAGAAAGTTTAATTTCTAGGTAAATTGGCAATGAAAATTTAAAAAAAAAAAAAAAAAAAAAAGAAAAGAAAAGAAAAGGTTTTGCCTAAGAGTAGAATTACAAAGGATGAGTTATCAGCAGAGGTTAAAAACCAAGCTGTAAATGCAATGGACAGTGTAGAGCTGTCCTGCAGGTTAAGTGCCATACTTTCCCTGATCTTAAGCACTGCGGTGGAGCATTTGTTCCTTTTGGTCTCAGAGTTTAGATTCTGGGATACAGCCTGAGAGTGTTGTGTTGTGGCTTTGATACAGATACAAATTTAAAAACTGAAGTCCGTCTTTCTGTCAGTATGCCCAAAGCTTCAAAACTTGTGCTGATTAGTACCACCAATAGTTGACACTTAAAATTTTCCCTGAGTCATTTTAGCTAGATAAAACGATTTTCCTAGTTTCCGACTAAGAGATAATAAACACAGTTTTTCTGGCAGGATGCAGACCGAATGCTGCCTTTTACTTATGATGCATTTAAGTATTTATGTATCTAAGATACATCCTATTTTCAGGGATCTTGTAAGCAAAAGCTGGTACTGGAAGTTATATAACTAGGACGCAGTGTAGTAAAGGCCTCAACATCAGTTGCAACAAAGTCTGTGGAGACATTGTGCATTATTTATTTGTCTTGCTCAGAAAAGAGGCTTGTGCCCCTGGTGCTGTTGTTTCATCAGGGAGGGAAGTCTGAATACTGGTATACACTTCTTGTACTCCCCCTCATCCTTCCTGGCTCCATGGCTGTTTTTTCTATTCTAGTCATAACGGTGCAGAGCGGCTGGATGGTTACAGCACCATCCTGGGAAAAATGATGTTCATATCCCCACCTGAGCCAGTGCTATAGTTTTAAAGCTGTTGGGTGAGGAAAGAGCAAGGAGACATTTCTTCCTTTTGCTCGAGGCAAAGGAGGAGCAGATCAGAATCACTAAATTCAAGCAAGAGTTTAGGCCTGTGATCTAAGAAAACACATGTGCTTACCTGCAATTCAAAACTTGGTGCCTATGGGTGAGGAAGCAGAAGGACTTGAGAAAACCCCAGTGCAGAAAGCCCTGGTGCTTGTTGTTGCTTGGGTGAATATAGCCCCAGAGTGCTGGCTTTTATTTGTCTTTTCAGTCTCTCTTCCAGATCTGTTACTTTCCCATGCAGGAATCTCCCTTAGATGCTTATGGGCGCTTGCAGACGACAATAAATGTCTGGTGCAAGAAAAATAAATGGTTATGCCAAAATTCCCCTTCTGAGGAGTCCCACATATCTCAGCAAAAGTAAATATAAAGGAGCTACAACCAAATGGAAATACTCTTCAGTCACTGCTCCTCTGTGGTTCCCAGGGCCTGTTTGATTTATTTTGTTGATCCCAGACTCTCACGTAGTATGTAAGCATCCTAAGATGGGAATCTGAAGGAGAAGAAGGGGAGCAATTAAATACTATTGTTGGTCCTGTGCTGCTGCTGCTGTTATATAACACTGCCTGATGGGCCAACTAAGCAGGCTATCAATTCTTCCTATGTTTAATGTCGCTAATTGTATAATTATAGCTCTGTCAAGCCTCCCAGCCTACTGTTTGCAGTTCTTTTCTTACAGCAGGAGGAACAGTGTGTATTCCAGAAAGGGGAAAAACAAAGCCTATAAGTTTATTCCTAAAAGTTTTGGCAGACCAATACAGATTTGCTTTCAAGGAAAAGAATTTTGAATTGAAGGGAAAAGATTTCCTGCCACTTTATTACCTACCACTTCCCCAGCACCAAATTCAGGCATGCCAGAGGGGACAGAGAAGGGCGTATTTTGTGGTGCCAAGTTGGGGAAAGGGGAGATGTCCATGAATTCAGCCCATGGCAACTTCTGCAACTACAGAATGTGCATGTACAAATATATGTCCCCCAGCCTAGGACATTACTTCTAGATTTCCATAGTCATAGATTTGCAAACATCTCCTTTAATTTTTTGTTTAAAATTAGAAATCCTGCATTCCTGCCACCCCATTTGACTAAACTAGTAAATGTGTTCTACTTATAGTTTCAGATGATTTGCTAAAAATAATAGCTTCCTCATTCCTGCCTTAGTCTTTCGGTCACTTCTATATCCAGTGGATTTTCTTTTTTTGCTGCGAGCTATTGTTTTTTATTCTTCCTGTCATCTGCATAAATAAACAACAACAAAGACAGATGGGCTATTTCTTGTTTTTACTTCATCACAGATGATGTGAATTCTGAGCTTTGAACTTTGAAGCATTTTTTTTCTTTGTAATTAATTAAGCAATGCCTGTTCCTCAAGAACCATAAAGTGTCAGTAGAATTAAAACTTTCAGAGCAATATTTTTTTTTTTAGTTAGGGTAGAAGTAGACTGCTTTCAAAGGCTAACTTCTCATCACTTGCTACAGGAGGGATGTGGATTTGAGACTGTGGGGATTGTACGGCGCCTGAGAGGCCTAGTGAGTCTGTTCAGAGAAGTCATTGACCTCCTCATGAAAGTCTGTGCCTCACCATTGCGAGGAGCTGACGTCTGATGACGCTCACTCAAGAAAGTTGTGATAATTGCAGTTCTACTTCACTGAGCTGTTTGTCATCATCTGATACATAGTGATACCCCAAAAGCTGCAACCTGTCCTGTCATGGGCGACCTTCCTTTGCTTGACCCCCCATACACCTCTCCTTTTTCTCCTTCAGTGAGTTTCCCTTGCATCAGCAGCCAGACCTCTTCAAAGCCCATCAACAGGAATTTTTTTTGGAGGTGGGAGGTGTTTAACATGGGTAGAGCATGAAGTGCATTACCTGGAGAAGAGACCTGCCACGAGCAGGCCCTTCCGAGGCGAACCGTGCCTCCCGAGGAGCTCCTCCAGGGCCAGGAGGGTTAACGGGTGTCCGTGCTGGCCACTGCAGCAGAGGAGTCAAGGAGACTGATTTTTCATTTACGCTGAGCACTCCTGGCAGTTCTGGTTGTTGTAAGGAGGCGTTAAAAGAGGGTATAAATGTAACTTATTTCAAGGCTACTTTTAAGCCTCTTTGTACTGTCAGAACAGTATAAAGAAGACATCTTTGTGTAAATAAAGTGAATAGGCCTGGACACTGAAGGAGGTCCAGCTTTGCAGTGTCTGCATTGTAAATATTTTTGCTGAATACAATACTGAGCTCTTCACAAATACTAATTCAGGCAGCAGATAAACGCTGTTTTCCTCATTAGAGATGTTGTGCTTTCCCAGCATCACGGCGTTCTTGCTCTTGCTCCAAACTCCTTCAGTTCTCCATGCAGGCTTGTACAGTCAGCACCATCTTCAACCACGGTTATTTGTGCTCTCGTTTTCCAGCACTGACTCCTGGAACAGCTCGATTCTGATGACAATCACAAAAAGCAGGTCCTTCTCCGCATCCTACGCTATGTCATCCACAAACCACCTGAATGCCAAAAGGCAGAGCCGACAAGGTGAGTCAGTGGCCCTGGTTTTCACCAGCCCCCTTAGCCACGTACCCTGGAAACTTGGTGAGCAGCACATATAGCTGCTTTTGGTCCCTGGCCAAACTGCGCCTTTTCTCGTTTTCCCATCAATATGAATGCCGTTATTTCCCTTATTTGAAAACAGTGTGGCTTAAAATACTATGGTTCATACTAATGCTCCTGTAAATGTTTAGACTTTTATGCTTTATGGAGGTTAGTCATGAGATGATGCAGTGAGCACTATGCTAAATTGCTCTGTAATTTATATTCATGCAATTCCCTTGACTCCAATAAGGCTGAGAAACAAATGTTTTCTATAACGTTGGTTAAATCAGCTGTCTCTGTATATTCTCTGACTGTGACTTCCCGAAGCACAACTTGCGATGCCATTTGGACTTTTAGGCAGCAACTGACCCCACTGTGCACAGGCATATCTGAGGCAAAATTCTTGTAACTCACAGGATTGTCTCTGCATATTAATTATTGAGAAGACATAGGTAGCTCTTGCTGATGTTTAAAGATGAGAAATGACGTGGGGTTATTTTATTTTATTTTGTTTTATTTTATTTTTTACCCAGTATTTAGGGCCTTAAAGAAATGACTTATGTTTTAACTTAAAGAAAGAAATGGAGGTGACTTTCTAATTTCTACATTGAAATACGCAATATGACAACCATGAAATATTTGAAGTCCATAGTGACATGATTTCTTTCTCTGTATGAATCCCAGGAAGGATAATGTTTACCCATACTTTATCTTGCAAATAAAAAAGATCACAAGGCCATGTTTTTTTTCTTTTTAAATCAAGTCATGTTTTTTACAAATTTTCGATAATGTCGTTCACAATTAGTGACCGCCCACAAATCAGATGGAAATTGATAGATGCCTGAGGCCTGGCATCCAAAAAGTCAGAGAATCCAAATTTAGAGATTAATTTGAAAATATGGCTGCACAATTATTCTGCTCTGTCACATCACATCTCCTTCTCAAACTGGAAAGCATAATGTCTTCTGGTACAGAAGTTACTTTGTTCTACTACGGTGAAGATTAAATTACATAATATTATCTTAAAAGAGTAGTGGTCATAAGCAAATAAATAAAATTAAACTTGGAAGTAATGGAGACATAGCACCAGTAATCCAGGAATGTATTTTAGAACAAAACAAACACAATTTAGACTTATGTTGGATTTTCAGAGATAAGCCTGGTAACTTGAAAAGGAGGCGTTAATATTTTGCACTTGGAAAATGAGACTTATCAATCCCATCAGTCAGTTTATCTTTTGTCTGTTCTTCTTCCAAAAACTGCGAGTAGTCGACTGTGCTGCACAAAGAGAGCCTCCCTGTGATGAATGGGGAGTCCTGTTCCATCACAAGCAACTCCCAGGGGCAGTGAGTCAAAGGAGTCAACATTTTGGCTCAACTGTTTGTGCAGAAGAATCACAGTTGGGCAGTTCACAGTTTTAGACTTTGTAAAATCGTACATTTTCATTTATTATTTGTTTTCATTTTGTTTTGTTTTCATTATGATTTGTTCTAAAGAATAGTTCTTAGTTGCCCTGATTATTACCAATTAAACTTTTAGATTTTAGCTCCATTCATGATATTTAATTATTCCTATCAAAAAATTGATCTAGATAAATCTGTAAATTTAGGTTAATCTGTAAATCTGCTATGGAACATGGCTTTAGTTGTGCTTCAACACATCAGCATTTAAAAGTAGTGCTAGCTCTACCTATTTTGACAAAACTCTAAGGTAAGCTGAAGTGTTCCCATATGTAGTTTCACAAAATATTGAATTTATAGTTTAATTTCTTAAAGACTGCACATCTGTGAAAGTTCTAGATTTCCTAAATAGATGGACAGACCTAAAAAAAAAAAAAAAAAAAACCCACAGTATTCTTCATCTTCTCTTACTTTGATAAAAAAATAGTTGCTGTGGCAAGACTTTTTCTATCACTTTCTTTTGGCAATAAATGGATAAATGTTTGAATGATAGTTTATGGAAGATAGTTTGTATTTTTCTGTTAACTTACTTTTGATAGCAAATTACTTAAAAAAAAAAAGTATTTCAGGAGAGAGGAGCCCAGAAATAGCTGCAGAAAGACAACTGTGGTTAGAGAGAGATATTATTGTCAAAGTTGCTGCTTAAATTCCCAACATTAGCTTGAAAATGATGAAAGATGACTGTTTTCTCTAGTAGTCATGAGGATTATCTAGTAACATGTAACCCAAAGTTTTTAATCAAGTTAGATTCTCTGTGCAAATAATAGACTGTGAAATATTTTTAAAGACGATTTTTGTTGGACAGAAAACAGGTATCTCAAAGGATTAGTAAATGTGAAACAGAGCTTTCTGTATTTTAATGCAATTTCCACATGTTGTGGCCATCTGATAATGTCTTTTTAATTGTTCTGTAGGCCGTAGGTTTCTGATCTCAAGACTACATAGTTGCACTGGTTGAATTAAGTCAGTAATACAT
Source organism: Crypturellus undulatus (assembly GCA_013389825.1). Lineage (NCBI taxonomy): Eukaryota > Metazoa > Chordata > Aves > Tinamiformes > Tinamidae > Crypturellus > Crypturellus undulatus. The sequence continues at coordinate 1,163,339 of VWPW01016165.1, forward strand.
ACCATATGCTTGCTGAAGTAGTTGCCTAATCAAAACTTTGGAGATGCTGGATATCTCAGAGTAACAGAGTGGTAATTGTCAGGTATTATTTTGATGTCTCAGATTGTCAACAGTAAGTCATATTTTAAGCTCATATCACGGTAAGATGTTATCAAGAAAAAAAATACTGGAGCTAGATGAATATGGCCTTCAAGGTTGATAGTTCATAAACTTAGGTCAACATATTGCCTTGCTCAAAGATAATTGTTGTGTCTGGAATGCATTTAGGTTAATGGGCACAGTTCAAACATAGGAATAGTTAAAGTTCCTGAGCTCTTTATACTGTTTGGCTCTGAAGATGAACTTGGGAAATGAACTGGTCTCATCTGCTATGGACGTTGGAACAAAACTCAAAAGGAATATCAATTTACATGTATTTCCTTTTAGGCTAGAAACTGTTTGCTCCCTTACACTTCATTGTGGACAAGGCTTTTTTTTTTTTTTTTTTCTGAGACAGAAAGATCAAATATTCAAAGACTTCAAATTTTAGATCTCAAGCACTGGACAGGCTGCTGCATTTTGTCTTAGTAGTTGTACCCAGTTAGAATTGAGGACAGCAGGAAATGCATCCTGCTGTCATTTGCCCATGTGGACATAAACAGTTTCTCATACATCAGCTCAGGAGAACAGTAAGAAGATACACGGCTAATGGTCACTAGTCTCCTCACAGTTAGCAATAGATATTTAACAGTAGTCTCAAGTTGCACCAGATGGAGCTCTAAATCTGAGAGGAATGTGGAAATGGCAAAGTTGTAAATGCAATATTTTATATTACTAAAATTTGCTAGTACTAAATATTGGAGGGGGGGGTGTTGTTTGCTTATTGTTAATTTTCTCACATGTAAAAATTCAAAATTGCCGGGAAAGTGGGCAAACCTTTCTTATCCTGATTTGCATATAGGGAGAGTCAAGCAAAGAGAAACTAAGGGTGACACTGGTAACATTGAACATCCAGGTGCTTCTGTCCCTGGAAAATACTGAGACCAGTTGTGATGCCACCAATTCATACCTCTGATCTTGTGCCTCACAGTTTGTGCATCCTACTCAGCGGGGAGAATATGCTCCATGTTTTGAACCAGATATTCAGCAACTGACTGCAAGCCACTGATATTAATGGAGCATCTCTGTGGCAGCCCAGAGCGCAGTTTGGAGGGAGGGTTTTCCTTTATTTTTCAGTTTGGAAGCTCTGCTGATGCTTGTGCATCTCCATAGGAGCATTTCTGCACAGTGACCTCATACATCCTCCCACTTCTTCTGTTGAAGAGCAAACTCTTCTTTTCTCTTGCCAGGTATCCCTCCAAATATTTCACCTCTCACCTCCCCGTGCCATTCACCGGTTCGGGGGACCCCTGCTGCAAGTCCTACAGGAAAAACACCTTCCGTGTCATTTCCAGACTCTACAGATACTGACACCAAGCAAGGCCTAAAGCCACACAAAGTCTTAACTTCTGCTCAGAGTGCACCGAGCATGTCAGACTCCATTATCAGCTCCTCCGTTATTTGCAGCAGGTAAGACAGTAGTTTGATACATCTTGAAATCATTTCACATTGTCCCCGCAAGCAACTGAGCTGTATACAAGATCTTTTAATTTGCTGCAGTGTTGTAAACTGGCATTTCAGCACGTTTAGGCAACCCTTAGTGTATGAATAATTGTGTATTTTGATGTTACCTGGTGCTTTTAAAGTAATTCATAAATTCTTTGTCTATTAGTTGCAGATCCCTGAGTGTGATTTCATGTGTTTCTCAAGCCATGCTTTAAATGTGAACAGTCACTTTAGGGCCACCTGCCAGGTCTTCCAGAATGAGCAAATCTGATGCAAAAAATTTGACTACTAGGATTTTAAAGCTGCTGGCCTCTGCTCAGTGTCTGACAAACAGGTTCCAGTAATACCTACAGGCTGTGCTACTGAGGGCAGCCTCAGTGCGTGACTTATCTCATCCTAGGATAGAATCAGGTTATGCAAAACTGGGATTTCTTTTCAGAAGCCAACTGCATTTGAGTTCTTCCTACTGCTAGAAGGTACAGTAACAGCTTAACTGCACATTTTACAGTGTAACTTCTCAAATGGAACTCATCAGATATTAAATTAGATTATAGGAGTTTGCAATACATGTCCAATTTTGTATAGTGGTGAATCTCAGTATTAAGAAGCCTCTTCCAGAGTAGCTTTAGGGCTGTCTTACTCATTAGATGTTACTTTTGGTAACAGCCAGAGGTCCTGTGCCCAACATGTCCCCTGAGGCCATGTGCTATCAAGTTGAACTGTCTTAAGTATTAATAGTACTTAATTTCTGTCCTCAGAGTCATGTGTCTTTGGCTCTTTCTCAGTGTGCCATGTGCAGGGGTGGGAAGTGGGAGTGAGAAACTCAAAACAGAGGCTGCAAATTTGTTCAAGAAAATTATGCTGACACAAGTTCAGGCTCAGATGCTGACGGTCTTCTAAAGCCTTGAGTCTCTAAGTAGAAATAAAGTGCTTTTCAAAGTTTTCAAAGATATTCCAAAACTGAGATTTGCACTGATTCATCTGAAATTAAACCGATGATGCATATAAGAAATATACCGTAAACGTGGCACTGTCTTGTTAAAATGTGTGGATATTACTATTTCAATAAATATTGATCATTGCTTTTGATAGTAACAGTTGACACTGGCAGTATCACATTTAAGAGAATAGTTACGTAACTGTTGCATTGAAATGACTAAAAATAAAAATAAAAAGCCCCTATCAATTTTAAGGTTGTTATAGACAGTGATGAAATACATTTTCTCCACATGTATAAACTTTGGTTTCAGTGTAATCAGTGGTAAAATGCTCCTTACCCTTAATGTGGCTAATGATCTTTTTTGTCTGTGTAGGTTGTAGAACATACTTAAGTTCATAATTTCCTTGTTCTTAAATGCTTAGATTGGGTAGGCAGTGTGAATAATTACATTGTTGGCATAGGCTTTGTTATTGATTATTTGAAACAAACACAGTATTTTAAATGTTATGGTGTAATTACTGGTAATAGAAGTGTCATCCACTAATATTAGTAAAGTCACTCTTCCTTTACCCCTCATTGAAAATTCCTAAGCATTGTCACATTTCTAGCCATTAATATATAGAAACACCATATCCCTCATAGATGTTGAACCAACAGCACATAATTAATGTCCTCTCCCTTACCAATATAAGCATAATACATAAAAACAAGCAAACAAAATGGCTAAAATACTAAGATAATTTGATCAACAGACACTGGGAATAAATCTCCCAAACTTGGGCAATCACTGTGTAGATTGCTAGTCTTCATGGTTTGCAGCCCTCTGTATTTACTGCCAAAATACTACCATGCTATAAAACAATACTAAGTCAGCAAACATCAACCAGACAAGAAAAAAAAAAAACAACACAGTAAAAGAAATCAAGTTTAGATGGACTCAATGCTTTGAATCATTTATATCCAGGATCTTTTTTTACTTCATACTAAGTAAAATATGGTGGGACAGAGTTTGAAGAAAGTGCAGTAACAGGGATATATACCAGACAATGCCATTAAAAATAAATCTAAAATAAACACTATTGATTCTTCTCAACAAATGAGGCCAGGATCCTGTGAAAAAATATCGCACCGTCTTGTGGTTGAAATTATATTGCAATACATGAAGGGAATTGATTTTAAACTGCATAGGTAAACCTACTTCAGACAGAGAGTCAACATCAGGTGTTCTGCTAAGAAGTTCAGCAATTTATTTTTTCAAGAGAGCATTTTGTATGGACCAAACATACTAAATCAGTGTGAATTTTTGTATATTCTGCCACTCATAGTAACGTAAAAGGCATGTAGTCTTTGTGAAGGACACACAAAACCAGCAGAGGACTCTCTTCCTCATATAACCTTTACTTTTTAGCTTGCTAGCATTGACACTCTGGAAACCTCAAGGACTATGGAAGAGAAAAATGAATAGATTTTATAAATCTTTTTTTATAGACCTGAGTGATACAAGATTTATTTGTTTGGCAATGTACCACGTATCATTATGTACAGATTTGTGCTTTTATTTTCAATTCTTTTCAGGAATTGATTACTTGTAAAGGGCATGCCAAGCTCCAGAATATATTTTGGATGACCTTTTCATAACCATCAGGCCCAGGATTCTTGTATGATGCACGTACATTGCTGCATAAAGTCACACTGCTCTAAGTAATTTTGTAATAGTTGCCCTGCAAGGACTGTTATATGTAGGATATACTACAAAATACTAAATTCAAGCACAGTAAGAGATTTTAAAATGCCTGGTTTTCATGGAAAGGCTTGCTAAAAGGCCACTAAATGATGCCTCAGATTTGCTAAATTCTGTTAATGTTTTCATGCTTCATCATCATTCTTTCAGGCCCTGGATTCAATCATGTAGGGACATTGTAATTTGAGATGTTCCAGCTGGTACTCAATTTTGTTTAGGGCTGAGAGGGAATCACACAGAAAGAATAAAGCATCGTAATGGAAAGGAAGAGCCAGTCATTTGGAAAGGCTTTGGTGGGGTTATCCATCCCACAATGTCTTTCTGTCTTGGGAATGGTGAAGCAAACTGTTTGTCATGTTCCATGTTCCATTGCTAAATGTCCTGATACCAAATCACTCCATTTTCTGTCCAAAATTCCTCCTCAGTTCTGCTGTAACTGCTAGGTTGTCACTGAAGTAACAGCAATGTACATTTTTGCATTATTAAAGAGGAATGTGAGCAAGTTTCAGGCAAGAAAAGGAAAATAAATCCACTACCTGGCTGTATTCAACTTAAAAAAAAATCTCTTCCTGCATTCCTAACTCCTGATAAAACTTCTGCTCAATCTTGTAATTTTGTCCTGAAAGTGCACTCTGCATCATGGCTTATAGCATATGACATAATCTTATATTACCATCAGGAAATCATTTAGCATAAGGCTATCTAATATGCATGGTTCTTTTTATTGTGTGTGTTTCTTGTTGTATTTCAGTTGTGGCAGACCCTATAACCAAATAGAAGCTAGTGATGGGACTCTAGACAGAGGTGATGGTACCACACACACCCTGAATAGAACAGGTAACTCTTTGTTAATCGTAAATCTCCTCGTTCTTTGAAATTTAGTGATCATTTATTGGAAGGGTAGGTGTGCCTCTCTCTTGTGAAAGGAGAATTTATGTAGGTGAGACCACAGAAACTATCTTTGAGAGTCCTTCCCTTGTGCTTTTACAAAACATGCAAAATGCTCTGGAAAGAATAGAGTTGAAACATAAAGTAAATATGATTTCTCCCTCATCTAATCTAGCTATGACAAATAATTGTCCACATTTTTTTTTTTTGGTTTCTGCAATCTCTGATCCCAGTTTTTACACTCTGCAGGATATATACCTTGATGCCTTTGGACAGATTGTCCGACTTTAGAGCCCGCCAAGCAGCACATATGTATTATGAGTCAGAGATCCTGTTGTTATACTCAGAAGGTCACCGGATGACTTTCATGCTATCCTTGCTGTTCGCATAACCCGCTTTGTGATTTGTGTCGTAGACGATCCTGCGCAAGCCACTTCTGACTATGAGACCAACAACAGTGACAGCAGCGATATTGTACAAAACGATGATGAGACAGATTGTTCCAAAGAACAGACTCATAAGGGATCCATTTGTAGGACCTACACACCTGAGACCATCATCCTGCACCCCTTGATACCCACTGAGGTAGCTTGTTTTGAGTTCTGCTCTCACCATGTACTCTGCATGTACTGAAGCACTGGAGAAAAAAAAAACAAACAAAAAACAAAAACTCCATGACTTTCTAAAGATTGTGAGCATGATTTTAAGCAGCACCTGCTGCTTTAAGCACCAGTAGGCTCCTATCTCATTATAGGAGGTCTGGCTTTGCAGGATTCAAAGGACCCATTCAAATGTGTAGAAGATGCTAAGCACTGGCCACTTGTGAGACACTAACCATCTATTTTGATGACTAAATACAAGCTACTGGATCTGGCTTTAGGCACTTAGGAAATGTTGGCTTCTGTGTTAATATTGCCTTTAAAGGGAATAGATTGGAAGGAAAATAAATAATCATCTCAGTAGTACCACCATTATACATAGCCTCCGTGTTCAGCCACTTCAGCTTTTCATTGGCCTTGTAATCTTGGCTAATATATATTGTGGTCCTTATTTTAAAGTGAATTATCACTTTTCAGAGGGTACCACACATGATATTATTGTCATCATCCATCTTGAACATAAGGACATCACAGTGTGTCGAACATTGACAAGTGCTGGTCTTTTCATCTCTCCTGCCCTCAGGTGTAGAGGGAAAGCCATGAAATTGTCCACATCCTGCTGCACAACTGAGCTATTAAATTTACGCTGCTGTGAGCTCTTGTAAAATTTTTTGTAGTCAGTTGAACTGAAGTTGGGCATGATGGGAGAAGTCATTTTTCCTTGAGACATTTGGAGTTTTACTCAATTGTTTCTTAGCAATGATGAAATGTGGGGACGTATGTGGAGAGACATAAGAAAAGAGGAGAAGGCCCCTCTTTTGTATTTGTAGAGCTTGAAAACAGATGTCCTTCAGTGTAAGAAGAACAGGTTTTCCCTTGGAACATCCTCGATTAGCCATGTTAGATTATAATGAATGGATCCTGATGGCGAAGCCGCAATTGAAGGTTTTCCCCTCTGTACTGCAGTATATTTTACAATGAAGAGTGCCTCATTTGGAAATGAATGAATGATTCCCATGAATGAATGCCTCTCATGGATAAATTCAGAGACTGATGTTTTTATATACAGAATTTCCTATTCACTCAAGTGAAACAAATTATAGAGGAAAGGGACTTACTTCAGGGCTGGTAGAAATGGGGACATCTCCACTGAGCTGTGTAAAGTACCATCGGCTGGAAGCCAACGTTAATCTGCCCTTAGTTTTGAAAAGCTTGAATTTTTGTGTGTATGAAATGCTTCGTAGAACTAAAATTTCTCTTTATTCTGATTTCTGGCGCAGGACAAGCCTATACTTGCTCCTGAGCCTCTGGTTATGGATAACTTGGACCCTCTGATGGAGCAACTAAACAGCTGGAATTTCCCAATCTTTGATCTGGTGGAAAAAATTGGAAAGAAATGTGGTCGGATTCTCAGCCAGGTAAGAAGGATATATCTTGTCTCAGGTGACTGGATAGATAACTGACATATTTAGGCAGGTTAGGGGCATTCTCCTCTTAAACTGCTCATCAGTTGAAATCTAGTCCCTACCACCAGGTTCGAAACTGGCAATAAGAGCTTTTTCTCGTTAAACTCCATACTCTTTTCCTATCTTTTTTTATTATTGTTATTTTTAAATGTGAGCAAAAGCATACACAACTGCTTGGACAGCTGTATCTCCATCAGTGAATTTAAGTAAACCATTCTAAATATTATCTCTTACCTGCAGGCACTGCTGCCACCCCTCACCAAACACTTTGTGACAGGATTTCTCATGGGTCCAGTGTATGAGGGCTGAACAGTAAAAATACTCAGTGGATGCAGAAAATACATTTTGATACAGAAAGTACAATTTGTCCTTTTTTTTATCCTAGAGAATTCAGTGGGCTATGCAAGCAAGTAAGGCTTCAGGAAGGAGGGAAAGAATGTCCTTTCTATGTTCCCTCACCTTTGAAGAGTCAGCATTTTGATAAATATTAAATGAGGAAGGCCAGTTTACTATCAATCAGGGCGCAAGAATCAACTAATCTTTCAACTACCTGCTTTTCATTCACTCGTGTTTTGAATGCAGATACTGACACGGCTGTTATTTATCCAGCATGATTGATGTTGCTTTTGTAATCGCCTTCTTGGCTGAACTCTCTGCTCTGTTGTTCCCCTCTTCTTGGCATACTGACAAATCAGCCATTTTTTCTTGTAGGAAAAATAGAAGCTTATTAAACAGAGAAAGCAATTTTAATATTTAAGGATGGGGGAAAAGAAATACACAAGAATCTGATTTTTACAGAGCACTATGCAGTGATGAGTGAGAAGAAGTGAGTAAGTTAATAGGTAGAAGGTAGAACAGTTTCGCCAGCCTCTCGCTGTCAAGCAGATCTCAGTGCCCCAAACTCCAGAAAAGGCTATATCAAATCTTGATCCCTTGGTGGTTAACCATTATGCAGCTACATTCAATTATCCAGTGGCCAACCAGGAAAACCACTGCATGAATTTACATTTATTCTGCGGTTTGCCTTTTTATCATTCTGGAGATTGGCAAGTAACATCTATATTTACCCAGCTTGCCAGCTCTGTAGGTTAGTTCTAGGCCAAGTAGGAAATAGACCAACTGCAACTGTATGTGGGTATGGATTTAAATGATCATTTAGACAGTTTTGCAATGGACGTGAATGAGATAAAAATGTGCTTCTAATTCTTCTTAGTCATGTTTCCTAACAGCAAAGGACACTACAAAATCGTAAACGAGATGTAAGGAGAAACAGCAGTAACAGATAGTGTAGGATGCTGGATGGTCCAACTTTTCTTCTGGTTTTACATGGGTACCTCCATAGGTTTCAATCGTTCTACATGGTGCACAGAATGCTAAACCTCTCTGGACAGTTCTGCTGTGCTGCCCTCAGTTTGCAACAAAGCTCCACATTTATTTTTGTTTCCCCACATCTGTTTTCCCCACATCTGTTTTTATGCACACGTTCTGAGCCCTGTATCAGTTGTGCAGTGCCACAATGAGACCTATGAAATAAATAGAGAATTTTTAATAAATACTATTTGTCATCAAAATTCAATTTTCTGTAACAGCTGTTTGTAATAACCCTCATTCCCCAAGAGCAGAATGTTAACAAGTTCTACTTTGTTCTTAAAATAAAGATCATTCCATTAGTTCTTTTCCCCACCTACTCAGATGTTCCTAGTAAAATTGTTTTCAGAAGTAAGAGAACTGAAATAAATAAATCTTTTTTTTTTCCTTCAACCCAAGCATTGTCTTTTTGTTGTGTAATTTTTATATCCTGGTATATTTGCAACAAAGGAAAACTAAAGCTGTAGTGATTTATCCTCCCCTTTTTATCATTAAATGGATTCATCCATTAAAAAATAAGTAAATTAATAAGGTGAGTTAACTATGTATGCTTTGCTAGGTTAAATTTATGAGATGGAACAAAGAGGAGATGACATGTGCCTCTAGGGAAACATTCAGTTTAGAAAATAAATGCCGGTTTAGTATCTTTAAAGATATTTGAATTGTCTGTTTCTGCCTTTTGGAAAGTTAAATTGATTTAGACATATAAAAAGACCCCAAACAAGTCAGCAGCCATAAACATTTGTGCAAACTACAGTGGAAAGAGCTCTAAATGTGGCAATAACAAATATGCATAATGGCAGCTAGAGAGGAATTTACATGTCAGCCTTATTTCAGAGAGAAGCATCAAAGCTCTCCAGCAGAGGTTGATGCTTCACAAGAGACCATGGCATTAGATTATGTCTTCATTCGCACATACTGCTATTCTTACATGTATAAAAAATTAAATCCGCAAAGTAGAAACTCCTTGGGAAAGGAAGGGAAGCAGTGAATAAGGAGAGCATAACAGAATAGGCCTAAGTTCAAGGGCTCTTTCTGCCTTTTATTAGGGGTATTAGAGAAGGGCCCAATGTTGGTGGTGCCCACCGCACTCTTGGTCCATAAGGTGTGTTGAGATGGGGGATAGTAGCTGCGCGTGTGTACAGGGCCCTTGGTGGTGTCGAGAGTGCCGAGGTCGTTTCATTAGCATGAGTGACTCCTGCGGAGAGGGATTTCAGCCTTTAAAGGAAGAAGACTTGGGGATGTTGTCTTTGGGGATATTTCCGTGACGTTCACGGCGACCCTTACAAGTAGTGGCATTTGTCAGGGGGGAAATCTGGGCACTTTAAGTGACAAGTCCTTACCTGTGTGCCTCGTTATCACCAGAAACTAATGCAATTTGAGCACGGACGTGTTTACAGAGTGCTTTAGAATTTGCCACTCTTGCCAATTTTTCTGTTTGCCCAGTCTCCCTTATCTTCTGCTTCAAGAGTTTCCTGGGCTCTTCAATTGCCTGGGCCTGGCCTGCTGCTTTTACAGTGGAAAAACTGTTCTGCCTAAAGCTGCCAGGCCCTGAAATATCCCTAAAGTTTGCCTGAAGTATGGAGCCATCAGACCTCAGCCTTATCCTGCGAGTAACAAGCCTGAGGAAGCCACACAGAGCGGACAACTGAAGGGCACCCTTGCAGAAAGAAAATGAGAGAACCAGAGGAAGGAGCGCAAAATGATGGCCTGCCTGCAAGCCTCAACTGTTGTGCATGTGTCGCCTGAAAAAAACCACTTATGTGTGCTTGCAATACCCAAGGGATGAGCTACGTGTAAAGAACAATCCTCATTTTTTAAAAAGCTGCCATTAGAAATCATTTGGGAGAAACATTTGTTCTTGCTCAGGCAGCACAGCCATAAATGCCAGTGGATGATATTGTTGAGAAATTGATGAAGCAGCATACAGTCTGGGGAAGAAGAATTTTGAAGGATAAAAACTATTTAAAAATGGTTAATTCAAAGCTATGAATCCCAAAATTGCACTTTTATAATGACAGAGTACAATTAGTTGACTTTCTGGAAGACACAAATGTCCCCTTTTCTCCTCTTTTTAACTTTTGTTACCCCTTTCCTCCTCATCATTGTTAAGACAGAGAGAAAGAAAGAAAACTTTACACAAATGTCTATGTGACTTGGTTGGCTGCTTATGCTTTCTTGTAACCGTGGAGAATAATGTCATCTTACTCCAAATCCTGGAGAAGAGCTATCATTCATATCCATCACAATCAGCTTCACTTCTTTTCCACTGTTGTGGATCATTCCCATCTGCATGTATTGAAATTCCAAAGGGGAAAAAACATGTTTTTATGACATGAATTCTTTAAAATATCCAGCTGGTATTGGTAATGTAGATGAGTAAGTTGAAGTCCTGCAGAATAATAGTGTTTTCTGCTTCCTGTCTTTATATGGGAATGTTTTGCTAGAAATATGAAGCTTTCCAGAGATCTAAGACTAAAGTGTGAAATACCCTCTCTTTCTCTAGCTATAAATTTGAATCCTAGTGATTTAATTCAGCTGTGATTCCAGATAGGTAACCATAATTCTATGCGGTTCCTAATCCATAATATGTGTAACATTAGTCTCTTGGCTCTGCCACGCTACAGGAGGATCCCATGGCATTTTCACAGAGCAAAACTTTCCCTTGAGCACACTCTGACTGTCTCTGTCTCTTTTTCCCATCTATGATATGCCAAATACTATTTTCCCCTGGAACTGTCTCCCTGCCTCGCAGACCACATCTCAGAGGGACAGTCAGAGCACGAGAGCGCATGCTCCGTGCAGGGCTGCTCTTCATGAACCCTGAGGCCCCGCTGGGCCAAGCAACCTGCCCAGTTCAACTGCAGTTATTACTGGAGAGCAGTTTCACCACCGCCTCCTGGTCCAGTATAATTCTGTCCTCCATGGAAAACTGGTTACATGGAAAGCTGGTTACTTGTACAAGTTACAGTCTGAGTTTCAGGACATACAGAAAGCAGGAGAGTCCTGTGTGTTTTTTGCCTCTGGGGCTAAGTAGTTTGAAGATGTCTTTGTTCTTCTCTGAGGTTATAATTTTTGTGAAGTCCTTTGCTCTCTGTAATTACCCTTTTCGACAGTGCCAGAGTCCTGTTGCACATCCATTCCCTTTGCAAAGTGGAAATCATTCTCCTGAGACATTTGCCACTAAAAACATATATATAACCTGGTAACACATATGAAATACAATGCTCTCCATTTCAATTTTCTTTCCTGTGGCTTTTGCACGGGAAAGAAATACACTCTGGGGAATAAAAGTAAAAAAAAAGTAGTTGAGACATGTATGGAAGACAATTAGGATGTAGCTGTTGGGCAAAGAAAGTGGGAAACTGTAGAATGCAAAAATTGAGAGAGCTGGAATAACAGGTAAAGAAGCCCTTGAGGCCTAAGCATACACTGGCTCACCTTTGCTTTCTTGAACCTGGCAAATAACATATCCTGGATAAAAAGAGGAGACTTCTCTTATTCTCAATACACATTATATATGTAACCTCATACTTCAAGTTCGATTTTCAACAGGGATATTCCTATGCGTACAGGATCAATTTCTTCTCTGGAATAGTTGTTTTTCAGGCTCATGTCCTTAGCACACTGTGATTCAGTAGTTCCTTTAGTATAAAGAGCTTTTCTTTTATGGCCAGCAGCAGCGGCCACAAAGGACAAATTACCACCAGCAGCGATTTTTCTGACCCCATTGCCAGCAGCACTGACATGATTACAGCAGTAACAGAAATAAGAGCTGGCGCCAGCAGCAGCATCACAGCGGGCAGATACATCGTTCAAGGGGGATCCTAAATGTTGTCAGAAACCACAATCAACCCATGTACGTTCTTCCTGGAGGAAACACCAAGGAGGGGGAATATAATTCATGCTGAAAATTCACTTTTTTTTTTTTAATTACTACAAGCATCCACAGTGGCAGGACATTTAAAATTTCAGTTCATTAAACTTTGTGTCCCAGTAGTCTGTCTATATAGTGCAGAGAAAGAAAAGTCTCTAGATGGACATTTGTTTTTTACTGAGGTGTGAAATCAAGAAACAGAATTTGCAGCACTTTCTTTTCAGTATAGCACTCATCATTCCAAGTATGCTTTAAATTGTTTGGCTCCCAACACATCGTTACCAGACAGATGGCATCAAAGGGACAGAAACAACAGTAAATGCATAAAAAAGTTGAAAGGCTTCAGGGTCTAATTTGTGAAGGAAGTGAAAAGGTCATACAGTAATTTTACTTTGTCCTGTTGGTTCTGTTGTGAAGTTCAACCATGTTTTCAATCCCTTCCATTTTATTGTGACTACTGTCTACATCTGTGACCCCCCTCCCTAACCCATCACATCGCTCCTTCTTATGCATCCACTCCCAAATATCCAGAGTTCTCCTCTCATGTATAAACACTTTGAGCAGCTCCGTTTCCTAAGGCACTTGGTCCACAAAATGCTGGTGGAAAACTAGCTTTTGTCATCTCCCTTCCAAAAAGGGGGAAGAGAAAGGAGATGATGTGTTGAATCCACATGGTTTTCCTCTTTTGTAAGTTATTTTGTCCTTCATCTGCTCAGCTTTTCCTGAGAACTGAATCGACTCATGGATGCTCCTTGGAGTGGTTTGTGGGGAAGCCTTTGCCCAAAAGGGGTACTAAGGACCTCCGGAGATTTTCCTTTATGTGTGGCCGCTTATGAGGTGCTTGCAAAATATGAGGGACCTGTATGTCTAAAAGGAAAACAAAAAGAACATTTGGAAGGGTGTAATGAAGGAATGAGAAGAACTGTGTGTTACAAATAGCCTGTGCATTTGGTTGTATAACTGCATCTCCATGGAAATGAAGAAAGCTGCTGCTATGGCTGGATCAGGTGATGTTCTTGAGAAAATTGCTATTAGGAAAGCAAGTTTTCACAGGATGATTTGGCAGAATATTCTTCATGTCTGTACTTATTTTAGTCTTTCTGATCTGCTTAGCAGGATGATGATTTTGCTTTTTTTGCAGGTATCATACAGGCTTTTTGAAGATATGGGACTGTTTGAAACCTTTAAAATTCCAGTGCGGGAGTTTATGAACTACTTTCATGCCTTGGAATGTGGATACCGAGAGATACCCTGTAAGTAAAATTTCCCAACCGATAATGGTCTAGGACGTTATCCACACACTTCCTTTTTTTTATGGAAGACTTTCTTCCCTTTAGTTACAGCAGGAGCTTTCTCTTTCAAGATCTGCCTTTTTCTTTTCTTTTTTTCTTAACCTGTCCTTTATCTTGAATCCTATATCCATAACTTCTGTGGATAATATCTAGCTCACCATGAATATGCCAAACTGTTTCAAAACACAGTGGTGCAAAGTCCAAATAAACCAAATATCAAAAAATGGTGACTGAAATGCTCAAGAGCAGTAGCACACTGTACTAAATGCATGAAAATGCTTTCATGCATTTGTTTCATGCATTTCAATGCACATGTTTTCCTGTGCACTGTGAGAAGCACTTTTTTTTTTTTTTTCTGCCATATCACATGGATGGCTCTGTAGTCAGAGGCTGGTGTTGCATCCCAGTCTTACTTTTTTTTCATTGTATTTAATGTTTTATGCTGTTTGATAATAATCCATGGCAAATTCTTTGCAAGCCTGAACAACATCTAAAGCTACTAGAGCTACAAACAGCTGTTTCCCGATGATGTGCCTATTCCTAATGATGCAAGTATACTCCACTGCCCCATCTGGGATTCATTGAAACATTTCCCCCTGTGAGAGATCTGGATTTGGTACACAGTGGCAGTACTGTGCTTCCAAAGGAGACAAGCTTTGTAAATCAGGATAAAAAATGCATCCTGCAGAGACTTCTGTGACTACAGTTAGGATGGTATTTTTCAGTGTGAATCATTTATTCACTGAAAAAAAAACAGGTTTTTGTTATCCTAGAGGTATTCAATTCAAATCAAATTTAGCAAATCACTTCAACTACACAGGACTTCATTTCGTTTCAGGAGAAGGGAGGGGGATATTCCCCCTTTTAACTGGCATATAACATATGTGTTGAGGAATGTGGGACCCCTTGTTTCAGTGTTCTCTCATCTTCTAGAAAAAAAGTCCAGAACATTAGTTTAATAAGTTGTATTATTTCTATCTGTCTCTCTCTCAAAATAGTTAAATACAAATTGGAATAGTTACTGTGAAAAGGATTGAAGGAAAACTACCTCAAAATGCCCTCCAACCAGGTGGTTTGGACTGCACTGTGGGAAAATAAGAGGCCCAATTCCAAATCCTCCCTAGTGTTTGAATCTGAGCAGGGATTTGCAGCATCAGATTTTTGCCTCAGGAGTTATAGGTGGATGTCCCACAGTCTGTCCTACTAGTGCTGTTCCACTTTGTTTAGCACTTAACTATTCATAGAGTCTTGGGAATTTTTGTGAATCTAGCCCTTCATTTCCTTGGCTTTTCTAACAAATGTTTCATTTTAGTCAAGTGAAGTGGAATATTTTGTCTAATTCTAAATTAAATTTCCTTCCAGTTTTTCATTTCTGTGAAGGGGTAAATAACCCAAACAAATTGCTGGGACTGCACCAGTTTATTTCCTCTGGTTGTTTCACTGAAAAAATCAATTATTCACACAAAATTAATTGTGACTATCCCAGCTGGGTTGAATTAGTACAGATTTCATATGAGGCTCATCCAGTCCTTATCCCGGCAAAAATCATCAGACCCTCATACGTGGCCATCGTCTAACTTTTGCGTGAGCAGATTGCTTTCTTGGCAGAGGTGTTTTCAGTAGTTAGAGAAAAGCAGGGGGAGAGTCAGTACTTATTTCACTTTCTTTTCAAAAAACATCCATTCCTCTGCTGCTTGCCGTTCGGCTGTTAAGCTAATTGTCACAAACAAGTACTATATGAAGGAGATTGCAGGGTCAGCAACATGGCCAAGACCTTCTCTGCCAGGGACTTAGGTATCTGGGCCAGCTGCTGGTGCCGCATCAGTGGTGCGGCTTAGATGTGTGGATCGCCAGCAGTGCTTTGGAGGGGACAAGTGGCTCTTCCCAGGAGACACAGTCCCTCGCCATTGCCTGGCAGTGACAAATATGGTCATCAGGGGTGCTTCTCCATCCCAGCTCTTCAAATTAACAGACTGTTTTTCCTAGAAGAAACCTGCGCTGTGTCCCAGATCAACCTCACGGGCTGAAACCTGTGTCCTTCAGTGGTTTTACCCACAATGTGAGCATTTGTCCTGGTGCAGCAAAGTGATGTCCCTCTTCCAGCCGTCACGCTTTCCCTGCCAGTGTATGGATGATGCTTTGTCCTGAAGTAGCTTGAGATTCCTGCCCAGTCAGCTGTGTTGGTTGTGGGCTAACTTCTCTGGCTTTAAGGGATTTAGTGCGAAGAGCCTTGAAGGGATTTTTATCTCCCATTTCTGCAAAGAGAACTCATAGTAAGCCAGAATACAGCAGCCAGGACCTAAAGTCCAGGACCTAAAGTCCTCTGGCCGGAAAGCTCCAGAAAAAAAACTGATTTGTCTGTGCAGGGTGCACATGTCCCAAGTTTTATTTAGCAATATGTCTAGTAGCACAGCAGCTAATTTTGCTCATGTAAAGTAAGGTGTTACCTGCCTTGTTTCTAGAAGTTGGGTGAAATATGGCTACTGAAGTGGATTTTTTTTTCATTGATGTTATTTGAACCAGAGTTAACTGTGAATGTTTATCACATGGCCTTTAACTAGCAAAAGGTAAGCACTGAAGTAAGGAAGTGGAGTTGGCAGCATTGATCAGGCTCCTTGCTTTGCAATATTTCTTATAATGCGTATATCAGTGCTTCTTCGCTGTTTTCCTGTTTCTTGAACACGGTAAGACATATTGTTGAACTTGCTTTCATCTCATTAAAAAATGGAAAAACTGAGCATTTACAGAAAACAGAAAAACATAGCTGTTTTCCAAGCTTGTGATGATAGTGTTTGATTTATATCTGCTCAGTTGACTGCCATGCAGTACCCACTAGATGGTGCTGATTTACCTCTCTCAGAAATGTCCTTAATGTCCGGTCGTTTGCTTTGCACGGTAGATCACAACAGAATTCATGCAACTGATGTTCTGCACGCTGTCTGGTACCTTACTACTCAGCCCATCCCGGGACTCCCGACTGTGGTTAATGATCATGGGTCAGCAAGCGATTCAGGTAGATATAAATGTGCTACTGCCTCTGCTGTATTTTTAAGCTTTTTGTCCTGAAATTTGCTCAAAGAAAAACAGTGATAGAGGGTTACATGCAGTAGTTGTTATAAAGACTTTGAAATTCAGTAACATGTTGGATGTTTGTATAACTTGGAAGAGAATGGAATTCGTCTTCCGAAACCCAATACTATTTTCCAAAAACAAATACGTTTAAAAACCTGTGGGTGCAAGTGCCTTTGTGGTAACCCATAATAGCTGCTATTTGCTATCGCTTGCTTTTTACAATGCCTTTTCTTCTTGGAAGCTGTATTAGTGCTCCAGAAGCAGTATGGACTCAGATTTTCAAACCCTGCCTTGTTCTACTGTTACAAAACCTTTTGCAGTATGCAAGAGTGACATGCATATCCAAGTGCTTGGCTATGTTTTGAAGGGTCCCTTTGCCATTCCTTACTGTTTCTAAACTGAGAGGCTTTTCACCTTCCAACTAGCTTCATGGACCAACTTGACCATGGTTTAATAATTGCAACACACAGAAAACTCTTCTTCTACCTTGCTATTTACTCCCCTAGAGTGAGCTGTAACAACTGGAAGACCTCTTTGTGTTTTGTGGGCATAGTGAGGAAGTTATTGAAAAAGCAGGATTTTGCTCCACAGAGCACATTTCTCCTTCTATTTTTTCAGTGGTGTTTGTATGGCATATGCATACCGCTTTTGAAACACTTGAGGATGTTTTGGTGGGAAAGGGTTTTATTGCTGGGAAATTCTGTCAAAGGTTTGTCAGAAACTTGAAAGGTGAGGTGAGATGAGATGATTGAGTTTTAGTTTAGTTTGGTGTATGTTACATGAAAGACACTTGTTCACTTGCGTTCAAGCAGATTAAACTTGCGACACATCTCTGTGTCTGCCTCTGATGGGGGCAAGTTCAAGTTGGTTCAATAAGAGGTTGTTAAGAGGATTATCAGCAAAGACTCAAAGCCCAGACCTTTGGACTGGAAAACATGTACCTGTAAGATAATCAATGCTGATCCGTAACCCTGACTGTTAGTGCCTCGTAGCCTTATCTATATGATGGAGCAATTAGGGGAAGGAGTGGGAGTGATCCACAAAGCTCCAGCATGGCCATCGATTCAAGGCTTATGGTCAGTAGCTGATAAAACTTAAGTAGTTTGAGAATAGGCACTGCTGGATGGGTAGAAGCTCCCGAGCAGGATATGAGGTTGTTCCTTTCCAACTGCATGCTGTATTGTACTGGGATGTGTGCACAGTATCAGAAAGCGTTAATCTAGGTCAGGATGTGTTTGCTTTGGTTGTGTATGTTAAATTAACCCCACTGCCTTCTGCTTTGCTGCTTCTACCTGTTGTGGTAAGTCACTGAAAAAGTGGTAAGGATTTTTTTTCTATTTATTTAATTATTTCTGCTCAGATTCTGACAGCGGGATCACTCACGGCCATATGGGCTATGTGTTCTCAAAGACGTACACACCTACAGATGACAGCTACGGATGCCTGGCTGGCAACATCCCTGCTCTCGAGCTGATGGCTCTTTATGTTGCTGCAGCCATGCATGATTACGATCATCCAGGAAGGACCAATGCCTTTTTGGTAGCAACGAGTGCTCCTCAGGTAAACGAACTTTGAGCGATGTTCCTGTTCAGTTTGGAAGGTCTTTGATAACAGCTTCTCGTAGCCAATGTTTCCTGTGGCTTCTCTGAGGCACAGCTAAGAGGTGTTCTACCAAATATTGAGAAGTAGAATATTAAAGTGACACAAAATAGTCACTTAACTTCTGAATTACTGATTAAGAGTTTTCTTGCACACCATCACCCCCTCACCAGTTATCGGAGGTATTAAAAAAGATGTTGATAAAATGCCATAGTAACTGAAAAACTGATGTTCTGCAGACTGATCTGGAATCCTTAACTATTTGTAAAATCAGGGAAGAATTATTCTACCCAGCAAGGGCCAGAAAGTTAAAACATAAAGAAACATAAAACATAAAAACAATAAAGAACTGTATAGTTGAAGATGCACCATGCAAATGAGTTTCTACATGGTCTTAACGTATTTTCTGTTGTTCCTACAGTAAAAGAGCATCTGAAGTTTTTATGAATATATCAGTACATATGCCTCTCTAGGGAAAGAGTCATCTCACTTTATAAGTGGAGAACTGATGCGTACCTAGGTTGCATAGAAATCACTGCCAATACTGGCAGCTGAACTTAGCAATTCTGAGTCACTGTTTGTTGGCTTAATTATGAGATCATCTTTCCTTATCTTACATAGCTGACTTGCCTGCCTTCAACACACTGTATTGAAAAACATTTCTATGGACAAGGAAAGAAAAAAATATGGCTTAACGGGGAGAAGTCGGATAGGGATGCGAAATGCCCAGATTTACCCCCTGGTTTGGACCCAAACTTCCTCTCTCTGCAAGAGCAAGTAACCTTGCCTAAGCTCTGCCTAAGTTTCTCTCAATAATGCAATACTTAGAAGTATAGCAATGCTTCTAAACCTTCTAACCCTTTGTGTGATTGAGAACTGAGATACTCCATCTAAGTAAACAGAAAGACAAAAACATATTCTGTCCTTAAATCTGTCTTAAGAAATAAGTACTGTGGCATTGCAGTTGCAAAAAAATCAGCAAGCAAGTTAGATGATTAGCTTTAATGTACTACCAAAGTTTGAAAATTCATTCACATTTTTCTTGCTGTTCTTTTAAATTTGGTATAACCTCAAATTTGCAAAACTTGTTTTCAGCATCTGATTTCTTTGTTGTTTTTTTCATCACAAGTAATATCAGCTTTCCGTAATGGTAAAGCGCTGCTGAACTAAACACCTGCCTTTAGGAATGGGGCCCACAATATATGCCTCTTGGCTGGTTAAGGATTTAACCAATTTTGGATTTAGTCTTGAGAAATCTGTCAGCTTGTGCATATGTTGTCAGACTGTGTGCATTAAAAAAATGCAAACTTCAGGGTTTTTTATTCAAGAAAAATTCACAGAAAATTCAGAGAAATTCCCAGTTTCTGCGTTTGGAATCAATCTGCTATGGATAGAACTGCCAGATAAAAGCAAAACACAGTCCCTTAGTAAGAAGATCACTGTAATTCTAAGAAATAACGAAGTACTACATTTTATAATGCTGATTATATTACACATATAAGTAAAACACATATTTCATTAGTCTTTCACGTGTGGGAAGAAACAGATTAATATATTGTCATATTATGCAGTTCAGTCGTATAATACAAAATACTGTGATTAGTCCTGCCAAAATCACATCTTGAAACCTGAGTCAATATTAAAAAAAAAAAAGAAAAAAAGAAATCAACAGAACCTCTCTCATCCATTATCCTCCTGTCATTCCCATTTCTATGTTGCAGAATCTTCTTTGCTAAGAGGTTTCGTAGCATTTAGCTGTGTATGTTGCTTTTGCAGGCTGTGCTGTACAATGACCGCTCTGTTTTGGAGAACCACCACGCAGCTGCTGCCTGGAACCTGTTCATGTCCCGGCCTGAGTACAACTTCTTAGTCAACCTCGACCACGTGGAGTTCAAGCATTTCCGCTTCCTTGTCATTGAGGCAATTTTGGCTACTGACCTGAAGAAACACTTTGATTTCGTTGCCAGATTCAATGCCAAGGTAATGAGTTTGGGTTTCTGGTGTATGGTCAGAGAAGTTTGCAGGGCTTCGTAGTGGTTAAGACAAAGTTGATGTGTCATTCTTTCCCCCAGATGGACATTCTGCTGCTGTGAAACATTCTGTTCAGCATTAATCTGCCACATTTACTAGTTACTTATTTAAACTTAGTGGAATTTGTATATATTTATATGTCCTATATAGCCTATAAATATCCTATTTATATAGTATAGGATATGCTCTGCTGTTGATAGCACACAAAGTGGGGCAGATGTGGGAGCAGACAGACACTATCATACCGACACGATATAAAGGTGCTATGTGCAGCTCATGCACTCAACTGCATCAGGACAGAAGGGACTAAATAAGGAAAAGCTGATGTTACTGGGAGAAGGAGCTAGACAGACCAAACAAGCCTGCTTGTTCTTTCAGAAGGCCATCAGAGTGAAAATTACAGCTTTCATGGTGAATTCAGTAGTGAGAAGCCTTTTTTACCTAACACCACAAGGTAACATAGAAAGCTGTGTTAGCAAGCTTCCGTAATGTCTAAGTATTTACTGTTTCTTTTTTGTCAGTTTAGTCCTACTGTTGTATTAGAAAAGTACAGAAATCACAACAATTCTGATATATGAATTTCAAATGCCATGGAAGGATGGAAGGATGATCCTTCTGTCCCACTTGGAGGGGTTGACACCGCCTTCTTGTCTTTTTGTATACCAAACACAGTTTGTTTCTGGTCCTGGACTGAGACCTCCTTGCTGTTTTAGTGACATAGGAAAATATTTTCTTGTGGTATTGCTACGGATGGACCTGCATCCTGAAATTTTGAGGCCTTGGAATGTAAGACTGGTTTCATTTTTCATTTCCCTGCAACCTCTCTCACTTCATCATGCTGAAAGGAGCTGTAAAGAAAGGCCTTAAATTATGGTCCAGAGTAGACAGAGCGCTGACCTGTAAATCTGTAAAGGTTTGAGGACCCTGCTAGCCATGTCTCCAAACTCTCTGGTGATATCAAAGTAAGTGGTTTCTTTAGGTCTTAATTGAAACTCTGAGACCAATCTCATCCCACCTAGTTTTCTGTCAAAGCATTAAGCATATTGGCAGCTTCCCACCCTTCAGGGCTTCACAGACAATAAAACACGGTGAATTTAGGCTGTTCGAAGCCTGTGGGCTTGACAGCTTCGATCAGACCTTCCCTTCTGTGACCTTCAGTAATCAATGAGAAAGGACAGGCTAGAGCAGTGATGGCTGTGGCTTTGTCACAGAGACAGACTGTCTTAACTGTGGAAATGGGCAAGCTGGACAAGCTGCAAATGCAAAGTATTGGCATAATTGAAAATTAAATTTGGCTTAAATCTAGCAGGCTGGAAGGTGCTAGGTGTAACCATAGCAAGGTGATATCTGAGACACTTCAAATAACTAGGAGTGCAGTCTGATGTATCACGTCCTGCTAGCTCACTATAGATTTCAAATAACTACTGTTAACTTCCTTCTGTCTCCTGATTGCTTGAATGCTTATACACTAAATGAAAAGAGGAGGCGAAGCTGAAAATATTGACCATGTTGCTTGCTGAACCTCGTTTTCCCTGAATAGTCCCCATCTTAAAAGGAAAGTATTTATTTTTGGTTAGCAAAACTGCTTTTGCAGTGGTCTCGGAGAGCGTACATCACATGCTCGTTTCTGGGTAGAGGTGCTTCAACCCTGATAAAATTAGCTCTAAATTATGATGTTATTGACTGAGTTACTGACCTGTAGTTTTGTGTATTAGGACAACAGACAGAGAGATCCTCCTCTATAGCAGGCTGTGCAAGCACATGTCATGGAAACGTTGTCCCACTGGAAAAGCTTGCAGTCTGGAAAGTACCACCAAGAAATAATGAAGGAAGTTTTATCTCATCATAACACAACAACTTTTTTAACTTGTGCATACTTGATGATCAAGGCAGGGATCCAAAGAGGGAGTTGAATTTCAAAAATTAATTACATGGAGAAAGACAGTCCCTTTTACGCTAAGGGATGTTACAGGAGAAAAGGCTAAGAAAGGAAAGCGTGACTAACAGCAGTAAAGACTCGTATCACAGACCACTTGGAAATAATGTCACTGAAAACTGGCACTGCTCTGCAAAGGAGAAGCAGCCTGGTAGAAATGTGCAATCTGCAAAGTTAAGAATTGCAGAATTTAATAATCTCATGATGAAGAAGACTGGAAACTTGTGGTTTCGGGCAGTAGGAGGAGAGCTCATTCTCCATGTTTAGATCTGCACCTCCAGAGCAGGTTCAGTGCCTTGGCAGTGGGTGAGAGGCTAGAAGGCATTAGTGCTGGGTGAGCCTGAGCCACACAGCAGCAGTAGGAAAAAGTGGCAAGCAGTAGCAGTGGGATACTCCAGTGCATTTTATTAGGGGAGTAGTGTGAAGCATGGGAAGAAAGGAAAGAAGGGAAAAATATACAGTCCTTCCACACATACTGTTTTCAAATGGGACCATAAGCTTGGTGACATCTATTTTCATGCTCTGTAAGTACATCCACATGGCATTTGCTGATAATCTTTGCAGCTTGCATTTATTTATCTTCTGATAATACTTTCACACAGGTGCAGTATTTGCTAAGTATCAGTTTCTCATAATTTACCTCGATGTTCATTATTTTTCACTTATTTTTCTTTCTTTGGATTGATCTATGGATGACTGTAAATTGCAGCCTTGGTGTTAACTGATATCTGTGATTTTTGTTGAGTATCTGAATATACAGTAAGATATTCCAGGGCAGACTTTCCTGCTTTTACCCAGAATAGTTGCCATGGTTTTCTTTCCTTTTTTCTGCTAGGTGAACGATGATGTTGGAATTGACTGGACTAACGAGAACGACCGCCTGCTGGTTTGCCAAATGTGCATCAAACTGGCTGACATCAATGGGCCTGCAAAATGCAAAGATTTGCATCTGCAGTGGACAGAAGGCATTGTCAATGAGTTTTATGAACAGGTAAATAAATGCATGTCCAAGGGAGTATTTGCTTGTTCGTGGTTTGCCTTTGCAACACAGTTCTTGAGTGCAAGTGTTAGTGATTCACGATGGTTGTAGTATATATGGGTGCCAATGCATGCAATCAAAATTTGCTAATCAACTCTATGATATGACTCTTCTTGGATCTGGTGTAACTAGAATCAGAGGACAATAAGTGATGACTGATATCATCAAAGTTTTCTGACAGTGAACTTGGAAACAAGTTCAAGGAGGAAAATAGTGATGTTATCTATTGCACAATAAGAATCTGTTTTGGGAGAGCTCTATTTTCCATCAAAAAGGTGTACTATTACATGTGTTCATGTTCTTGGAAGCTACCGTAAAGCACTGTTGAGGATGATCTTGCTCATAATCCTGTAAGTAAAAAATGATAATAATAAAATTGAGATTCATCCTCTCTCCAAATTCTGATTCAGAATAATACATTTGCTGGCCTTACTAATGGCATTCCTTTTAGCATGGGCATTAGGTGCAAAAGTTTTTGAACTCTTGGCTTGCAAATTCCAAGAGATTGGAAAATCAATATAATATATTAGGGATTTCTTTCAATGCAAGACATACGTTCCCTGTACTGTTTGGGTTTTTTTTGTGATATGTGTTGATATACTGACAGGATTTGAAAGTGAGATTATTTTCTTCTTCCTCCAGCATCAAGGACAATAAGCTGTATTCCTAACTGATTTAAACTAGATGAAAATCTCTTTTTTTCCATAATATAGAATGCTATGAGGAGTTTATCAGGTCACCTTCACCATGCTTTTGATCATATCATTCTTTTCTGCATTGAGAAGGTATTCCTTTCTCATTTCTGAAAAAGGAAAATTTTATGTTAAGTATGAATTTCCCCAGAATTTTTGTCATCAGAAGATCATAAATATGTATGCTCAATCTATGCTGTGAAAAATAGTATCTTTCTTGAATTTCCTTTAATAAAAAAAAATTGAAGAATTCAACTCCCCTATAAATAACAACCCTTATTAAAAACATACAGCATATTAACGTTCTAAACCCTGTACCGTATTGTTGCAGTATGTTCCCATTTTTTCCCTCCACGTGCTCAGTATCCTTATTAGAAGACAGCCTATTAGATATATATTAGAAAGAATAAAAAATGTCCTGCAAAATATTTCACATCATAAATAATTTTTAGCTGAACATGAAAAAAGAATTTGTAAACATTTCAATAGTCAAATTTCTTTCCTGTGCTGACAACTCTCAACCATGCAGCCAGCTATGTTACTGTGGAGGGGGCTGCCATCTTTTCTTAATTTGCTTGCTGTCTCAAGAGTGGATGTCATGTTTCAGTTTTTTCTTAGCACTGATATTCATGTTTGATTGAGAAATACATTTTTGGATAGATTACTAAAAAATAAGAAAACACAAGGAGGTAAGACAGTTGTGATACCTGTTTCAACACTTATCTCTTTATTTTTTGTGCTTCTCAGATCTCATCAAGTTGTTGACTCAAATACATTATCCATGATATTTTGAACCATGAAGGTTATTTAAAAATAAATTGCAGACAATTTGTGACTTAATGGAAACTAGGAATCACTGTGCAAATACTAATTCTCATTCTCCAGTGCAATTCTCTATGTTACATTAACACATTCAATTTCATAGCTGTCTTGAGTTTTTTTTTTTTCCTTTAATTTGGAGAAGAGGCCATCCAGTCTTAACATATCTAGTTCCCTGAGAGCTCCACTGATATCAAGAGACCTTTGCTTTGGTAGGGGTGAATAAGAACATCAAAACTCATTCTGCAGGAAACGTTAACCTTCGTTTCAATCCTCAGAGGAGGGAGAGAAGGATTTTCCCATACCTCCCTTATGCCCCCAAGAAAAAGTAGCAAAGAGGTTAGTGGGAAGATGTTCTACTTTTGAATTACCTCTACTTTGATGAATCGGTTTTCCCAGGAGATAGATAAATAGATATGACCCAAAGTGAAGGAGAGTTCTCCTTGTTATTATGTATTGCAAGGACAAAATTTGTAGGAAAACTCATCCAGTAAGATAGCTCTTGCTGGAAGCAGTTCAGTTTTGTCCCATGCAAATGTCAGATTACAAGGAAAATGAGCTAATAATCACAAAATCTGGAGTTGCTTTGTAAACAATATGGAGAAAGAAATCTTCTTCTTTCAGACTTCCACAATTGCAGTGTAAGATACAGGGCGGGGAGATAAGCATCGCTTTGCATTAAATTCTTGATATTGGTAGCAGGTCCTTTGAGAAGAAAAGAGCTGTAACTTCGATTAATCATTTAATGTGATGGCTGAAACAGCAGTGTGGCTGCATCACACTGGCATGCTATAGAAGTGTCATGTTAGTTAAATTATTTTTCTCTCAGCATTTTTAATTGGTTTGATGCACTAATTACTCCTTTTAGTGGCAAGGCTTTGTTTCCTTTACTTCAGAGAAATTACGGCTGTTTTTCATCTCCAGGGTGACGAAGAGGCCAGCCTTGGCCTGCCTATCAGCCCTTTCATGGATCGCTCTGCCCCTCAGCTGGCTCACCTCCAGGAGTCTTTCATTACTCACATTGTGGGACCACTATGTAATTCCTATGACTCAGCGGGGCTCATGCCAGGAAAATGGATAGAAGATGGTGACGAATCAGGAGACACTGATGAGCAGGAAGAGGAAGAGACAGCAGAAATGGAAACTTGTGAAAATGCTGAATCCAGTAAGTGTTGTTGGTTTTCAACAGAATAAATGGCATATTCTGACCAAAAATGAAGCACTCCTACTCTAGGAGCCCATGAACCGGTGAGGTTGAACATGGGCCTCTCCCACGTCAAGGGGACAAAGTCAAAGCCGCTCCAAAGTCAGGAGTGGCTCAGTGCTGCCCTCAGCGAGGTCGCCACATAG
The DNA here is from genome assembly GCA_013389825.1 of Crypturellus undulatus. Classification (NCBI taxonomy): domain Eukaryota; kingdom Metazoa; phylum Chordata; class Aves; order Tinamiformes; family Tinamidae; genus Crypturellus; species Crypturellus undulatus. The sequence continues at coordinate 1,189,632 of VWPW01016165.1, forward strand.
CCGGGCACCTTGGCTATGGAGAAGCTCTGTGGTTGAGGACGTGCTGCTGTTGAATATCTAATGCCTTTCATACCTTCAGCTGAGGTTTAGGGTGATGGATTGCCTTTTTGTGCATGAGAGCATTTCAGAGTGTTTCAGCACTGAGATTAGTAGACTGAATCTATTTTTCCCACTTGAAGAAAGGAAGGATGGGAGAAGAGTTTTCAAAGAAAGGACTCGTCATTTCCATGAGATACCATGATGTAGGCTCAGGGAAATTGTGTTTTTTAACAGCAGAAGTGTTTTAATGCAGCTGTTTCCCACGCAGTGTGCAGGGAGGGGAGGGCAGAGGAGAGTGCTGTGCGTTGCCGTATCACGTGCTGGGAGCTGCATCCCAGCTGCTGGTCTCCTTGCCTCTCCTTCGAGAGAGCCATGATTGCCATGCTGAGAGGAAACCTCCTACCTTGCAAGATCTCCGGAAATTGTTGGAAATTGTTTTTGAGAGGAAAGGCTGCAGATGTAGACCTGTTTCTTTTACTAGTTTAATCCTGCATGTATTACCATTCCATTTCTTTTCTGTTGCTCCCTCCTCTGAATTTCCTCCTACTCTTGTTCTTCTGGTTCTTTCCTCCAGGTCCACTTTCTGTCCCTCTCTATATATTATACTTCTAAAAATCTCAAACCTTCAATGCACTGCTAATAATACACATTAACTAATACACAGCTGTTTCTCTAATATTGCTACATTTTATGTTCTTCTTTGCGCCCTCCCTTGTCCCACTGAGTATCATTATCTCCATTTTCTGTTGGAAAAGCTGAGAAGTGTAAAGATCTTATGAGGCACTGAACATAGGCAATAAATCAGATTAAGGCCCAAAATTCAAATCTAGCTCTCCTAATTTGCAGGGTTGGCCTCTTATCTCTAGTAATATGCAGGGATATATACTTTGCATTTAAGAAATCATTTTTCTTGTTTATAAACACACACACACACATTTATTTAAGTTTATCAATCAGATTCATGTGTGTAAAAAAAGCTAGTGAGAACAGAAAATGTTAAATAATGTGACACAGAGTCATTAATTAGAGCAACTTCTGATCTACCAACTGCCCAGGATCATCACTGTAATAGGAAGCAGATCCACATGTTTCTGTAGCACATTGGCATTTATGAAATTGTTACCTGAAGGAATGCTTGAAAAGACCAAGCTAATTCTTTCTACTATTGTACATTTTTACTTTCTGAATATCTGAAATGCTCAAAGAATTTTCTGGAGAAGCAGAGTTCGCTTCATACTCTTTTGTTGCATTCGTCTGGGGATTTTGTGCCTGCTGTGTTTTAATTGTGAAATAAACCTCTTTCACTTAAACTGAAAAAGTCCTTGGATTACTTATACTATTTTTAAAATGGAGAGAAAGAAAGATGAATGTTTTGTTCCTTGCATTTTTATTTCCTCTCTTTTTGTAGCTTAGGTTAGCTTGTAGCTTAGCTCTTAACTTTGTTAGTGAAATTTAGCAAAAAGAAAAAATTCAGATTAGCTCCCTTCTCAGTGCAGGGTGTTCATCTTCTCTGTGTGGTGACATGTATATGAGCCCATCATACCAACATGTTAAAATGTTTTGTTTTGACCCTCTAAATTCTCTGTGCCTGGAATATGGAGCTGAATTGGGTAGCTGTGGCATGTTCTTCTGATTTGCTGTAGCTTTGTGTGGACCTGCATTTTGCTAGAAGTTTATACCTATTAAACTTAGTGTTAGGAAAACAGAATTTGGGAAATCCCACTACATTACTTGCCACAGGAACGCTCACGGTCACTTAAAGTAAGTCAATCTTTTTTTCCTACCATTTGCCACTAAAGAGCATCCGAAGCTCCGCTGCAAGCGTCAGGGTGAAACGGACCGAGTCTTGAGCATTTGGGCCGAGCTGCGGCGCCGCAGCAAGGTGCGGGGTCACCCGGGAAAGCCGGGGGACAGCGTCCTGCTGCGGCCCGGCAGCGCGGGGGTTCCTTATTAGTGCTAAACCTGGAGGGTGCCCGCAGGGAGCGAGTGCTGCTAATGACGGATTGAGCTGGATTTGGTCCGCGCTCCATGAAAAGCGCTTTGTTCCCGGTTCAAGAGCTTCGGGGGCTCAACGCTTTGGATCCTGACACAGGCATACTTTAGACAACCTGCAAATACTAATCCACGTAAATTTATTTGGTACAAAACATTCCTCTACGTCACCTTCTTTTTTCCAAAGAGATTGGCAGCGGCCCTTGGAAGGGTTTTTATTTCAGCACTGTAAGTGCCATTGCCGCTGTTAATGACGGAGGAAAGCTGTTCAAGCTTTGTGGTGATAAGGAGTTGAACGGGCTGTGTTGGACCGACTAGACAGACACAAAAACAGGCACTTCAGGGAGCAAAGCTGGGCAAGGAGCCTTGTGAAGGACCAGTGGCAAAAGCATTTTCTGGAGTAAGAGCAGGGGACTGATGCTTTGAAAACAGAGATGAGCAAAAACTCCCTGATAATATTTGACTATCCGAAGTTGACGTCAATTCAGTTATCCAGCTTAGATGTTGGAAAGATGTTGTGCGAAGGCTTTAAGGTTATCTCCAGTGAAATGCTGGAGTGGTAAACCCTGGGCTTTGAGAGGTAGGAAGAGGTTCCCTCCTTGTCTTATTAATCCATGTTTATTTGTAAACTGTCAGTCCTGCTCAGATAAGAGATGAAGCATGAGAAGGCCAAATGGGATTTTTTTTCCCATTTAGTTTGCTTTCTAGAGCAGAGAGCAGGGATCCCTTTGTAGTGAGTTAGTATGTGTGTCGTGCAGCAGGTTGATCAGAGACCTCAAACACTTAATGGCAAAGAGAGAGGGCAGGAACAGCTCAACAACATCGTTTGGGCATAACCATTCAAGCGATAGAAGTCTCCATAAGCTGCCTGGTCCTGAGCAGGTTGCAAGCTCCCTGGGGGAGGGAAGTCTTGGCCTCGGACAGGGCGGATGGCTTTCTGTTGTCTAATGGAACCTGCTTTCCTGGATTTTCCTTTTGTTTAAGTCTAGTTTTAAAGATCTGTTAGAGCAGGTCCTCTGTGTCGGTATACATCTGCTCTGCTTCCTGCATCTTCACACTCTTTCTTCCATCCCCAGAAAATAAAAACAAGGAGTACATTAATTTCTTGTGGTATCTTCCAGGAAAGAAGAAGTTCAAGAGGAGGAAAATCTACTGTCAGATCACGCAGCACCTGCTCCAGAACCATAAAATGTGGAAGAAAGTGATTGAAGATGAGGAAAGGTTATCTGGGACAGAGAAGCCGGGCGCAGAGCAAGCCACGCTGCACGCATCTTCAGAACAAATCCAGGCCATCAGGGAGGAGGAGGAGGAGAAAGGGAAGCCCAAGCGGGAAGAAGAAAACACAACCGTAGAACCAAACCAATGACAATATTTACAGCAGTATTCTAAGACAGATGTTGACTCGTGCACAGACTCTTTCTCAAGCCAGCACAGCATTTAGACACAACACTGTAGAAGTACAGGATAATGCGCCTACAGCTGTTTAATTTGTTTCTCTTTCCTTTCTATGGTGAGGTACATCAGTTAAACTCCTGCGCTCAAGGAAGCTTTCACACTGCAACACCGGCTTTTACAGACTTTCTTTAAAGAGATCGGGGTGGGAGGGCGGGGAGGGGTGGAATTATATAAGTATATATAGCCAGGGGGTATTGGCGGCACACTTCAGCAAAATACATTTAATGATATATTCTGGTCACTGTGATATTTACAGGAGGAAGTTATCTACGGAAATGCTGCTTCTACAGCACATTTGCAGTTAACAGTAAGGTACCGGTGAAGTAGCTTTGGCTCTAAACGCCGCAGGATAGAAGTTGCGACGCGTTTCAGGGATGCTCATATCTCTTGCCAACATACAGGGGTGCGCGCATGGAGCGGGGTGTTTGCGTGCGGAGCTGCTCTAGCGGCAGCAGGGCTGAGCTTGGGCTAGACTGAGCATGTGTCCTGGTGCGCAGCGGCAAGCAGAAAGCCTGGTTTAAGAAAATTTGTGCCCAGAAGGAAATTGGAGCCCTCCGTGAGGAGCCTCCGCACCCCCATCTGCGTTCCGTGGTGGCAAGGGCTGCTGGTCCCATTGGCTGCGGGAGCTCCTCTTCCTCCTGCTCCTCCTTCTCCTCCTCCTCCTCCTGGGCATTTTCCAGGCTGCTGTCCGAGGGATGCGCCGTGAAGCTTGTTTTCCACAGCGGGTTAGGCACGCACTCGCGTACGTGACCCGTGCAGGAAGGAGAGGAGGGCAAGGGCGCGCGCTGGGCACACTGCCGTCCTCCTACCCTAACCCGCTGCCTCCGCGCATCAGCAGCCCCACGTGTCACGTAAGAGTGACGCTAAATGACCATCTCGTTCAGTGCAAAAGAGGGGTCTGGGGGAGTCATGCACTTTCTTAGAGTAAAAGACAAATGGTGCATTAGCCCAAAGGCAGGGGGAGAGGTGCCAGTCCTGTGCTGGACACTTGTATGTCCCAGCAACCACTCACATGAGCTTCGGAGAACTTGTTTTTCCAGTGTGAGGTGCTGGATGGGAGCAGTTGGTTGCTGGCATTCTGCTTAGAAGCAGCATATTTGATCCCACAAAAATACTTTTTTTTTTTTCTTTTTTTCTTTCTTTTTTTTATTTTATTTTCCTGTTAAGAGAAAGGAAAAGATCGGACTCATAGAAGAGCAGATCTTTTTGTTTTGTTCTGTTTTGTTTGTTTTCTGTTGTTTATGCTGTGAGCCAAATGTCTATTTAAAAGGTTGAATATTCACTTTCAATATTTTATTTCACACTATTATATTTGTTAATGATTAGCTATCTAGATGTAAATATGGAGAAATTTTTATGGGTTCCTGTAGATAATGATATCTTAAAAAAAAGAAAAAAGGGAAAAGTTTTTTGTAAAGCTAATTTTTTAAAAAATAAATACAAAAACATTTTTATAGAGTGTAGCCATTTCCAAGCCCAACACATAACATCTTGAGTAATTTGTATAGACCCTTTTAGGAAGCCATTGACCTACAGGATTGAGGCTCTAACATATAAGGCGCTCTGGTACTGGCAACACCAAACAGTACCAGACCAGTTACATAGTTTTGTTCCCACACAAAAAAAAAGAAAAGAAATATATATATATATAAAGCTCATTATCTCTAAAGCATGAATTGATAATGTATGACATTTTATATTCTAATCCTGCAGCCCTTTCTCAAGAAAGGGTATGAATAACAATGCTTGTGAAAGGAAGAGTTTGTAGGAGAAGTCCCATCTGTACTAAATTGCAGACGTTGCATCCATCACTTATTTACCACTGTTACACATTTACAATATTTCGTCATCCTATATATCCTAAGAAATGTTGGAAAATATTCTCTATCGAAGCCAATCAGCATCTGTGTTATCACTACAGCCTTTCTTCTTGCTTCGGATTAGAGTTAACCTTTGCTCCAAACCAGGATCTTTGTTTCTGAAAGGTCCCATCTGCCTAATATTGTCCCGTCCTGCTATGGTCGCAAGGAAGGCATATGTCTTTCCATAGGATGCCCCTGGAGTCTGGCTGTGGGTGCTCTCATCCGTGGAATTTATTGGTATTTTTGAATGAAAGAAAAAAAAACAAATCATGCTATTATTTTAAATAAAAAGGATATAGGAGGATTTATTCAAAGGGAAAAAAAGATGTCTCAAGTTTTCTCCAAGATCTCAGCAATTCCAACAATTCCAGCTTTGAAAGTTTTCACTCATCTTCAGTTACTTGATGAATCATTTAATTTGGGAGTTTCTTGCATAAGTGACTTCCATGCTTTATATTACCAGAATTATGTAATGTGTCTCATTCTGCCCTTTAAAAATTAAACTTGAAAAGATGCTTTAAAATGCCACATCTTCAAACATGTTTTGCATGATTCTGAGTGCATGATCACCGGAAATAGACTCCTTATATTGATTTTTATCTTGCCTTTTCTACAAGAAGGAAAAAAAAGAAAAAGAAGGCATGGCACAAAATGCTAGTAGAAGACCACTTGGTAAGATTAAGAGGAGGAATTCCAGAAAAAGGCTAAATCCTGCAAGCTGGTTAAATTCCGCAGAATCATTGAAGAAAGCACAAAGGGTTGAACCAAGAACAATATCCTAAAAATGTGCTGAAAGGGAGTTATAGTTTCTTAGTCATCATTTTTGGTTGCTGTTGAGTAATACCAATGTCTGCTTCTAATTTCTTGAACTCTCTGTAGTGCCAGTGCAGCTGTTACGCGTTTCTGCACTGCAACTCAAGCCCATTTGTGGGTGCAGTTTGATAAACTCGGGTCTTTTACAGGGAAGGAATTGCTGACAGGCTTAAAATCAGAATGGGCTTCAGCTGTATCCAAACTTCCAAACTGGAAGCAGTACCACTGAGGAAGCAAAAGCATCTGGGACTGGTTAACTTGCTAAGCGGTGACCCTTTTGTACTCCACACAGCTACTGGTAGCATCCAATTTTAGCCTGTGTTCACCCCTTATAAACCTGATTCTGCATTTTTCACAATCTGTTTCTACCAGGAAACACCCAGAATATTTCCCAGGTTGTTTGAATATGCCAGAAGAGAAAATACATGAAGCAATACATGAAAAGCATGAACACAGTTTTAGGCATTTTTCTTTTTTTCAGAATATGATGAAGCATGTTGTTGTTTAGGGTATTTTTTTTTATACTGGTGCCCAGTCGGAAGGAGGCAAAACTTTTGGCCTGCAGCTGCAAGTGGCCTGTTTGAGGGTAGGCCTGGAGGTCCTCCCCGTTTGCGCAGTCCTTTGCTGTTGTGAAGCGCACGTAAACCACGAACCTGGCCGTGCTCAGGAGCAAGGTGCATCGCCAGCAAATACAGCAGGGAGACACGGCAGCTTGGGAAAGGCAAGGCAATGGTGCGGCGGGACTGGCTAGAGAGGGACCATCCAGGAGAAATCCCGTTCGATACGCTGGGGTAGGCAGAGAGGTAGTGACAGCTTGTGACTCTTCCTTCCCGAAAAGGGAAGAGCCTTTTGAGGAGAAATTGTTTTAACAATTGGAAAATTGATTCTGAAAACCTGTGTTAGGGGGAAAAAAAAAGTATAACCTTTCCTATCCCTTTTTCAGGGACTGTCATGGTTGAGACATTCCAGGATCCAGTGTTTAAAGCAGAAAGGTTTCAGATTAGGCATGAGCAGTATTAAACAGGGACCTCCCGAGCATCCACCTGCCGCATGGGTGGAGATTTAATCCATAGAACCAAGACGGTGCTTCCCTGTGTGTGCTGTGCACACAGACGCAGCCTGGAGTCACGGGTATTTAGCCCTCAAGCTGATAAGGTTTTAAACAGGCATGGAGAGGCAATTCTTAGGAAGAGAAAAAAAATGTAGTCCAACAGGAAGCAGACTTTTATGCAAAATTATTATTTTTCTTTCTAACCAAAAGTAATCTGTTCCACTGGAGAGAAATAGGCATGGAGTTTGGGGAGGTTTAATAACTACTCGATGTTGAAGCATTAGTTAGTGATTGCAGTGTTAAAGAGAATTGTCCTAACTTAGGGCAGAGGAACCTTTCTTTTATATTCTTAAGTGATTCAGCAAATAACAAAGCCCTCTGACATTTGAAGGACTTTTTCATGCTTGATGATAGCAGGAGGTAGAGCCAGGAAATTTGAGGGAAAGAGGACAGAAAATATGCCTGTGGCATGTCTTCAGTCGGTGTCCAGGCCTCTTGAAGAAGAAGTGCCTCCTAAGAATGAGGCCCGGGAGTAACTAAAACTAAGGTGACAGCTATCTTAAGCAAGAGGTAGCAAAAATGTTGGTTATTGGGGGCAAACTTCATTGAACAAGAGTAAAATAGCACATTTGAGAATAACTGCATCTGATAACTCATCCTTTGTGTTTCATTGCTTTCCTTTAGCAAGACAGCTTCCCCTTGCAAGTAAATGGACATGTGGTTTTAGCTGCTGCTGGGGTCAGTGAATCCCACGGTCAGAGAGAGCAGGGCAAAGGCTCCCACTTTCTTTGTCAGCTCAGCAGGGTTTTCCTCGCCGGTGGGTGCTCACTCTCTCTCTTTAAAAAAAAAAAAAAAAGAAAATACATCGTGCTCTCTCAGTAATGTGCAGATGTTGCCCAGGTGGCTGCCTGCCTGAGACCTTAGGGAGATGTGAGCTCTGCAGGAGCCCGTGGGAGGAATCCTGCTGAGGTGCTTCTGCCCGGCTGGTTTTCTGCAGTGACACACGGGGAGGCCAAAACTTGAGCTACTTCATGCGACTAGTGTGGTTGACATTAGTGTCTCAGGAAGCATCGTGCAGTTTGAAAGCTTGCCAGTGTCACCTGAGAGGTATTGCAGAAATGTCCCCGAGTGCTTGCACGTTTAAAACTATTCCTTCCCAAAGATAGTTGATCTAGTTGTGACCAGATGGCCTTGTCCATGATCTGTCAAGCTGAAGTATAAACTAAAGCCACAAGTTCTGGTGTTTTTTTTGACTGAAGCATTTTAATCCTCCAAGCGTGTCAGCGAAGAAAACTCTGCGTGGTGCTAGAGGAGGGCAAAAATTGCAGTATTTATTTCAGTTGAGATTTTTGGGTGGATAGTGATTTATTTCCTACTTCCTAAGCTGTGCTTGTGGCATGTCTGAGGTGCAAAGAGGGGGACAGCAGAGGTCAGGAACAAACACCTTATTTCTGAGCACTCTTGTCCCAGTCGTTGGACTAGAAATATTTAAGCAAGACAGTTCTGCACCAACCATAAGGTGGTTTGCTCAGTTATAGCCCCTAGAGCCGTGTCATTAGATCTCTTCTCTTTTTCTACACTGTCTTCCTTTACCACAACGAACACTTGCAAACAACTAATGTGAAACAACAGTTACTCTTTGCTTTTAAGTATTTATTTGAAAGATTTTTTTTTCCCTGACCTCAGTCATTTTTTATTTTTAAAAAAAGGAAACAAAAGAAAAGTCTGTAATATGAGCAGAGAGAAAACGATTAAGGGTTTGCCATGCGTGTACATACTGTTTAGGTAGAAAGCCTGTTGTCTGTCAAAGTTGTCATTCCTCTCCTTTCCAAATGTCTCCCTAATTCTGATACACAATGAAAATCTATATTTGAATGCAAAATTTTAATTTTAGATGTTTATAGACCCTAATGCAGTTCCGCAGATGGTATCTTAAAAATCAAAGGCAGCATTTATAACTGCTATGTGGTGTTGATGATGTTTTTAATATTTCACCTATATCAGCATACATTTGGTCATTACTTTTCTAAAGTTAAATCTTTTTTTTTTTCTTGAGTAATCAATATAAGATGTTTGCATGATGGAAAGCAACTTAAGTTCACTTCTTTTAACAACGTTATTCATACTGTAGGTTATGTTTGCTTAACAGATAACATTTTCACTGATGGGTGGCAGTTTTTTTTTTTTTAGTGCTTTTGATAGAAGACCTAGGACCACACTTTCCAACAGAAACATATTTGATAACATTTGCCTCAACAGTTCTAGTAGTAGAAATAATATCTTTCAAAAGTAATTGGTTTCCAAGACAGTTTGGCAATCTGGATAACAATATGCAAGTATGTATACTACATAAACACACACACACAAAAAAATCTCATTTGGATGAATGTAATAAAGAAACCAATGCAACAAGCATGCAGTCTTTTCTGAATGAAGATTCTGGATGTGTTGATATAACTGCAGCACTAACTCCCCACCAAATTTTGAAGGCAAATTAAACAAATTTCGTATTTTCAAATTCTAAAAAAGATTATTTTTTTTTTTTTAACTTCAAGAACCACTTAAGAATTTGATCATCTTGGATCCATTCTATGAAGTTTGACTCCTGTCAACTCCCAGTGCTGCACTGGGACCTCAGGGCATTCTGCTTCATGCAGAATTATTTTCCAATAAGCTGGTTTGGATTCAGTTCTAGTAGCAATTTTTTTTTTTCGCAAATCACAGGTATAGTTCAAAATTAGCCCCTCCTTGAGTTTCTTTCCACTTTTAAAGGCTGAGGAGGGGGCAATGTGATTTTATATGGCTGCATTTGTGTACCTTTCGAATTCCTTTGAAGCAATATTTTAAAAAAATAACTGCCAACCAAAGTGGCAATGCAAAGAAGTGCCATCTTGTTCGGGATTTGTACACGCCAATTTTTAACACAGTGTTCTTTTCACTAAGTACTACATGCGTTAATTTATATTTATATATTGTCAATATTGTTGTAACCAAGCTTCTCCTTTTTAAACACTTCAAGAACAAGGCCTTGTATTTTTAGGTGATTTTCATAAAAAGAATAATTCCTTTCCTTTCACTAGTATCTTGCACTCAATACATGTAGCAATACTTAATATATTCTCTTCACAAGTATTTGTTAAGTGATTTAGTTAATGGATGATAAATGTTTTGTACAAAATAGATTCTGTACAGGAAAAAAAATCTTTTAGATAAACATTATTTATTTTTACTGTTTTGTAAGTTAGACACTATAATGAAGCTCCTTTTTGCCAGAATTACTGGAAGTGCCTCTTGGTAAAATGTATTATACAGTAAATATGTATTCAAAATTATTAGAATTACTTGTCACAAAATGAACAATGTGGATGTTGCAATGTGAAGACAAATGTACAACTTAAATATAATGCTGTGGTATCCTGTTTGCTGCGTTTCTTTTCCTTTATTTTCCAGGGCCCAGGTTTCTCTTTAAGAGCCAGGCTGCAAATGGCCTCTTCGAACTCTGACCAGTGTCAGAGCTCTGGTCCAGTAAAGTCAGCAGGAGGTTGAGAACGTGGGTTTTTGTCATGTCCAGATGTAAACACCCTCCCAGAGCAGTCAAAGAGGTGACCTTCAACACGAGGTGGATAAGGCCTATCATGTTGTGGAGGTACCTGGCAATATGAGGCGCTGGTGAAGGGCTTCTCAACTTGACTTGTACTGTGTAGCATTTAGCATTGATCAGGGACGTTTCTGATTTATTTTAAGATACTTGCCATACTCTCATCATCAGAGAAACATTAAAAATAAGGCAAGTATGCTCCTGGTGTGGTCCTCATGCTTGCAGGACCTGCACGATAAATCTGACCAGCACTTGGCACAGGCGGAAGAGGAGCCGGTGCAGGCGGACAGTGGTGGACAGGTTATCCTTTACTCTCATGGATGCCTGCCTTTCCATCACACATCCTGAAAGGTTTCCTCAAGCATTTTCCTCCTGAAATAGCTTTTTCCTGAAGTCTCCCCATCTGAACGGCAGCTATTTTTAAAATATAGTATTAGAATTGGTCCCATTTTGCCATTATGTATTGCCAACAAAAAGGACATGTTTTACCCTTTCTCTGGTGTAATTTTTCTCCTGCTTGGACACAGAAGGCTCACTGGATAAGTACATATGTATCATATATTCCTTCTTCTGAAATGTTTGACTGTACTATAAAGTAGTTGTTATATATTGGTTTATCTGTCAATCCTGCTTAGCATGCTTTAGTGGCCCATGCTTACGTCTGATGAACACCTGATTAACTGCAACTTTACCAGTATTCTGCCCTATATTTCAGGGCAGAATGATAAATCTTGTGTTAAATGTTCTCTGACTCGGAACCCATCTATGGAAGGCAGCATTATAAATATCTCTGTTTAATGGTGACTAATATTTCGACATCCATCATATGTCTTCTTTTCAATCCAATTTTATATGGACCATTCTGACTAAATATGGACTGTATTACATGGCTCAATTTAGCTATAGTAGTGGAGGATGACTGATGCTTCCAGAGAAAATGAAATGTGCTACCTTAACAGCATTTCCCACATTAATCACACATGTAATTTGTTGAAGAGGGATATCAAGTAAATGAAATCATTTTTTCTTACAATTATATTGATTAGTATTCTGTCATTCTTCAGTGAAAGAATTTGCTAGCCCATTATGTGGGCTAGGACTGATGCCTGCAAAAATATCATCTAAGGTTTTTCTGCATTTTTTTTAAGTTTTATCATTGTATCAAAATAGTTAAAGGGTCTGAAGAACTCTTCAGCTCTTCTTGCTTGAAACAGTTACATACAAATTATCTCGATAAACTGCGTACTCCAATCCTCTTTTCCTCAGTAACTTAAAAATTACAGATTTCAAAATATGAAAAACATCGGCCACAAAATCTGGATTTTGGTTTAGAACTCCCACCAGTTTATCTGCCTACTATCTTAAATTATGAATGTCAAAAGTTTAAGAAAATTTGCACCAGGAAGTGATTAGGGAGGTAGCATTTGGGATTATCCCAGTTTGAAAGTAAAATATGTTTATATCTATTCTAATGGAAATCAGCTCACAAGCCCCCAGCTGGTCTGTACCACCATTTAATCACTTCATAGCATTGAATAATTCACAGAGATCCACAGGTGTCCAAAACAAAAGCACACAATGGGAGTAACAAAGAAAACCTCTTTTCATTCAGGGTTCCTCATCACAAAGATTAGGCTCCGAAGGTAAGAATGCACTTGTCTTCAAAAATCACAAGCTCTCTGGGGCTCTTCAAATAGCAAGAGGTTCCCATGGGAAGAGATGAGCAATGAAACCCAGAGCTGAGGCGGTCAATCTGCTAATGAGACCACACATGAACATGCCTCTTCTAGTAATCCTTGAAAAACATAAATGGGGTCGTGACGCACAGTCAGCAGCAACTCAATTAAATGTCGCATTTTTCAGGTGTTCAAATTACTCTCAAATTGCTCAGGCAAATCCAGTTGCCTAAAACCACTTTAAAATGTTTCACTACAAAAAAAAAGAAAGCTCGGAGAACTCATGGCACTCTCTTTAGTGAAGCTTTCTTTAATATTTTTCTTCAGTTGCCTCCCCGGAATTATGTGGAAATGGACACCACCCCTCGGACCACCACCTTGATGGTCACAGCAAGTGGACTAGGGGTAGAAAGGCAAAGGACATCATTGAAACTCTAGCTTGAGGTGCCACCTCACCGATGGGACCTATAGCTCTAGGAGAGGTGACCCATGCAGTTCAGGTGAGATTTTTAACCGCTCCACATCCCCCAGATCTAGTATGATGAGAAGAAAACTGTCAAAGCCAGAAACTTGGTTGTACTGATTCACAACCAAAACCTGCTATTTTCTAGTTCTTGAGCCACATGAGAAAACATGCAAGTTGAAAGCTTTACCTAAGATTTTCATGACTGATTCCACCCCTAATCTAGACGGGTAGTTAAATTTGCTAAATGACCTGGGACAGGCCGAGTTGCAATGGTTTGAAAGTTCCATATACCTGAAGAGTTGCTGCATAAAGGGTTGCTGCAACATCTGCTTGTCTGCTGCTAGGAAGCACAAAGTCCTGTTTGATCTGCATGATGCTTCATTCACTGTGACTTTTTTTGTTGTTCTTGTTGCTGTTAAATTACCGTCATCATCTTTTGCACATGGCAACTGTTTATTTCTGTGCTTGCCAGAAGCATCACATTCTGCCAGTTCAACAACTCTGTGTAATAAACTCTTTACACCTTCTCTTTCTACATTTCTAGCCAAAATCCTTGGGTGTAAACCTAGTTCAAGGAATTTATCTGCATTACAAAAAGTGCTTGTGTGGTTTTATTAAGATTAACAGGTTTTAATCTCTAGTGGTTGGCTAAATTCCAGTTTATCTTATTACAGTCCAGTCCTCTAAATTAAAATTTCCCCCAAAGTTCCAGTGGGCAATGTGTGCTCCCTGCCATGCTGTGCTGTGCCATATCGTTGGATCTCATTCACTGCTCTTGTTACACCTACTAGGAGGTTGTTTCCTTGAGGCCCATTGGGAGCTTTGCAAAGTCCTGCTATTCGACTTCCCTTCTACCCTATCTTATCCCTCAGCTCGAGTATAATTTCTTCGTCCTCTTTAGAACTCTAGTCAAAACCTGCCTTGATCCATAATTCTTTTCGGTCTTTCTTTTTAACTTTTTTTTTTAACTCCTCACTCAGGAGGGAAAACCTCCTACCTCTTTCACCTAACAAGTTACCTTCTGCAGCTGCTTCAGGATAACCTACAGCTCTTGAGCACGCTCCTATGCATTGCCCAGGTCCCATGCACAGAAAACATACTTAGAAAAGGTGGTATTGTTCTATCCTAGACATGCAGTAAATATTAGCATTTGAAATACTATCTTTGAAAATTCTTCTTCCTGAAGTTTTGTGGTAGGGACTTAAAATCCTGAATCATTTGAGGAGCATCTCAAGATAATGAGACTTCTTAGAAAAATCTGTGAATGTTTCAACGGTGAGTTAGTTGAGTCACTGAAGTAATTAGGATGGTTTTCTGTTGCTTCTGCTGTCCTTTGACAATAAGATTTTTTTTTTAAAGATAAACCTGGAAGTCCTTTCTTGGGCAAAAGAGTATTACCCTCAAGCTTGAAATTTGCAGTGCAAACCCTGAGTGTTTCCATGTCTCGGGAATTACTTGTTTCTGTTGGTCTGATGTGCAATGGATATGTGAGGATTGTTCTAACAGTGGATTTCCTACTTGTTTGTATTCTTAATGAGGATGTATTAAGGAGTGAAGAAAGTTGCTTTTATCCTGCCTTACCAGATTCACCAATGGTGAGGGAGTCCTTATTGACACACTGACATATTGCCTTGACCTGCCTGGACAAGAATTCAAGAGATCTGGTTCTGTTCATGTTCTTCTTAAGCTTTACAAAGTCTTCTTGCAATGACCATCAGTGACAGCTGATGGTCTCTGCATCTGCATCTGCATCTGTGGTGACAGGTTTTAACTTCTCTCCTTGCAGTGTAAATACTAATACTGTGACAGCTCTCTGTCTTGTCTGCGGCAGCTCAGCTCTTGCACTGAGCTCTCTGGGGGGGCCAAGAGATCAGTGCAGCACAAGGAACCTGGACCACATGCAATTGCTACGGGGACTCTCTCTCCTTCAGTGTGAGGCTTTGCAGGCACAACAGAGTTGCTCAGAGGTGGAGTATTTATGTGCTAACATAATAAAAATAATAGTGGAGCATTTAGCCAACTGTCAGGCTTATTACTCGTCTCATTCTACTGAAGTCTCATCCTACTGAAAGTTTCTAGGCAGCTTTGCTTTCAAATGCAATTCAAGGCTTGGGCATGTGCTCTCTGTCAGACCATAAAAATTGCAGTAAGTTCAAATTTTAAGGTAATAGGTTCTATCTAACTCTCCTTTATGCATTTAAGTGCTTTTTTTTAATCTTTAAATCAAGATCTTTCCTCCTACCAGATAAAGCCAAAATGCTTTTTATGTAGTTTTTATAGGCACATTAGGTTGCCAGCATTAAGTTTATCTTTCCAGGCAAGCTTGGATACAATTTAATGGAATGTCTTATATCAAGAAAAAGGATTTGTGCTTCTGAGCACTACTTTTTTGAGACTTCTCAAGTTTACAAGTTTAATGTTTGCTCATTAAGCATGTTTGTAGAAGCAAGAGTGGTCTTCCTGGATCTACGCCTCAGAGACCAGCTGTTGTTGCACATTTTAGAGACAGACCCACAAAACTCTTGTGTCATTCCTGTAGTGATACGCCTCTGAATGAAGATTGCTTTTGGGACAGCTATTCACCCACACTAGGCTCGGCTTTAAAAATGTAATTAATTGAACCCTGTGCTTTAGAAATGAAGGTGGTCTGGCTTCTAATTTCCCGTAACTAATACCAAGTAGGAATGCCATGAAAATGGAAACAGACCTCAGTGAACAAACTCACTTCAGATTCTTTGTTCTGCAGCTGCCTTAAAGGCTTTGCTTCAATTATAGCTGCAATATATATATAAGTAAGCAATTCCTTCTGGGATTAAGAGAAAGCAAAGCCTTTTCTTGGTGATTGATTGTCTTGTGTGCTTGGAAAGATGACATGGAGACATGGAAAGATGAAAAATCAAGGTGGGTATTGCCACAAGAAGGGTCGCGTCCTGCAGCACGCTTGTTTCCCAAGGTAGTAAATTATAGTAGCTGGGTCATGCTGTCACCTTTCTGTGCAATATCCATAGCACGGGAGGCCTGGGGGACACAGAAATTCCTACCTGGGCAAGGGTTTCTTCTCTGGCAGATAAACTCCTGTGTTTTTTTCATTTAGCCCAGCCACCTAGAACAGAGCTGTGGTGGATATAAATATGAGTGTTTCTGAGGAACTGCCATCATTAGCTCATAAAGGCAGGGTGATGCTCTTTTGGAAGGTGTAAGGAAACTTTCCATAATGGAAAATTTCTCCCCGCCACTCCCGGAGTGGTTTTGATAAAGTTCCAGTTAAAATATTACATCCACCTATAAAGGAGTCAGAGAAGCCTCTATAAAGAAATTCCAGGAAAGAGCCAACAGTGATAGAAAGCTGATACTGACGTTTTACAATGCTGCCATTTGAATTACTAGTGAACCCAAAATCCAGGAAAGATGGGAAGGCTGCATTAAATCTGGCAAGCCTCTCTGTTTCATCTTATACTGCATAATACTATTCTGGTATTTTTTTGTAAAGATAAAAGACCATGCCTTGGAGTTCGATACCAGCTATAGCATAACAGGCAATAACGGGAAAGGGGATCATATAAAGTGTTTATGAGTATGAGCCTCACACATTTACAGGGACTGTGTGCAGCAGGTTTCCAATGGCAGAAAAGCAGGAGTTTCTGTCAGAAATCATTGGAGGAGACGAGGTCAGCATCAAAGATTAAAGGTCTGTCGAGAGCAGCACAGATCCTGTATTGTGTAAACTCAAGTTTCCCTAATGATGGAAGGAAACAGGCTGGAAGCTGTTCTCGTAGAGGGACTGAAAGAACATTTAGTTCTCCCGAGTGCTAATTCCTGGGGACGCTTAGGGACCTGCCATCCCTTAGAAAAGGGGAAAAAGAGATTTCCAAATCTCTGTGCTGCCAAGTGGGGATACTAGAACTGCCACAGCACAAAATGTGATTTGCGTGCAACACAGTAAAATTCCAGCGGTATTAAGAAGCCAAAATGGAGATATAATGGGGGAATGGATAGCAATTTGTGCTAAGTCTCGGAAAGCAGCAACTTGCTTCCCAGCTCTGTGTTTGGCACCACAGCATTTTGAGTGTCGGGGGTGGGGGGGGGGGTTTAGCTGCCATAGCAACATCCCCTACCCAAGACGGTAGGCGAGAGCAAGAAGCATTTCTAGTTAATACCTCCTCGGTTCGCGCAATTAAATTGCCCAAGTTAGCAGAGCACGTAGGATTTAGAACCGCTCTTGGTTTCAAATGACTGGGCTTGGGACTAGTCCCAGTCTTTACTGTAACATGAACATGCAAATGAATGTGGCTTTTTCAGTTGCCATAACCTCATGATGGGAGAAATACAGGGCTGGAATGAAGAGGAAGCCTGCAGCCTTTCCTTTTTGTTTTGGCCAAGAACGTGACTGACTCTCCAAAGCAATTCTGTCCTGTGCTTTAACAGATCTTTTCCATCTGGTTTTACATCATCTTGGCAAGGACTTTGCTCTGGGGCCACTGGAGAGCAGGGGGCACTGGGAATACTGGGAAATGCCAGTGCACCTGAGTGCAAAAGTTTAGCGGATGACTTTTTATCTCTACCTCTTCTCCCAGGGATCTTTTTTTTGTTTCCCTACTCTTTTTCTTCTGGTCCACTCTTTCATTTCCTGGGAATGAGCAATTAAGTAGATGAGGATTATATATTTTTTTTCTCTCTTAACAAAGCTTTGTCACGTGCCCAATCCAACCTGCAACAAGTTGCAAAGGAAAATATCCCCAGAAAGGGTTTAGCTGCTCTTGGGGGTTTCAAAGCTCAGCACCCGGCGCCTTTGCTTTGCCTGTGTGCCCGCTGTTCATCCATCTATAGGAGGGGAGAAAGGAAGGGGAAAAGTGACGAGGTGAAGGAGGAGGATGCAGGGGTTGAGGCGAAACAGGAGACAGCGGTTCCCCCACCCCTGGGCTTCCTTCGTTCCCTACCTCCAGTACCAGAGGTGCCTTCCCTAGATTGGGGAGTTTCTCGGAGGTGGTTTTCCCCCTCAGACCTTTCCCGCGGCGAGGCCAGGACGGCGGCGCGTGCACACATGCGTGGGTGTCAGCGGCAGAGGGAGCTTACCCACGCGAAGGGGTAGGCACCATCCCTGGGGATTGCTGCTGCCAGGTAAGAGCTGGTTTTTCCTCTTTCACTTTCTCCAGAGCCCTTTCAGAGAGGACGAGCCTCAGCTGGGCTCCTCTGCTCCACTTTTCTCTGCACGGGTCCCCTGTTTCCCCTTGTCTAGCAAACGCCACTCCAGGTCTGCAGGCTGACCCATGCTAAAGGCACCTCTAAGGAGGCTTATTGCAAAAACAGAGCAGCGCCCCGTGGGGGGAAGGAATTTTCTCCATGCCTGGAGCTCACACAGGTTTAGGGGCGCTAAGGGAAATGCCCGTCTGCCTCCCGGCTTGCCGCATGTGCCCTCGGAGACCTTCTCCAACGAGCCGCTGCAGCAGAGCCGGCATCCCCACTGCACCAAAGCTGCAGCGCAGCCCGGGTTTCCATAGGTCTTGCTTTAAACCTATCCAAGAGATCACTGCTATTGCCGGGAGAATCGATAGTTTAGACTGAGTTAACAGAATTAGACTATTTTCAATGGTGTTCCTACTCACCCACGAATATTGTAATGGAGTGGAGCCATTATCAAGAAAGTATTTTTCTAAAAGAGTAAACAACCTTACTTCAATGGCTTGTTATCCTAATTCCTAGTAAAAGTTACCAAATGGATTTAGAGTAACTAAATCCACGGGTGCTGCATTGATTAAATATCTTCAGAGATCTTTGAAGATCTCAAAATGCTTTATAAGCTTCAGATAACGTTCCGTAACTAGGAAGCACCATTCAGATAGCGTATGGTTGCAAGAAGAGAAATTACAGTATCTATGACTTCGAGTTTTACTGTTTATGCCTTGGTATGCTTGGTTTTATTCTCACCACTCCTCTCTATCATTATTTGGTGAGCTGAATATCTCTACTGCCACAAAACCAGCATTTTGGAAGATCTTGGAGATGGTCTGGAGGTTTGATAATAATGACTGGTAGCTCAATTAACATTTTTTTTATTATACAAATAATATATGGTAAAGATACACACAAGGGCATTTAAATTTCATGCACACATAACTGTTACACAGATATTATTTTCAAACTTTTCGTGAGTAGGCAGAATGTATTAAATCCATATGATTACAATCTTTCAATCAGGCGTTCGTCATCCCACAGATTTAGCTTAAGAAATGCTTGTGTGTATGTTTATGTGTCCATGTGTAACCACTTCTGCAGTCATGTGTGGATTAAGAGAAGAATTTGTGACTGTCTGTTTCAATGGTGCGTGGATGCACATGGGTATATGCAGGTAGCAATGCACAGTGAAGACGAGATATGAAAGGCTTGAATTTAACACTGTAACATAGATTGGTCTGAAACACGTAGACCTCTGACTCTTTGCTACTGTCAGACAAATCAGACCAGTGACCTGATCTCTATGAAATGATTTTTTTGCCAGTGCTTATGATTATGTTTCATGCGTGTTCCCACTACCTCTGGGCAGGAAGAGGTAGCCCTGGCTTCCTGATCGCGCATTTCATGGCTTGTTGGAGAAAAATGGTATCCAAGCTATGGCACAAAGCTAAGGCTGCAGTGAGGTCAGTACCAGACCATCCGTAACAGTCAGGCATCTCCCAGAGCAGAGCTCTCCCAGCATCCAGAGCAATTGGGAGTATGTCACAAATATTCCCAGGATAGCGCCAAAAAGTGAGAGGCATTGGGCAGGTTTGTGATCAAAGCAAAACACTCGTTGTATGAAAGAGATTGTTGTATGAAGAGATTAGAGTTAGCACTGCAGTGGCCTAGGACACCACCGAGCACATTGCTTTGCCCTTTGGCTTGGGCTGAGTTTCCCACTGAGACGTTATTGAGACGACTGAACCAGAGATATGTGGCTTCATGACGGAAAGTGATGGAAAACCTCTGTCCTTTGCATAGCCATGCCAGGGAGCAACTCTGGGCACAGCAAAGTCTCTCCTACGGGTATGGTTATCAGGCCTTCCTGGCATGCCTCCAGTTGGCATCCAAAATCATATTTTAAATAATATTATTTCCTATACTCTGTTTACCCTGTAGAATATAAGACTTGTTTGAACATTGCTACCCCTTCTCTGTCCATCTGAGACTGCCCCAGCTCGTTGTGGCATGGGTTTACGTGTCACTCTCCAGTCCTGGTGTGTCATACTCTGTCTCCACATCACTATGGTGAGAGATGGGCAGTGATTGGCAGGGGGTCAAATGTGCATATGGGGTGTACTGAAGGAGACTGTGCAGTGTCTCTGCTCCTCATTTCCAAGTTGAACGTTGGTTGCTCAAACATAAGGACAATGGACTTGAGGGAAGGTAGGGCTATTTTTCTGTTTTTGTTGCAAGCTTTTCCTTATTTTTTTTCTTTTAATTTGTAAATTGATGTAGTAATAATATGCTCAGTATTTCAAACCTTAAGCTAAAGGCTATATCGCATGAGTTTACGTGTCATCATGCCTTATATGAATGCGTTTCATGTCCACATGCACAAGTTTAAATGACTTTATCCTCACTGTGCTCTCAGAGCACTCTGAGATACCTGCTGCCTTTCCCCATGGAACAGAATAAAAAGTGGAACACAGAGAGACAACAATCTTGGCTTTTCCCAAGATTAGAAAAAGTCATCAGCAGTGTAGGAATAGGTGAAAATTTTTCTGAAACACACACAAGCCATCCTGCTTTCAATATTGCTGAAACTATCTTTATACTTAATAGTACGAAAATTCATTATAGTGCTCGGCACTGTCATATGCAAATATTTATCTCTATTTGCTTTGCCTATTACAAAGAGGCTAGACATACATACTTCTGTTAAATATAATTGATTATAGCAATTTTTACTTTCTGGAAACAAATGTACCTACCTTACAGACTCTTAGAAACCTGGGAATGCATACATATATAGAGAGATACGTATATATATATGTATTTACAAACATTTACACAAATACATCTTTTATTTAGATAAGAAATAAGAATTTCACTTAGTCCTCTTTTCAGTCAGCACTTCTATAGTGCTGCTTAAAAATGAACACAAAAGCTTATTTAATAAATATTTCCAGATCTGATTTAGAGATTGAAATTAAGAACAATGTACTGTAGTATATTAGTAGAGATTTGAGGATTGCTGATATTTTTTGTTTTCAAACTTCTGTGTTTAGGTTTTCTTTACTTCTTTCTATTTACCTGCAAAGTAGCAAATGCAAATTTTCCTATAACAACTGCCAAAAACATTGAGCCCTAAGGCCCTATCTATCTATAATGGAAAAGGGAGCTAAACCTCTTTATTCTTGTGTAACTCATTAACTAACATCAGACGATTAGAGCTAGTGTTTCAATATAAAACAATTCAAGTCCCTCATTAGCAGGGCTAGATTTCCTTTGATCTAATTAATGTCCCAGATATATGGGAAATTCAGAGATCAGCTCTGAGAAGTCTCTGCAGACACAGTCACATCTAGAAACATGAACTTACACATAACCTCCAGAAACGTTATTTAGCATTAACAAGCCTCATTTACTCAGCTGATAATGCTTGGTCAGACGTTCAATGAAATCAAGCTGATGGTAGCTAGAGAATGAAAACACAGACTGTTTACTGAACATGACTTAATCTTGAATATGAATGGCAACTGGATTGCAAATTTCCGTAATTAAGAATGCAGTGCACTGTTCAGATGCTGCCTTGAAGTTTTTTAATTGCTGTTGTAGGGAAAGCAGTACAGCAGGGTGTTGCTGTCACATGATGAGCTTTTCAGGCTGAGCTAATAGGATACCCTTTTAAAATGTTCTTGATGTTTTCTGATTTAGAGGCAGGAGATACTATCATGGAGATTTCGTCAAAAGAAAACGCTCAGTTTTTCTCTAACAACATAATCCTGCCAGTTGACCGCTCTTCATTCAAATCTGAATCTTCTGCTTCCAAGGAAAAACAATCATGTTGTGGAGGCATAAAGGTAGAGTAAGAACTTTGAATATTCTGCTAGAGACTTAGAAGACCTCATTTTTTGTGGACTAACTCTTCTTCAGTTCTAGTTTTGTGTTGCTGAGCCAGCAAAAAATTATTCAAGATGTTTCTGAGCTGCAGAAAAATGTCTGCTTCTTTCATATTTGTCTCATGTGTGACAGCATTCAGATAGGACCTGTTGATTCAGGATGGTATATTATTAGTTCTTCAAGGATCATCGTGGAAGACTAGTACATCCTCTTTATTGCATCCTCCTATTTTTCTGAGTTTCTGAGCAGAATGTGAGTAGCCAGGTTGCACAGTTGTTGTCAGCTGTTAGTAAGTACTGCTTTTTTTTAAGGTCATAGCCACACCGATCTTTTACATGCTGTAATATAATACCTGTCTTACTGCCTGTGTGTTTTGAATGGTATATTACTTGGGGTTGGACTAGATGTTCTCCAAAGGTCCCTTCCAATCTTAATCATTCTGTGATTCAGGTATCATTGTCACATTCCTGGCCTGAGCAAACTGCACACGAGAGGACTGTAAAATGGACCGTGGAAGTCTGAAAGTTCTCGGCTGCGTCTGTATTTCTCTGGCCCTCACAAAGTGCTTCCTCCATCCAGAGGGGGCACCCTGCTTTGAGCCTCCTGCCAGAGCCTCTACCTGCCTGATGGTGCATGCGAGCATCGTGCCAGGGAGGAGCGGTCCTTCGGGGAAGGCTTTTTGGGGGCACAGCAGGACAGACAACAGCACGGTGCTTTACCGACAGTCTCTATCAGTGCTTTACAGATCAGAGTCTTATGTATCATGTGCAAACATGAGCTGAGCTCATCTGAGGGATATGGAAACTGAATCGCTGGCCTCGCCCAATTCTTTTCATCTTGCATGTTCTTTTTTTTTCTATTAGTTTTCTGTGCTAACCAGAATCAAACAAATCTTTCAGAGACTGATAAAGATATCTCTAAAGCCATTGATTTCAGTAGTAGTAGAAATAAACCCTATAAATCATGCAAAGCAATTAAGATCTTGTTGGGTTAACTGAGAAAGATAACTGTGGAGAAATGTTTGCATTCCTGAATATCTTCTGTGGTCTTACTTTGCAGAAATCAAGAATTGGGGACCTGTTTTGAAATAAAAGATCAATTGTAGTAATTAAATTTGTAACATAATAGCAATTCTATCTTCATTCCTCCACCTGCCTCAACAATAATCAGCAATAATAATCCGATTCCCTCATTGAATAAAACCTCAGTCACAGATTAGCCAGTGAGGAATCAGCTTACTAGCTCCAAAAATAGAAGAGCAATAATATTACAGCACTTCTTTTTTTTTTTTTTTTTTTTTTTTTTTTTTTTTTTCCGTGTTCAAGAACTTGTGGCTTCTGGGGACTGAAACTGAAATGATTAACCTTTAAAATACCAAACCAGTGCAGACAAACAGCAGGATGGCTTTTCATTAATTACTAGCCTTCCCCTGCATTAAAAATGCCTTTATTGATCTAAAAGATGAGGATGTGGTGAAATACTTGCATGCATACAGTCAGCGACAAAAGAATATGAAATCACCTGCCCATTTTTGTCACAGCTTTAAAGCAGGTGCAATTTTTTCCACCATAGTATATGGTCTCCATCTCTATCCTCTGATTCTTTCAGACCAGGAGTAAAAATCATTGCTGAAGTAAGACAAGTCTGAAGTTACAGTTTCATTTATATAATTTTCTTCTGGAAAAGCATACCTGTTTTACCGTTGCTATTTAGCACTGCAGGGCATAAACACATAGTAAATGTAAATCTTTTTACTACAGACCTTCTGAGAATCTTCAAAGTCAGGAAAAAGTCTTTATTTGCCAACAAGGATTTCCAAATGAGATATTGCTTAATAACAGCACTAAGAACAGAAAAGCATGTTGAATGTGACACAGATGTTTTTGAACCTTGCCATAGGAACATGCATTAAGCAAGAACTAAAGGAAATGGCCTCAAACTGAAACACCAAAAGTTCCACAGTAACTTAAGGAAAAATTTCCTGACAGTGAGGGTGACAGGGCACTGGAACAGGCTGCCCACAGAGGTTGTGGAGTCTCCTTCTCTGGAGATCTTCAAGACCCTCCTGGATGCAGTCCTGTGCCATGTGCTTTGGGTCACCCTGCATGTGCAGGAGGGTTGGACTAGATGACTCTAGAGAGGTCATCTAGAGAGGGTTGGACTAGATGACTCTAGAGAGGTCATCTAGAGACGACCTCATCTTCCAACCTTAGGCATTCTGTGATTCTATGATTGATGGCAGTGTGGGTGCCAATGATGTACCATGTCGAATGTGATGTTTTAAGGATATTACAATTGTAAATGGGGCAGACTGTTCAGAGCTCACAATCACCTAGAGATCAGTCCTGAATGGTAGGACAGAGTTCTAGACCTCTTCACATACCAAATGTTACTGAGTCTTTTTATTTCTCGTTTCAGTTCTTTGTTTTTGTTTGTTTGTGTGCATTTATACCTTCTCCAAAGAGTAGTATATATTTCATCAACACAGCCAGGATTTGAAGACAGGAAGCATTTTGGCTGTTCCCATTGCAGATTGCACTGCATCTGAGCATTTCTGCAGCTAGGAAGCACAGTAAGGTTTTGTTCAGTTTAGGAAATAGCTCTGTAAAAGTGAAATGGTGTTAAGAAGCCAGTAGTTTATGGTGAGGTGTTTCTTCATACATTTCAGGGTGAGATGTTACTTCATACTAGCTCTAGTCTTGCTCCAGAGACTGAAACTCTGCTTTGTGTTAAAGCAACTTAGCTGCATTTCTGGAGCACTATTTCCAGCACAATTTCACGTGAAGGAACTGCGGTCCACGCAATTGTACCGCGAATCAAAGTGCAGTGAAGGGGGCAGGAGCAGAAGAGTCACATCTATCTCCTCGTAGTTGAACAGTCAATTCTACTCTGAATTTCGTGCAGCTGAAGACACTCCAGAACAGACACCTTACTACCCCGGACATCAATGGGGACACCACCCTAGAACAAGACTCTAAAATCCAGCTGGTTAAATACCTCGATAACATGTGTGAAAATACATATTTTAAGATAGGTTCCTACTAGGCAAAAGCCTGTGTTAAAGACATACTTATTTACTGGCACTTAATATTTTTCCATACTGTTGTTATTGTAAGATGCCTATTAGAGGGATCAGGAGGCTCCTGCATTTCTCCGCCCTTTCTCTGCCCATGGATGCGTCCCTCACTTTGGTATCTATGAGAAATTAGCACCTGGACTGGCAACTGGCAAGTTCAGTTTGCGTTATCTCTCACAGAAGATGACTACACTGACAATCTAGCCTAGTTCACAAAGCATAGGAGAAATATTGAGGTGGTTATCTGGATAAAAAAGAAGTGGGAATGTAAAAATTATTTTAAATAATTAAGTAAAGCTTTCTGTACTGCTCAATTATAATCACTGTCACTTACTTTCACAGATATTTCTCGGTGCATTATCTTTTGTTTATTTTGCAAAAGCACTGTCTGGAAGTTACCTAAAAAGTACTATCACACAAATAGAAAGAAGATTTGATATTCCTTCCTCTTTGGTTGGCGTTATTGATGGCAGTTTTGAAATTGGTATGTGCTGTAGAAACTCATTTTTGTTTACAGAAAAAAAAAAGTAATATGATTTGTTTTGAATAATGTATCTCTCTGGCCCAATAACACTGAGCAAAATTCCTCTATTAATTGTCAACATAGCTTAATATATTTACATTGGCTAAGACTGGACTGCTGACACAAACAATTCAATGTATTCCTAAATACTTTATGATAAAGGCTGTAATGTTGGCCAAGACATTTATGTATGATTCTGGTTGGCATTGTGTCTCAGAATCTGCAAGGACAGTAATTTCATCATGAAACAGTACTGGCTACAGCATACACAATTCTCATTTTACTCGCCAAGGATCCTGTGCAAAGATCATTTCACAAATTCAGGCAGCTACATGGCTTGATAAGCTAAGCTGTTGGTTAGCCCAACCAGAACTTCATGCCACGAAGTTTAATAATGTGAGTTTAACATGTTAGAATGTTAATTCAGCTGCACAGATATTTCTCACCTTTTGTCAGCAGTCCTTCCCCCCGCCCCGATAAGTCCAGTTCCACCAATGATTCTTTATGTTTGGGTAAGCAGCAGGGGTACGAATCTCTTAACTATAATCTCACTCAATTTTCCAGTGATTCAGGTCACTCTTACACTAAACTTTATAGTGTGACATCACCTCTGGCTATTTCAAAATATCCAAATTACTGATTTTTTCTCTTGCATGTTCAGTGTACAGTAGTATTCATGGCGATTAAATCTTAAGTATATAAAGCTTTGCTAGATTCCTTCTTTTCGTACTTACCTGGCTATTTCTTGTCTTCTGCTACTAGCTGTCAACTGGCATAGTCCTTCTCCTCTTTCCTGCTGCTTTTTCAAAAGCTTAAGTTTTTATCAGGAAAGGTATTGGCCTCTCCTAAGAATGCCTAGAAATAGGGAAAAGTGCCATGCGATCAGCCCTCTCTCCTCTGAAATTGCTGTGCAATACTACATGCTAGGGGTCTTTATTTTAGAGCCTAGATCTATTATCCACGGGTTGTTAATCTCAGTTTTATTTTTCTGCTTTCAAAGGGAACCTCCTAATCATAATTCTTGTAAGCTACTTTGGAGCGAAGCTTCACAGGCCAAGGATAATTGGTGCAGGCTGCTTAATTATGTCAGCTGGAACATTCCTAATTGCGATGCCCCAGTTCCTCATGGGACGGTGAGTGCCCAGTGACCATGCTCCTGCAGCCAGGCTACCCACACTGCATGTTAGCTCATTAAAATATTTAGGCGCTGATGGTGATGGGGCCAGTATAAATAGGCGTATGTTGATGTGGTTAATCGACTTCTTCTTCTATTCTTACAGAAAAGCAAGTAATTTAACATATACCCCACTCACAGTTGTAATCAGCTTATCAATTTATTAATGATAAAGTGATCTTGATCAGCCACTATTTTGATGTGGTTTAAACATCATGAAAGCCTCAGTGGAAAATGTGTAGCTTTATGTGCCACAGGAAAGTGCTTGTTAAATTGAAACCCATCGCTGAGACACCCACAAATCCAAAGGAACCATTTTCCTACAGTATCACAGTATAAACTGAATTTCATTTATTCCCAGCAAACCATATAGACCTTTGGCAACATTCTAATGGGATGCAGACAAAATTTGCATTTCAGGGCTATAGGAAGACCTATCTTCCATGATAGCAATAGCTTTGATGTTTGTTCTTTTTCTGTAGTTTCCTAAAATGAAGAGTAAAGACATTATTGTTTTTGAACAGATATAGGTATGAAAGATTTGCTTCCATCATCAATTCAACTGGTAGCCTCTCCCCATGTCTACAGGAAAAAAGCCAAATTCCACACTTGACCTTGGAAAAATCTCAGGCCAAAATAAATGCAGGTAAGAAAAAAGATTTTAAATGCTGTGATAAGCACACTAAAATATATCAGAAGGCTCCCAAACTATAACGTACTAATTTATTAGCAGGCAAAAATAATAAATGGCAATCAGACAAATCTTTCCCATGGAAAAGTCAGATCTGCTGGATAAGACAGCTTTATTAAGGCAGATTTGAAAATCCTCTGCCAGCTGCCAAGATGTCCTTTCAGGATCTTTCTCCTGGCCTTGCTGTCTGCTCCAGACACTTTCTGCAGCTTTGTGACGTGCAGCAATGCCAGGTGGGCTCCTCTGGGACCTGGGAAAGTCAACATCTCCCTTGTGCTGGGAACTGTGGGAACTTAATGTGATTGGTAGTGCCATCTATCCTCAGTGTTTTCCAAATCTTTCCATTAGGAGATCCCAATTGAAAATAGCTTCTACCTGGGATACGTCAGCAAATTTATCAACTGGCCAGTATTTGACATATTTGGCTGAAGCTTCTCATACTAAACACATGTCTTCCTCAAGCCAAGGTGTTTGAGAAAAAAATTCCACCTTTTTTTTTGCGGTTCAGGGTGTATTGCTTGCCCACTTCTAAAGTATTTCACTCACCTTCTTTTAGTTCTATGTGTTTAGTAGTAAAATGTTATGAAAAACATATTGCTATCTCTGCCCTGATGTATCTAGGATGTGAGAAAGAAGCAGGCTCATCCATGTGGATCTATGTTTTACTGGGAAATCTTTTGCGTGGAATAGGTGAAACTCCTATCCAGCCTTTGGGAATTACATACATTGATGATTATGCTGTTGAAGAGAATGCCGCCTTATACATTGGTAAAGCAAATAAATTATTTTTTCCTAATGGATTTTACCCTGGTGGAACCTGAGTGACTCTGAATAATGGAATGAGTGTTCTTGAATGAACCTACCCTGGCTGTTTGTTTGCATCATTTCCCATATTAAAGCTTTATTTAACAATCACGTATACCCAAAGAACCAAGTTCCCATTTAATTACACCAGTCCAGTTCCATTACCATAATTTGAGTAAAGAATTTGACCTTAGTTTCCTGCTGTTACCTTAATCTTCGTAATTCTTCTGGATGTGGACTGTTAAGTCTCTGTGCAGAGTCAGTTCTCTGGAAAGAGATAAAAACATGTGGGTTTTTTTTCAAATACTTCAGATGATAGAATTTCAGGAAACTCTTAAGACTTTACCCTCTGAATTTCTGTAGAATTGTAACAAATAGCGCTGAGGTTTGAAAAGTTGGGATCACTATTGTTGTGTTCATTGTGTGAAGAGCTCTGCACATTCACCTGAAATATTACCAAAAAGTCCTGCCCTGTCAGCATCTTTTCTTGAAGTGTTTCCAGCCTGGCAAAAAGCAAAATCCCTGTGAAAATCCCTTGTTCTTGCCAGATTTTTGGATCAAATCTGAAAACTCAAAATATGTGGAAAGTTTGGCAGTAAGTCTATTGAAATAAATGCTGGGTACATAATCATAGGCTATGTGAAGTTCACTACAGTTTAAATTACTGAAAAGATTTCATGAATTGATATTTGTTTTTCAATTCCTTTAGTATAGCCAGCTAAACAGTTTATAGCAATTACAGAGTGATGCTATTATTGAGCTTAGGTCACTAAACTCATTCTATATATTTTCTTAAAGCTGAAATTCGTTCCTTAATTGTATGATAATCAAAAAAGAAGGAAAATAAGATATATGTAGTGGGCCAACTTTTGGTTCTGGGTTCTTCTTGAAGAAGTACTAATTTGAGTAACTAATGTATCAGAGTGCAGTATTTTAAGATTGTATTACTTGTTACCTATTCAATGTCATACCTTGTTCTTTGTTGTACAACAAGAACCAACGTCCATTTTCGCCTCAAAACATAACAGTCCTCTGTTTTCTGTTACAGGCTTTGTACAGACACTTGCAATTATAGGCCCAATTTTTGGCTTTCTTCTAGGATCCCTGTGTGCCAAACTTTATGTTGACATTGGCTTTGTAGATCTGGGTAAGTCAGAACTTAGATTTAAAAATTTAGTCAAGCTCAGTATGGGCAATATGCTTATTCTAGGTACGTATTTTTGGCCAGATATCTAGCTCTAGTATCTTTCCTAAGGATAAGGGACTAATAAAGCAAAGCTGGCACTTTAGAAGTTAAAATGATGCCAACAATGCAGCACCTCATGAGAAAAAGCCTAACAACGAGGACAGATACAGAGGAAGTAAGAAAGAGACTTGACTATTTCTCAGTTTGAGCAGATCCTGCACTGCAGGAAATCACCCCAGTGAGGAGGCACTAGGGAGGCAGCAGCCATCAGGAGGAGGCTGCAGCCATCAGCATCATGGATCAGGATGCTGGTAAAAGCCAAGCACGGAAATTTTGGGTTACACTGTCATTGCATAGAAACCAGTCCTGAAACTAGTACAAGAGCTCCTGATTTCCTTCCTTCTAGGAAAAAATGGCCATCTGCCCCTAGTACTTGGCTGGTTCCACCACTTCTGTGCAGAAGTCCAGTTGGCAGCAGGCTGCAACCATCTGCAGGACCTCCCTTGGGTTTATCCTCTCCAGGGATGTGCATGTGGCACACGCTGGAACCCCTTGGTCTTAGGGAAAGACCACTGCTATCCCCAGGGATCAGCAAGCTCTTATCACCTCCCTCAAGTCATTCTTGACACAAGTAGAGTGTCACAGACACTCCTGGCATAGACACACCTGGGGTGGGGGAGGACTCTCCTGAAAAAAGGTCCCCGAAAAAAATCACCTTCATTATTATCAGCAAATATTCCCTAAAATTATTTCCTTTTTTCTCCTTTTTGGCTTTCTCCAGACAGTGTAACAATAACTCACAAGGATGTGCAGTGGGTGGGAGCCTGGTGGCTGGGTTACTTAATAGCAGGAGTGATTAGTGTTCTGGCCGGCATCCCGTTCTGGTTCCTGCCCAAGCACCTACCAAAACCTGAAGGCAGAAAGGACTCCAACTCCTCCTCTGAGCAGTCCAAGTTCATCACTGAAGATAACAAGGAGCAACAGAAATCTTACCAGCAGCATGTGAAGATTGCTGAGCTGGCAAAAGGCAAGATCCTAGAATCTGTTTCTTCACTGTTAAGTCTCTCCCTCTTTTTCCTCCAGCTAACCAGTTTGCAAATTTCCAGGAGCGATTTCATTTTTCTCTTGCAAGCAGAATTTCTCCAGCCAAGATTTGTAAAATTATGGTAGTGGACTAAAAAGTATCATGAAACCCTGCAAAAGTATTTCCTTTGCCAATAGCAGGAGTGGAAATCAAATAGGGATAACCTGTGATAGTGGTTTCTAAACCTTTTTATGTGCACTAAATGTCCTTTTCCTTAAGGCTATCCATAAATAGAATGCATACAAAAGCTGACCCGGATAAGACTGGGCACAGACCACGTACATAGAGTATGTTAGCTAGCTACTTGGATTTCAACATCAGCTGTTTTGCACAGTTCTGTTTCCTTGGCTCTACCTTGCCAAAAGTGTTTTTCCACAAAATTTGAAGCTGCACCTCGACGTGCTTGTGCTTACTTTCAGCTTCTCAAAAAGCTAAAAGGAGATTTGGCTGTTGCGTTCACAGATAAATCAAGTCAGGGCTTTTTATTTTATTTATTTTTTTTTTACAATCAAAGGAAGGTACCTAAAACAAGATGTCTCTTCTCGAAAATTGGTGCTTAGCAATTTGTTTCACCATTCCTCCATGTGGAAATGCAGATCCTAAGAGCATCGTGGGACTTCCTTTATTCCTTATGAAGTATGCTGCTGTCTTCCTTTGGAACATGCAATCATATTGAAAATCATTATTCACAGAAGTTATTCTCTCTGACCATGGTGTTCATCTCCATTACTTTGTTTTGCAGATTTCTTACCATCACTGAGGAATCTTTTTGGAAATCCAGTTTACTTTCTATATTTGTGTGCAAGTATCATTCAGTTCAATTCTTTAATCGGCATGGTGACATATAAGCCCAAGTATATTGAACAACAGTATGGACAAACATCTTCAAAAACTAATTTTGTTATAGGTAATGCTATATCTGCTTCTTGGTACCTTATAAATGGGCATCTTAAGAATAGCACATACATAGGTAGAAAGATGTTTCTTAGACTATGCTTATTTGTTCTTCTTCCTTGCCTGACTTTAAAGTAGTATCTTGCAGAAGGTAAGTTATTTCATTCTGGCTTTAAAAATCGTTCTGATGTTATCTATATGGGTGTCACTGAAAAAGATTCTACAGTTTGAAACCTTATTTCTAGCCTACCAGGAATATGAAAAATAGCATATGCACATAACAAGAGAATAATTGAAAAGAGAATTAATTTGAAAAAAACTCCACCTGAATTTGTCATCAGACAGATCTGTTCCCTTGCTGGCTTCCCATTTATTTCAAAGAAGATATATCAATGAATTGCCAGTGATTTCTTACTTTTTTAAAAAAGACTGGTGTTAAATAAAGGCAAGTCAATGTCACATCAGTGATCCCACAGGGAGCCTGGGCTCCTCTCTTCCTGCGCCTTCCTGCATCTGGTGATGCTGTGGAGGAAGCCATTTTTGGAGACATGGTCAGGATGGTGAACTTCACAGCCCAGTTATTGAAAATGGAAACTTGAATTCATGTTTTTGAGGCCCAGCAAATCAGTAGCATTACACAGCAAAGACGTTTATATCTAGATAATACAGAGCAAGCTGCCTTGGTGCAGAGCTTTCAAGACAGCTTTAGTTGCACAGCAACAGAGGTGTATATGTGCAGAAAAGCTGCAGTGATCCATTGCGCTATGTTAATTCCTTAAAGATAGAGGCTGGAATTTCCTGGCACGAAACTCCGATAAGAAAGGAGTTCAATCTCAACCATAGCTGACGGCCAGGGAAAGCCCAGAACATAATCCCTGCCTTCAGTACAGTACTTTCCATTATGTTCACAGATTTTCTGGAGTTAAGCTTTCAGGTATGTGCGAACTGACTGAGGATTAAGATTCATCTAATTTGACAAGGTGACTGTACTCAACAGTTGACTGTACTCAACAGGTGGACCATGGCTGGGCTACCAAGCTCTCTGGCTGAGTAGCCATCCCTGCAGTTAGGGGTTTCTCTTTCCTTTCTCTCCCAATCTGCAGTCTCCTTCTCTCCACTAAGAAACTGAGGGCTCAGTAGAGGTAACAATATTTGTCTTCTTTTCCCTTCCCATTTTTCTTTTTAACAATCTCTGTCTCAGTCTCTTTGTTATAAATCAGAATTGTCTGACAATTTGAAGCATTGTAGCCAAAAACTAACCTGTAAAGGGGATTTTTTGGTAGTCACAAACCAAGGAAGATACAAGAAAGGACACAGTCATTGCTGTGTTTGTATGGCTTTTTTAAATACATTTTTTCCCACAATCAAGTCAGTGCTGAGCAATAAAGTCAGCTGTAAGAGCACAAGCAGTACAGATAAGCCACGGGAGTACCTATGAATGGTCAAGCAGAAGGTATTTACTGCCTGGGTATCCAACAGCTCCTAGTTTTCATTCCATGCTCTCCTGACAGGCAGAGGAGAACAGGCACATGTGCAAGTTGAGCAGATCACCCATGCTCACCCATGGGAGAGCATGTAAGAGCTCTCTACTTATGTATGTGCTGTATTTTGGATTCTGAACTCTCCCACAGCACAGTATTCACATGTGCTTGAGAGGACCAAAAATCACCCCACTGACCCTTCCTGAACCCCAGCAGTAACAAGGCTAGACCCAACAGGAGCACATTTGACAGTGGTGTGTAGTACTCTCTTGATAGGTACAACTTCTAGAGAGGGTCCAGCATAGAGTGACAAAGATGATTAAGGGACTGGATCTTCTATCTTATGAGGAAAGACTAGGCGAGTTAGACCTATTTAGCCTAGAGCAGACTGAGAGGAAATCTGATCAATATGTACAAGTACCTGAGGGGTGAAGGTAGGGAGGATGGGGCCAAACTCTTCTCCATGGTGGCTGGTAGTAGGGACAAGGGGTAATGGTTGCAAACTGATACACAGGAAGTTCCATCTCTGTATGAAGAAGAACTTCTTCCCTGTGAGGGTGACAGAGCCTTGGAACAGGCTGCCCAGAGAGGCTGTGGAGTCTCCTTCTCTGAGGATCTTCCAAACCTGCCTGGATGCCACCCTGTGCCACGTGCTCTAGCTGACCCTGTGTGTGCAGGGAAGTTGGACTAGATGATCTCTAGAGGTCCCTTCCAACCTCAACCATTTGGTGGCAAGAGTATATTATCTTGTTTTATACTCTTCTCCTCAGAAAAAGAAATGTTTTATAGTTTTGTCACTGCACATCTCTTCTCAAGAACCTCTCTAGAACCTCTCTCTAGAACGTCCTAAACCATAAAGCAACAGACAAATGCAAGGCAAGTATCTCCTGGCAAGGTCAGTAATACATGCATTAATAATTTCAGTAAGGTGAAGTATTGAAATGANCTGTGATTGTGTGATTCTGTGATTTCGTGATTCCGTGACGGTGGCAAAATTATATTATCTTGTTTTATACTCTTCTCCTCAGAAAAAGAAATGGTTTATAGTTTTGTCACTGCACATCTCTTCTCAAGAACCTCTCTAGAACCTCTCTCTAGAACGTCCTAAACCATAAAGCAACAGACAAATGCAAGGCAAGTATCTCCTGGCAAGGTCAGTAATACATGCATTAATAATTTCAGTAAGGTGAAGTATTGAAATGAAGGTGAAGGCATTGGCCTG
This sequence comes from Crypturellus undulatus, assembly GCA_013389825.1. Taxonomy (NCBI): domain Eukaryota; kingdom Metazoa; phylum Chordata; class Aves; order Tinamiformes; family Tinamidae; genus Crypturellus; species Crypturellus undulatus. The sequence continues at coordinate 1,223,779 of VWPW01016165.1, forward strand.
TGTCTACACAGGAAACCTCTGAGCAATCTGGATTTTTATGAAAAAAATCATTGTTATTCATTACTTTCTTTCCTGCAAAGAGGTGGAGATACTTTGACTCAGGTTAAGGGAATCCTTAGGGGTGTATTTCTTAGCAAGAAGATCAAATTCCAATACTGTGAATTCATATTTGAAATTAAGTTATTTGAGATCATTTTCTAATATCAGCACATTGCTGAATAAACATCCTGAATGTCATTTCATATATGAATACGTATATACTTTTGTGCTTGCTTTTGTTTTAGACATTCGGGTGAGTACCACTAGGTGTCAGCAGTAATTTATAGCTGCAAAATGCATACTCCTGTGAACATGTGGAGTGGGTTTTGTTGTTTGGTTTAGGTTTTTTTGTTTTTGTTTTTGTAAGCTAGAATTGGATGATAAATCTGGGAGAATCATTTTCAGTCTCAAAGAAATCCAGCAAAAGGCCTGATGCTTGATTGTGCAGGATTTTTTACTGTGGTCTCTCTTAACATCTTTTCTGCATGTACTGAACAGGATTGTTTTGGTCTTGATATTCCTGTCTATCAGTATGGGCATTGCTTTGAGCAAAGCCATTCAGGTAAGGAGCAAGGGTCATCCAATCTTATGTGTTATCTTCACTGCTCTTCTAGTGGATTGATTGAAGCCTGGAAGAAGAGTGGCTGTGGGCTATACGTATCTCCTTGCTGCTGCAACACTTGCTGCTGCTCCAAGAGAGCATTTCAGCAGCCAAAACCAGCAGTCTTCCAGTTCTGCCCTTTTCCTTCTAGGAATGAGTAGTTTAAGCTACTCTTACCGGAAGAAAAGGGAAGGAGAGAAGCTGGCCCAGAAAGTCATAGTGAGACAGCCTCAGAGAGCGACCAGGTGCTCCTGGTGTCATGATATGGGCGAAGGACCCAAACGTCTGTACCAAAACCCCAGGGTGCCAGAGTGTGTGCAGTGGGGCTGTGGTCCTCTCGGCTGCCCTCAGCAGCACTGTGTTCTAGACAGTAACCCCCTTCTCCATGGCCAGGGCACCTATCGCTAGCACTGCTGAGACATACTACGACTGCGACTACAGATTATCACGGCTAATAGAATTTGGACAATCCCTCCAGCGACACACTAACAGTGGAGAAAAACAATCATCTCACTGATAATTATGTGTCTGTCAAAGAAGAAATGTTCTAGTCATGAAACACATCTCTAGGGACAGTTTTTCAAAAGCAGGTCTAGCACCATCTGTGAAACATTCCAAAACTGGACAAATGAAACCCCCAGACTGAAGATATTCATATTTTGCTACTTTGTGTTAACACTGCTGCTATTTTAGTGACAATTCATTGAACTGAAATTTTCATTGATACAGATTTTTCTGTTTGATTTTAGGTCTTATCAACATTCCTGCTGTGGCCTTTGGCATATTCTCAGGCGGACTGATCATGAAAAAATTCAGAATCAATGTCCTAGGAGCTGCAAAACTTTCCTTGGGGTCATCTTTCTTTGGTTACCTTTTGCTCCTTTCATTATTTGCGATGGGCTGTGAGAACTCGGATGTGGCTGGGCTGACCGTGTCATATCACGGGTATGTTGGGAAGGGCAAACTTCATCACGAGTTTCTATTTCAAAGCAAACTCCTTCTTATTGTATCTCACAAGGAATATATTTTTGAATAGAGAATAAGTGACCTAAATATGCTTCTCAGGAATTTAATTCAAAGAAATGGAAACCATTCAATCTATTCCAGTGGGCATTGTGTCAAAATCCTTTCGTGATTGTCTTCAGCTCTGAGGGCTTTTTGCCACAAGTGCAGATTATTTTTCTGATTACTTTTTAATTATTATTGCCATGGGACCCATCCTTTGAACCTACAAATTCCTGGAAATCTGAGTTGCTCAGTAGGGGGCCAATATTCGACTAATTGCTTCTTGCCTCTGTATGCTGCTAATCAACCCAATGCAGGTAATATCTTCTGGACCCCCAACTTAAGGAAATAAAGATTAACCACAAGCCCAGAGGTAGACCTGAAGCTGGCATCTTTTAGTCATGTTGCTCTACAAAGCTCTTTCTATGGATGCACCTGCCATCTCTGCACTGCAGCCCCAGGATTAGCTCAGTGTTGACTTTAGCAGGTGCTGGCAGACAGTGCGCAGGCATCAACCCTTTAGTTTGGGTGAATCCCATTCTGGTCATTTCCCTACGAAATTGTCCAGCAATGATTTTGCATGTGTAAATCATCTTTGCAACTGCAGTAACCAAACTTTTGCCCAGATTTTCTTTAAACTCATCAAGCCTCCAATAATTAAAATCATAGAAAATACATGAAAGGAAATTTCTAGCTGTCCTGTCTAAGAAAATAACTACTATCTCATAGCAGACATATGAAATAGTGAATTATTTTTGATAAAGGAGAAAAAAAATAACACTCTTCTGTGAAAGTGAAGAGAGACAACTCCTTAATGGACTAAAAATACAAGGCTAACCTCAGGTGCATCTGGTGGAAAGCATAACCCATGATTTGATGATGATTTCTTTCACATCTGCTAGAAAGCCTCATTCCATTTTCTTTTTTTCTACAGAACCAAACAGATAACTCATTATGAGCAAGCTCTGTTTGCAGAGTGTAACTCAGGCTGTATATGTTCCAAAAATGACTGGGATCCTATATGTGGGGAAAATGGAATTACCTACATTTCTGCTTGTCTTGCCGGCTGTCAGGCATCCAATGGAAGTGGAAAAAGCACTGTAAGAGATTCTTCTATTTCTATATATGATGCTATACTTTTCCCAATATTACCAGTTCTGTCACAGTAAATGAATTAAAATTGAGTAAGGTTAATCCTTCACAACCTTAAACTCCTGAGGTTTATAGCAATGTGCCACCCACGTTTAAAACTTTCTCAAGTTCTACTTCCAGTAGAAATCCCAGTTGGATAATGCAGAAGAATTTTTTAGCTGTTAACTGTTAATACCATTAAAACACACATACACACGCTAATTATTTGTATCAAAAGTCAATATTTCCTTTAGCTAATTCTACATCAACAACAAAAAAAAAGTCTTTTTTTCCTGTTGTAAAACACTTTTTCCATTATGGAATTAAACTTCTGGTACCCAGAAAAACATAATGAGGAATAGATATAGACGTCCACTTTTTCTGTTCTGGTTATCATACCCTTTCACTTACTGCCTTCCAGGTATTTTATAACTGCAGCTGTGTGGGAATTTTAGAATCTTCTTCAAGAAGTTCCTCAGCCGTGGTGGGGCCATGCCAAAAAGGAAATGAATGTCCAAAAATGTTTCTGTATTTTCTGGTAATATCAGTTATTACTTCATATACTTTGTCAGTAGGTGGCACACCCGGATACATACTACTTCTAAGGTAAGCAATCATTTCTTTTAGCATTGCGAAATGTTTACAAGGTTCTTTGACATCTGTGACCAGGTTTTCCTTCCTAATATTCTGTGACATATTTCCAGCTTTTTACAGTGGATTTTAAAATACTTTGTTAGTACTAAAAGACACCCTTTGAATCTGGCAATGAATTGAACTTTCTCTCTCTGCCTCCTTTACATTTCTTTACATTGGTTCTAAATATAATACAACAAGTCTGATTATAATTTGTATCAAATTCCACTCACCTTAACACATATTACTTTACCAGAATGGTGAGGAATTGCCTTCATGTGAATAGAAATTAGCTCTACGTATGCCTGTGTGCATATGTGTGTACTTGTAGGTAGCCAGTTTTCCTCACCTGCAATGCATACCAATTTGCAAGCATATAGAAGTGACCTAATAAAAACCTCAAAATGCTGTATATATTCAGATCTTCTCATTCGGTCCATTATATTTTTTCTATACATTTGCTAATTTAAAGATTTCTCTTTTCAAAATAAAGTTAGATTTTTCATGAGATGTTTTTGCTATTGTAACAATTGTGATTTATCCCATTCGTCCTGTGAGATTCTTCCACTACTTACTTAAGTGCTGGAAGTGTTTATCCAACAGCAAGTGTAAGCTTTTAAGCTAGATTTAGAAAGTGAAAACAGAATATAACACTTCCAATGCATAATCTGGATTTTCATCAACTTTTGGATTCTAAGTACTACTCCACATGCTTTTGAAAAGATTTCTTTTTCAGTTCCCTTTTCCAAATTATTTCCACATTGGTACATGCTACTTTTCAAATGAAATGACAGTAAATATAGAATTAAGCCTTATAATTGCCATGTTTTCTTACCCTAACATTCTCTTTACTTCTGAATGAAATATTCTGGAACAAGCCCTGTCCCATTGCCAGTGTCTTTATATCACACAGAAAAAGGCAGTGCTAGAACTGGCTGAATATATGCTATACGGTAAAAACAATGAAAGAAAGAAATGCAACTCCAGCTGTGATTCCAGCACAGTACTTGAATTAGAAATAATGTTCACAAAAAATGTAGAGAAATGTTTGAGCTCCTTCCCTGTTGCCCTTCACAACCGGGGCTAGACAAGTCTTAAACAAGGTGAGCTGGACTTAAGGCTGAGCTGGGCTACAGTCTCCTTCCCTTTTACCCACATGTGTCACGTCCCCTTTTGGTCCATAAAATATGTGGTAGGAAAAGCACAAACTTTCTGTGCTTAACTGTGTCGTGTGTCCCTGGACTGCATTTGGGGGGAGATGCTCTTAACTGGAGACCTGCAAGCTCAAAGCATATGGGGCTGCCTGGACTTCACAACCCTGAGCACTTGTTCTCCAGGGATTTGCTGCTTAGCAGATTTTTTTGGCAAAGATTAGAGAGGCTTTCCATAAGGATCCTTAAGCATTTTGTTATATGGAGTCAAAGAGAAGACTTCATTGGTTCTATTCCAGTACCTTTCATTCCTGTTGAAAATCATGCTACTTTGAGACCACTCAAATTGAAATTGAGAAGTTATGTGCTCCTCAGCTGGAATAAAGGCACCAGAATCTGTTCCACAGCTAAATAAAACATATTTCAATACATTAAATCACTTTTTTTATGTACAAATGACCTGAGGGCACAATTCCATTTTAAACTCATGTTCATTTTTTTGAATTCCATCCATGACTGGCTTTCCTTGAAAATCTGTCTGAACAGAAATATACTTTTTTCCCCAGAAGGAAAATACGTGGTCTTTGAAAACAAGTACTCCCAATGTAAATCTCAGACTGCTTTTAAGCAATTTTTTTGCCATTATCTCTTCAAAAATTGTTCAGTTCAGCCAGCTCTAATAAGTTCCCATGATTTTGGCACACTGATGCTTTAAGATGAGTATGAGATATCCTTGTACCTGCTGTGGAGGATGAATACAGCCAAATCTCCCAAAGCCTAAAAGATTTAGTGACATTTACTTCAACGTTTTACAAGATTGAAATCATTGAAGTATGGTTAAAGCTAGTGACTGAGTCATTTCCTGAAATAGCTTTTCAGTGGTTTTAGGCTAATAACAATTGTTAAGAGCTTAGGGAAGTCCTGAAGTTTGAGGGGGGAAAAATTACGATTTGGATTGCTGTTGTTTAAGGACAAGCAATTAATAGAAGGTAAATTAGCAGTGAAAAGGAAGTCTCAGGCCTACCAAAAAACGCTTAGCTTTTCAGAGTCTCAAAGATTTTGTGGAGAGACAACACAAATACTCAAACTTTTTTTTTTTTTTTTCTCTCCATCTGAAAGAGAAGATGCCTGTATTATATTCTATATGAAAAAATCCTAGCAGGATATCAGCCCTACAGAACAGATAATATGTATCCTGCTTTTTTTAATTTTCTACTCTTCTACTCTATGTTCTCACATTTGCTTAAAATAACTTCCAGGTAGAGACTTTCTTGTGTAGCAAGGATCTTATAGCAACAATAAAATATCTTCCTCTGGCTTGATATTGTATTACATGCGTCTTTGCAGAGATGATAATGCCCATGTAAACCATAACAGATTTTATGACAAAAAATCATGATCAGAGCATTAGAGAATGATTCCTCAGATTGCAAAATGAGATGAGTACAAAGATTTTTTGACTGTGTCAATACTTCGGTCTTGTTTTCCATACATACCCTTTGTGTCCTTTTGCTTTTTTACTAAATCAAGGGAAGATGGTCTGCATGCTGCTCCCAATAAGGTCTCTTAATGTTATCCTGGCAGATACATTGGAAAACAATGAATCACGTCTGGTGGGGAACCAAATAGCTCGTTCAGAATTGTCTTCATAAATTTTTAAATAGTTTCCAGTTACACGATTTTTTGTGCAAGCTGAGTCCATCCTAATACAGAGCACATAGAGTGTACCTCCAAAATGATATTTTAAATTGTTGGTAACTAAATATCAGCCTATATTTTTATATATTGAGCAAAAAGACTAATACAACAGGGAGCTTTATACATCACCACAATGAAATATATTTCATGTCTCGGCATGTATCAGTCATGTGACCGGGACTGTTTAAATGCTTGAAAATTGACTTGAGCCAGAAGTGCTCAGGAGCTGAGGCTGGGCTCACACGACAAGTTTTAAATGGTCTGTTCTGTCAAACACAGAGATTTCTCCTTACAGGAGTTATGATCCTGATCCCAGATACAGGCAAATTAACATAGTTTGCCTAAATACCTTTTATTAAGCTAGGTCATTATCCACAACTTTATCAAGTGATTAATTGAATGAGATGATTGTTTGATTTCATGAGCATATTCTTGTCTTCTGCTTGCAACTCCTGTATGCTATTTCAATCTGAAAATGAATCACCACCTAAATAGTGGTATTCAGTTTAGATATTCAGAATTACTAGATGCAGTTTTAATTTTATCACATTATTTACATATTTTGATAATTCTGCTAAAGTCAGCTTCATTGCAGAGGCAAAAATAATATCTTTCCTCCCTCATGCTTTCTATGAGTTCAGATTATGCACAATCATTTTTTTATTTCTACTTAACACTTATTCCTTTATTTTTAGGTGCATTAAACCGCACTTGAAATCATTTGCACTTGGGATCTATACCCTGGCAGTAAGAGTGCTGGGTAAGTCTGGTTGGGTTTATTTTATTGTAGTCCTTATTAGTCACTTACCTCAGAAATAACCTTGGCTGTTGAAAAGAACAACTTCTATCTGACAATCCAATATCATATGATTAAAACTAAAGCAAAGCAAGGAAAAAAAAGGTTGAGAAAAGTAGAGCATCTGTGTATTTTGTAAACCCCATAGTTGTATCAGACTTACAGTAAAAATGTAGACTGACAAAGTATGTGGAGATGACAAAGAATCTGAATTAGTACTGCAAAATTAAATATCAAAATAACTTCTTGCCTCCCCTTACCCAATAAGAAGCCAAATAGTCTGTCCTGGAATATTTTGGCTCAGTATTCAGACATGTTCTCTTTAGGTTCTAGGGGAATTCCTGGCTTTAAGGTTGACCTAACCCCAACCTTAGCCCTGTGGCAGAGCTGCCTGCAGGCTTCCTCTAAAAGCCAAAGGACCATGAGATGCCAATGAACCGAGAGCTCTGAAATCTCCTAGGTCTTATTAGAAAAGATAACAATTTGTAAAAAGCAGGGCACTTACTTATTTAATTATATAAAATTAGAAAATAGTGAGGCAGATGAAATGGAAACAAAGAAAGGTTTTGGCTGTTTTTTTACATCTTTGCTGATCTGGCTCTTCCCTCCAGGCTTACTTGCTTTTCAAGCAGCCCTCACGTTGGCTCTTCTCGTACCCAAGGAGAGGTCATCCTTATGGTTCTCCATCCATAAGCATGGCCATACAGAAGGACCTTGCTCCTTCCAGGATACTTGCAGCCCCATTGCAAGCTCCTTGCTCTGCTGTCTCTCTCCCTTATCAGCCCATTCCCATTCCAAAGTACTCTGGAAACAACCACCACCTCCCTGAGCTGAACAGGCTCCATTACACTTAGCGGGGGAGAAATACCTTCCATTTTTCCAGAGGGTTCCTGCAAAGGAAAGTAACCAGACCATAGTAAACACACCTTCTGGCAACTTCAAAAGGTTTTTTGATGTTCTTCCGCATTTTATGTCCCACCCTATTTTCACACAGGACAGAAATGTGTGTGTTTGCAGGGAATGCAAGGTGCATCTTCTTAAATCAGCAAAGAGTGTGAAAGTGTCATTATTTTATATTGTACATTAACATGCCTGTAGACCAGAGACGATTGCATTGGAAAATAATGTTATTGCCTTTATTTGTGTGTTAAATACATCCAGCTGGAATTCCAGCCCCAGTGTATTTTGGAGTGGCAATAGATACCACTTGCCTGAAATGGGGAAGCAAAAGATGTGGGGGAAGAGGAGCATGTAGACTCTATGATTCAAGGGCACTCAGGTAACAGCTCTCGTCAACTAATTCCACTAATACACACAATGGTACTGGTATCAATGGTACTCCTACCAGCACTGGTAGAAGAATTTGCATCAAATAGATTGAGCGAAAAAAAAAATTTCCTTGAATGAAAACTTCTTAAAAGCAACAATAATAATGATGATAATAATATTAATGCTAAATTTTTAGACTTTCCTTTTGGTTTAGTCCTTTTCAGTTAATGTTATTGCATTTTCTGCTGAAAATATTAACGGTTTTTCATTTTTAGCCCCCCAAAATCAATTTAATCCTCACTTTTTATTACGACCTCTCCCATTTTCTCAGCGGCTCTGCTAGGGAGAGGGTTGGAGGGAGCTATTATATCTCACCATACATGCTGGATCACAAAAGGAAGGAAAGATGCCTTGAAGTATGCCTTGCTTATTGAAAGGCTTAAGCTCTTTGCTGTTTTTATTGATTCAGTGCTAGAAGAGAGTAAGTATGTGAGTCATGCGTGTCATGAAGATACATACTTCATGGATAATGGAATAACAACGGTAAAAGGAAAACAAGAGAATAGGGAAAACAAGAGAGTAGGTAAGTTGTCCACTCATCCCTCCAAAAAATAAAACACAAAAAGAGGGCTCCATCTTCTTTTGAAAATTCTATCAGAGAAGAAAAGAACAAAACTCATTTTGGACTCATTACTAATAAAGTGCAGTTAGACATCATCATTGTTGTTGTTGTTATCTGTCAATAAAGCAAAAATGCCATTGGTAGCACTGATACTGCTGATGAAGCAACCAAAAAAAATGTAATTCCCCTAGAAATATTAGGATTCTCCTCACCAAAGCACATTGGTGTGGAAGATCACAGCCAGTAGCTGACACTTTTCGCCACTGTTCACACAATACTTTACCTGGAGGAACTGAGCATTTCTTGCCACCAGCCTCCTCATCTTGCTGCCTTGCTTGAACTCCTTCCTCATTCAGTTTCACTGCACAGAAGTATAAATGTGTCTTTTCTGCCAGGCTGCCTTCTAATTGTACATTGCTTTCAAGGTAGGTGTGATTGATAGATATTTTCTCTCACAGGTATGTATATCTGGGGCTGACTTTGGTGTTGGGTACCGTGTCCATTTTCTTCAGCATCGCAGTCCTTTGGATCCTAAGGAAAACATCCGCTCCACAAGACAAGACCACCTCAGCCAGCAGAAGAGGCACTGGTTTGACAAGGAAGAGGAAAGATAATTTTCTCAATAGTGACCATCTAATTCAGACAACTTACTGGCCAGAAAAGGAAACCAGACTTTAAGCAAATTCAGATTTTGACAGTGACTTTATCTAGTGACTGGCTTTCCTGATAAAAAAGGATCTTTGAATCTCTTTAAATGAGGTATCATCTTAATATCCAAATATTCATATTTATGCAATTTTCATTGTAAATCCAAAAATAAACAAAAAAAAATACCCAAGCATTTTAGAATATGTATTTTTCTTAAAACACTGCTCACCATTTGTCCTGCCAAGGAAGTGAAACTCAACAGGGAGTATTTGCTGAGTCTAAGGGGTTGCAGCTTTCTCCCTCATTGCAAAGCAGGTTTTATGTCTACCCCTCAGATCCACGTCTCCAAGTCTAACTGTAAATATTGCTGCTGCCCCTTTGCTTTCTTCCGTGTATGAGAGGTGGTGCAGAATTAAGCTATGGAGTTCTCAGCCTTACTATCAATCCTGCAGGGAGCTGGTGCACAAAAACTACTTTATAAATGGAAGGGGCAGACAATACTCTTCATTGATTTTTCACACAAAACTCCACTTTGCAAGAAGCCCAGCAAGGGGGCAGGAGAAATTTAGAACAACAAACCAGCTGCAGACTTTGGGCAGCCCATCCATTATACCATAACATTTCAGCTATCAAATGCTGGGGGCTTGGGGATTTCATTTCAAGTACACTCCAGTTCTGTCATAGCACAACATTAATAGTGGTGAAAATTTTCATTACAACAGTCAAAGATTCCATGAGAATATCTTCCAAAGGAAATTGGCATGAAAAAGTAGAGTTTTCTTTTGGCTTTCCAATATTTTCTTCCTGCTTTGTAATACTTTGTGTACTGAATTGTTCCGTGCTTTTTATGCAGTGTAATAACACCATGATATAAGATAAATATGATTTATTTTTAAAAAAACTATGACAAGACTACTTGGAATAATAAAAGTAATTCAAAGACTGAGTGATATGGTGCATTTCTTTTTAATTTGTAATATTTAATTAGCTGAAACAAAGACTATCTTATAGTATCCCTATATAGGTAATTTTTGCAGTTCGATAATATTTGGTATAAATTTGGTATAAATTTATAAATTTGGTATAAATTTTGGTATAAATTCCCCTGATAAATTTAGGGGATGGGAGTTCAATAGAAAATTGCTTAGCATGAGATAGTTTCAAGGATGGTCATGCTGTGATAGTGACTGCATTTTATAGACAACATCCTCCAGAACAATTACTATTTTAGAGTACTAATGAGAGGCAAACTTCACCGTTTCATCATAATATTGCAAAGCAAACACATGCCACATCACTTGCATCTCAGAAATGACTGTAGGTTCCCTACTGCCTGCCTAGCTTGTAGATAGCAGTTAGATGCTGAGTCTTTCCTGTGGGATGCAATGGAGGAATAGACATGTAAGAATGGCTTTAACTGAGCTTTATCAATGATAAATTATTAAAGTAGATTACTAGGGAACTACCTAATCTACTCACTAGGACAGGTTCTTCCCCAAGGACAGGGATGATGCTTAGGCACCAAACCCTTGCAGAAGGGAAGGACTTAAACCAGTCACTTCACAGAATGTAGTTGTTGGAGAAAGGACCAATGACTTCTGCAGCTTATGACTTAGGTGAGTTGTTAGGCCACTCTCCAACTACTAGACCACTCTCCATCATCTTTGAAAGGTCATGGAAAACAGGAGAGGTGCCTGAGGCCTGGTAGGAAGACAATGTCACTGCAGTTTTCGAAAAGATCAACAAGGAGGACCCAGGAAACTACAGGTCAGTCAGGCTCACCTCCATCCCTGGAAAGGTGATGGAACAGATCATCCTGGATGTCATCTCTAGCATGTGGAGGACAAGAAGGTGATCAGGAGCAATCATCATTGATTCACCCAGGGGAAATCATGCTTAACCAACCTTCTATGATGGCTTTCTTGATGGCTTGTATGATGTCCTTCTATGATGGGATGATTGGCGGGATAGTTGAAGGGAGAGCAGCAGATGTTTTCTGCCTTGACTTCAGCAAGACTTTCAACACTGTCTCCCATGACATCCTTAGAGGTAAGCTCAGGAAGCACAGACTATCTGAGCGGACAGTGAGGTGGATTGAGAAGTGGCTGAATGGCAGAGGTCAGAGGGTTGTGATCAGTGACACAGGGACAGTGCTTCTCAGCAATGCTGACAGTAGTATAGTGATAGCTCTGTGCACGCCCTGGAGCAAGATGCTGAGGAAAATTCACTGGTTTGCAGACTATACACATGCAGCTCTTGTAGATCTATGCTTTACAATAGCAAACTAAAGTCTAAACATTAACAGAAACAAGGAAAAAAGCTACAGTCAGACTGCAATAACTGCTACAATCAAACTGAATCAAGCCACACTACCAGTCTCTGCAAACTGAAGACCTGTTGCAGATTACAAGCCTTGACTCAGGCAATGTAAACTTTGGCTCATGTCAGAGACCTACATAATTTCAAGTCAAAGAGAAAAGAGAAACTAAGAGAAAAATCTCCTATTCTTCTAAGTCAGAAAGAAGCATCAAAAAAGATTTTGAAGTTATTACCTATGCCTATATACATATGCCTGTTCTTTGTGGCTAATTCTTTGAAAGCATGGCCATTACTTCCATACTATGTCTCCAACACATAAGAAGTGGAGAGGAATATTATTAAAAGATATATTCTGGCAAGGCATTTTTTATTATGATTTAAAAAGGAGTAGGCTTTTCCTCTCACCTTTCCACAATGATAATGCTATGAGCTACCTTTTTCACTTTGAAATATTTTCTCAGGTCAACAACTGCTGTATTTTATTACTCCTGGTATTAAAGTGGATGCATGGATCAGTATCTGACTAGAGATACATGCCCTGGATTTGCTACAATAAATGACCAAATGGAAACAGCAGTAAGGAATTTGGCCCTGTCAAGTCCTTCCTACAAGAATTCTTAAACTAAATCTATGCTTTAAACTAAATAGCTACTGGCAATGCATCCCAAAGACTAACAAATTCAGATTTTTTTTCCCTTTTAAAAATTACATCTATTAAACCATAATTGAGAGACTGCAAAATGACACATGATTTTCCTTTTCAAAGACGAGGCTGTTAAAATAATCAGCTAAGATTTTCAGACCTTGGATGTCAGCACTTGAGGGTAGAGTGGAACACGTAGCCTTGTCAAGAAGCACCCATGCATTGTATGTCATGTAAAAATAATATGAGGGTGTCCTCATCCTATAACAAGTGCCTGAACTGGCATGCAATAGAGAGTATATGGGTGCCAGGCTGTGTCACATGCTGGGAACTGTAGCCAAGACTGGTCTGTGTGAGCCTGCCTGGTTTCTCTCCCAGCAAAAATGTACCTTTCCAATGGCATAAAACAGCCTCCTTTAAAGCTTGGTCAGACCAGCAGGGTAAACTGAGCAATTCTAAAAAATGGAGGAGGCAGAAAGTGGGGTCAATGTCCACTCAGCAACTGAGCACAAAAAAGCATCAGTGTAAGAGGAAGTATTTTCAGCTCTGTAGCGGTAAAGCAGCTACTCTATGCTTGTGCCACTATTAAATTGCAACACCAAATTCTGGAATCTAAGGGAATTTCCAAAGGAGAGAAAGTAAATTCTGTGGAAAATACCAAACAATATATAAGCTGAGTAATGATAGTTTACTAGCTTGACACGCTCAAAATAATGAATAGGATTGATGCATGAAATGATTAGTGTAATATTTTTAAATGTCAGCATGATTATTTTCATCTGAGAGAAAATTTTGACCTGTTTATGTTTTTACCATTTTAGTCTGTTTGACTGAAGTCACAGTACATTTTTACTTTTCTAAGACTATTGAATTCTCCATAACATTAAAAAAATATATATATAGAAGCTATAAAGTGCATAGTGCACAGAATCACAAGTAGCTAATTCACAGGCTGGTTAAAAAGTACTTGTAAATAGAGCCATTATGGGGAAACCTGAGCAAAATGAAAAAAAAAGGAATGTTTTGTTGTTGCTTACTCAAGAAGAGCGTCTGAGGACATTAACAACGCGATGAACAGAGGTGTTGCTTCAGCTGATGAATATTAGAATTATGGAGTTAGAGGTTTAAACCTCTGGGTTTAAACCTGGGTTTAAAGAATGACCGATGAAAGGAACAAAAACCTATGAAAGACTCCTAAAACATAGAGGCCTGAACGCCTCAGGCTGAAAGAGTCTACGAGAAATCATGGTTTTATATATATGTAATATTACAAGGATGGCCAATAGAAACAGAGATTAAGCCTATTCAATCTAGAAAAAAATATACAGTTTAAAGGAGAAAAAAAAAGAGGTCTAAAAAATTTTAAAAGTGGATAGAAATTGTGGACAGAGATCAGCTGCTCACCATCTCTTCCTTGACAAGGACAAGGGACCAAAATGTGGTGATCACGGGAGCAAGGTTCGGAACAAACAAGTGGAGTTGACTTTTCCCACAGTAGATAAAGGACTTGTGAAATCATGAAAACAATGTAGGGTACAAAAATAGGAACTGAAATAGTGTAGTTACACAAAATAAAATTCCATGTAGGTCACTACCTGTCTTCTCCCATTGGTGCTGCTCAAGAATTCCCTTGCATTTTGAAACTAATTGGATGGTAGGAAGTGTATCATATGCAAGTGCATATGCATATATGCATATGATACACTTGCTGACCCCTTACTTTCCCTAAGCATACGCTGTTGGTTACTGATCCTAAGCCATTAGTGGTCCTGACCAGCCTTACCTGGGAACCTCACCTCTACCCAGGAGCCCAGGTAAGGCTGGTCAGGACCATTAAGATCTTTGGGGACTTGCCCCACGCTGAGAAATGTTGAGGTCTGGGCTGTTCCGAACTTTCTGTTTGAATTTCCTGGGTGATCCTTAGGCCTACTCTTGTTGGATGTTCACTGAACTGCTGCTGGGACCAGAGGCTCTGGCTACCCCAGCTGTGATCACCCTTGTTGGCTGCTGGGCGCTGCATTCCGTCAACAAGAACATGGCAGACACTGGAGTTGGCAGTTCCCACTTGCAGGGCAGTTCTTAAGGCTAGAGGGAAGGCACATCTGACTCTGGCTGATGATTTTTCTTATTCTGTGGAGCATCTTTAATGAAGTTAGACATAAAGCAGGTCTCTACCCAGTGTGAATCAGCCCACAGAAGAAAGCAAATCCATAAATAAGATAAAAAAAAATGAGGGAGCAATTAAGAAGGTAGGGTCATTTAAAAATGCTTATTAAAGTGACCTCACTTAAGCAATATATGGTTAATATTACTAGGAGGTTGGTTAAACAATAGCTCATTGAAGATTAAGGCAGTTCATTGAATCCTGAAGAGAAGGATATAGGCAAAGTATTCAGTGGACAGCAAACAGCATGTTCTCATAGCATGACAGTGACTCCATCAGGAAAGTTCCTCTTGTGGCAGTGGAGCAAGGTAAGTTGGAGTGAACAGTTGTTGTACATGGGATGTTACTAGAATCCTCTCCTGGATCCTGTGTTATTAATGAGTTTAAAAGAAGGTGCTGATAAATGGGATGTCTGTGGAAGCGCTATGCACTCAGGAAATACCTGTCACAGAGTGCAAGATTAATAGCACACAGAGAAAATACAGATCTTGTGCAAATCACCTGTACAGATGGGGCGATTTCTTACTGGAGAGGACTACTTAATCCTGCAGGGGAAAAAAAAAAAATAGAATATATTCCAGCATATGGAATTTATATAGGGCAAAACTGGCTTAGAAATAACATGCATTTTTCTCCAAGAAAAACTTTCCTTTTGGAATCTTTGGAAACCCATTTTTCTGTTATTTTCAGTCTTTAAATCAAGACTTCTTCATGTAAAAGATCTGCTGCAGTGTAACAAGACAGATCTTAGTGAAGCTGTGTTATGTATTGAGTCAAGCATTCAATTTCTTGATATTTTTTTCTGACCTTAAATGGTAATACCCCAGACTATTTGAATGTGATGGCAATTTTTACCCTGGATTTTCACCTGAAGATTTTTGTTTTGTTTTGTTTTTGTTATGCTATATAACAAAAACATGGCTATATATCTGAATATATATATGCATCTATACACACCACACCCTGAACCAGGCTGCTGATTATAAAGAAGAGCTGGACAATCATAATTACAAGTTACTCTTCATATTTTAAATGGAAAAGATATAAGCATAATTAAAATAGAACATCTCCTATTTTTTTTCTTTTCCCTAGATTACATGCATAATACAAATGGTTAGCTAGATTATCTTTTTTTTAGGAATGACAAAAGCTTCACTGAGTAGTGGAAGGAGCAGGTCCCAGACAACAGCTAAGATGGTGACAGTTTTTGATAACACCAGTTTGTAAATATTCTTTCATTTCTTTGTAGCTCTCCAGCAACAAACTAGTATTAGACGCACTGAAACTGCAGCAGCAGAAACCTTTTCCTTCTTGACGGAGCTACAAACATTCTGTGAATGTTTTACACAGACCCAGGACTCCTATATTCATTTAACACATCATAGGTTTTTCTTAATGCGCTAATCAACAGTTAAATTCTAAAGTCCATTGATTTCCTTTACTTAGGGAAGTAAATGTCCCGAGCATAAAAGGGCTCTAATCAAAGCTGCCCACTGCAGTTGGCCTGTTCCACTGCTACTGCTCACTGGCCCCTTGCGAATCGGTGCCTTGGCAGGCCCTTTCTCTGCTGGGAGTCTGCTGCCACCCTCTGCCCGGAGGAGTCTGCAACCATCTCCTGCTGTAAAGGTGATGCTTAGGGCGGCCGTTGTAAGAATTGCTTTTATTCTCAGGAGCAATCAGCAATTACTGATATTTCTGTGTTCTAATTACGGGGATCTTGCTCTCATGATCCAGTTATTTCCCTTGAGTGCAAATTAGGGTTATATGGAAGGAGTTCGACAGAATGAAAAATGATGAGATGCCTTTTTTTTTTTTTTTTCCCCCAGATTTGGTACCATAATCTTTCTTTTGACTGCAGTACTTTTTCAGTTTCCATTTTAGTTCTTTTGGTCAATATTAAATGCTTCTGGCCACTTTGAGTGTGAAAGCTTCCATGCATGACGTGGATGCACAAGGCCTGAGCAACAACCATTCAGACAGTAATTTGAATAAAACAAAATTGTTCTTGGCTATAAAGAATCTGAAAATTAAAGTTATTTTCATTCTAAACAGAGTTATAGGTTAATGGTATACAGGTGATTAGGAACATGGGAGACATTGGGAACATGGGAGAAATTGCTGTTAATTCATGTACTGGACTGAGGAAGCCAAAGAATTATTGTTTTCTCTTTTTGCCATATGAAAAACTAACACTTTTTTCTACAGGCTTTATTGTAGAGTGTGTTAAGATTGGTGCCTTTTTTTTTGCTTTTAGAGCTTTAAGGCAAAAATTGGGCAGGTCTTTTAACACGTCTGAACACAGCCTGTCAAGGAAATCTTGGTAAAGGTAAGATTCATTTCATTATGAAATATCATAAAACAAGAGGCAACACTTATCCTGGCATACTTAAAGCATAATCATGGAGCTTGTGACATATCTCTTAAGAAGGAGGAGGACACAGTTTGTGTGTGTGTGCAGGTGCCGTATGTGGAAAACCAGTAACTACACTGAGAAGGAGAAATATGGTATGTTATCCTGTAATAAATAACAATAAACGAGCACCAAGGCAGCTATCTTGTACATTAGCTGAAAACCTCAACAACATTGTGAGAAAACTGTTAGGAGAGCTGATGCTTTATCCCACAACATAATGTGAAGCATCACTACTTCCTAGAAGAAAAAAGGCCCATATCTTATAGGACTTTACAGAGAAGTCATGAATTTGTACTTACTGCATGTAATTTAGCTCCAGAAATGTGGACTGGAGGAGTGGATAGTGAAATGGGTTGAGGACTGGCTGGATCTTAGAGCCAAGAGGGTGGTGATAAATGGGGCCAAGTCTAGTTGGAGGCCTGTGGGCAGTGGTGTCTCCCAGGGGTCAGTACTGGGCCCGGTGCTGTTCAACTTGTCCATCAGTGACTTGGACGAGGGCACAGAGTGCACCCTCAGCAAGTTTGCAGATGGCACCACACTGGAAGGAGTGGTCGACACTCGTACTCAGAGAGACCCAGACAGGATGGAGAGTTGGGCAGAGAGGAACCTTATGAGGTTCAGCAAGGACATGTGCAGGGTCCTGCACCTGGGGAGAAATAACCCCAGGCACTGGTACAGATTAGGGGCTGACCTGGGAAAGTAGCTCTGTGGAGAGGGATTTGGGAGTCCTGGTTGACAACAAGCTAATCCTGAGTCAGCAATGTGCCCTTGTGGCCAAGAAGGCCCGTGGGATCCTGGCTACATTCAGGAGGAGCGTTGCCAGCAGGTCGAGGGAGGTGACCCTGCCCCTCTGCTCAGCTCTGCTGAGGCCGCACCTGGAGTATTGGTTGCAGTTCTGGGCTCCCTAGGACAAGAAGGACGTGGAGCTTCTAGAGAGGGTAGAGCGTAGAGCCACGAAGATGATTAAGGGACTGGAGCATCTATCGTATGAGGAAAGACTAAGTGAGCTGGGCCTGTTTATTCTGGAGAAGATTGAGAGATCAGATCAACATGTACATGTACCTTAGGGGAAAATGTCGGGAGGATGGGGCCAAACTCCTCTCCATGGTGATCAGTGACAGGACAAAGGGTAATGGGTACAAGCTGAAACACAGGAAGTTCCATCTCCGAGGGTGACAGAGCCCTGGAACAGGCTGCCCGGAGAGGCTGTGGAGTCTCCTTCTCTGGAGATCTTCCCAACCCACCTGGGTGCCACCCTGTGCCCCGTGTTCTGGGTGTCCCTGCTGGAGCAGAGGGGCATTGGACTAGATGACCTCTAGAGGTGCCTTCCAACCTCAACCAGTCTGTGGTTGTGTGATTAATTCTAAACACGTGATCATCTGTGACTCTAATCTTTTTCAGTTAATACATTCTAGTCTTTTTTTCAGTAAAATTATCTTTTTTTTCTTCAATCTAAATTCAGACCTAAATCTGAGGGATGCAGTGATAACATATTTTCCCTCTGCAACAATGAACAAACCCCTCTTTTACTGTGTTATTGATAACTAGTTGTGAGAACTTTTATTGCAGGCTGAATTGGTGACCTGGGCTTCTTCCTGCATTCTTATTTTCTAATTTTATTAATGCTTGCATTAATTGCCCTGAATTGCCCTGACAACTTTGAGATGACTACCCTATTCCTGATGATGTTTTTTTGACAAAACATCCTGATGATGTTTTTTTGTTTGTTTTTGTTTTTTTTCGTTTTCCTTTTTTCTGTATTGAAGCTAAAGGGAGCTGGAGTGCCAGAAAAAAAAAAAAAAAGGCCATGAGCAGTGCTAGATATTACTGCTTATATCATAATAGTATTGAAGGCTGAATAATTATTAAGTAGGATGTAATTGTTCATACCAGCTAGGAAGAATAAGTATGGTGAGTGTATTCAGGGTTGCATAAATGAAATGAAAAATGAAATGGCTCATTTTGGGGTAACTTCTCTAGTCATAGATTACATACCCTAAAATCGGTTTCTGTTTTAACTAAAATTACACATTGTGCATAATGTACAATGATGGCGATTAAATAAAACTCCTCTCAGGAAACCAGTTCAGATTTCCTTAACTAGAGCTGCAACTAGACAAAGACCTGTTCCAAAGTACATATAGCTCCAGAATATTTTCTTGTTGGATTTGTCTATGTTGTTAATAGCATTGAATCTAAATTCCATCATTATTCTAAGCATGATTGTTTCTTGAACATCAATATTGTTCAAAATATCCAAGGCATTATATTTTCCCTTCCTACAGATCCTTGGCTATGTCTAACAGGTTTCAATCTTAATAGATTTTAGTCATAGATTATGAAAATGAGATACCATGCCAAGAGGTTTTTAAGCTATCTGTTATCAGGAACACTCTTAAATCTAGTTCATCTAGTTTTTTAAGAGCAAGGCAGGCATGAACTATGTGAAGTTACAGACTTGATGAGCTCAAGAGAACAGACGTTCCACAAAATAGTGTGCAAATGAATGCACACTTACACATTTTCTACCTAATTAATTTTTGACCCCTGCAGATAAATATGTATTTAGGGACCTCTAACAGAGGGCAGAACTGGGAGGAGACAAGATTAAAACTGTCTAAACCATAGTTTATATTTGGTTATGCTAGAAGTTAATGATTCTTCTACCAAGTAGCAGCTCAGTCTTGCTTAAAGAAAGACTATTCTGACTTCTGATTATTTGAGTGGTAGTATAGCTCCTGTCGTTGTGGCTACAAAAACTAGGTAGGCACTTTTTAAATATTCTTTTTGTTTGTCTTAACTTTAAAATGTTAAAATTTAGTGTTTGCAATTAATGAGCATTACCAAAGTAGTACTAGTCTCATTTCCTGTGACCAGTAATAGCAGTAACATTCCTGTTGTGTTGATGGCATCCTGCAGTTGTATGTTTCTCTTTGAACAGTAAACACCATTGCTCATGGACAAACAGCATTTAGGCCTGCACAGCATTTACTTTGTGATATCCATTTCTTATATTACATTAACTTAGCACATCTTATTCCTTAAGGTATACAGAGATCCATAAGATTCTTGGGTTAGCATTGCATTTGGTACAAGTCAAGATAGTTACGTATACTCCTGGATGAAATTTGGCTCCTGATTTGTGATATTGCAGTCTATTGGATCGTGATACAGGTTTCTGGAGAGTGACTGCGGTGAAAAACAGCCAAAAGAGTCGCCGTTTCCTTGCTGGATTCTGAAAATTCCTCAATCATATTTTCTTTCATCCCATTCTATATAATCTGCAGCAAACTATTTTCTTCACCTTTGCAAACTGAAATATCTGTTATTCATGCCATGCTTTAGTTAGTGCTCATTATAACTTACATAGATGTAGTGAATGGGAAACCAAACTGGAATTTTTAAGATGTTCATTAAGGGATAGATTAGTATTCTGCACCCCAGAGGTGTCTCTAATGTCTTGCAGTCTGAAACACTGAAGAGGCCTGTGGCTGTGCTGTGCAAAGTGGGTTGCTGGACTTTGCAAGGGGCTTGCAGGGTGCTCTGTGCTTCTTGTGAGGTTGTGAAAACTTTCAGCTCCCACCAGACCAGATGATCCACACTAGTTACTAATTAAGACCCTTGATCCCCCCTCCCCCTAAAGTATTTCTCTGAAGACACTGTATTGAGCACAAGAATAAACTCAGTATAATGAGAAAATAAGCTAGAAAAAAGAGCAATTGGAACAACATGGAAGGGGTTAACTTTCATTCTAAAAGTATGGCTTGGGCTTTGGGGATTTTTTTCCTTATGCATGTTTTCTGGGGGAAGTATTTTTATCTTCCTCAAAAAGGAGACAGGGTGATTTGTTGTTGTTGTTTTGTTTTTAGTCCGAGTAACTACCTAAGCTCTATGCGCAACTATGTGTTTGCACATTGCACTGTGCTACTTGGTATCTTTCTTCTTTCTGCAAACGCAATGACTTTCTGCAGCAGAATAGCTTGTACGAACGAAGAGTAACAGTTGGAAAGAAGAAGTATGAGTGAATGAATAAATGTACTGCCAATAACTTTACTGATACCCAAAACTTTTGTTTATTAAAAATGGAAACAAATGCTAGTGGAATAGTTCTAAAACAACAACTTCATGAATAGTTTTTATTCTGGAAATGGTCAGTCTCAGCAGTTATTTTGTAAATTTACCTTTTATCTTTCTTTTTCCTAATCTTCTCCCCAGCCCTAATCTTTTCCTGACTCCCAAAGATCTCCACATAGCCAGAGGCAGCAGGGGACAAGAGCCGAGGCTGCCAACCGCTAGCCCTTTCACACGACCCACTCTAACCCTTCTCCAGAAATGGCTGCAATACCTTTTCTCGCTCCTCTTTCCCAGCAACGGTGCTTCCAGGAGCACCAGTGCAAAGCAGCAGTGGCACGCCGGCTGTTCACCCCTCGCAGGAGTCAGTCACCCTGCTCTTGCCTGGGACTCCTCACCCCGCTCACCGCAGCAGCTTGTCACTGAGCCGCTCAACCAGACGGCTGCCCACGGGTGGTTTGACTTCACACTTCTCCACATGCACAAGGCAGATTTTGCCCACAGAAAATGAATTTTACTTCGTTTTTCTTCTCTCTCATCTTTTGTTTTTCTTGACACCTCTGTTGATACCTGTTCCGCTATTTGCCGCTCTTTTCTTAACCTGCTGTTTGATACTGTTCTCACTCTCAGGAACTGTCCTCCCTTCTTACATCTTCACAGTCACTGTCTGTGACTGTGGAGGAATGTGGAAGAAACATTTTCCTCCATGGACTGCTCACATCTTATTTCGTTAGCTATGAATTCTAAACTGCCTTTTTGTTTTCTCTCTTTTTTCCTCTTGCTTCTATCTTCATGTTTTCCTGCCTTCACTCTTTCTTTCCTTACATCCAGAGTCTAAGTCCTGTTGTATCTTCAAATTCTTAAAAAAAAAAAAAAAAGCTACTTCTATAGCCTTGCCACCAGCGATGACCTGCTATCCTAGCATCTTACTGTGGTCCCCAATGTACACTCATAAGACGGAAAAATGGTTCACGATTACACGGGTGTAGCTAAATTTTGGAGGACCAGATGCTCAGAAGTATTTGAGTACACACTCCCAGATGCACAGAGGATCTCATTCTACAAACATTTCTGTTATTTGCCCTTCAGGTTTGAGTAAATCCTTTCTCTGTATCTTATTCCCATCTGTCTGAGGAATAAAGGTTTGCCTGTAAGAAACTCTTTTTCATTTGCATCCATTTTTTCACCCAGACTTACAGTATAGTCATAGAAGCAGTGACGCTTGCTTGAGTGAAGAGTGCAGGAAATAGATATTAGCCTGGGAAAGAAAAGACGTTATTTAGGGCAGCAATACCACTTAAGGACAGGCTTGTAAACTTAAGCCTAAAAATCTTTCAAAGTGTTTAAATCTCTACTTACTTGTTTTAACATTGCTGAGGCTTGCTCCATTTGAGTAAACAAAATTATTCTTCAGCAGCATGCATTAGAGCAATGCCTGCCCTTCAACTGCTCCAAAAAATTTGCAAATGCAGCTGGACTTCTTCCAGCATTGGAAAAGCTCATCCAACTTTTTTTTTCAGCTCTATTCAGCCATGGAAAATATCTCTTTGTGTGCTTTTTTCCTCTCTCTACCTCTTTCTTGGTCTTTTTACAAAGGAAGAGACTACTGTGAAAGGTGAAATAAATCAGTTTCTGTGAGCTATAATTTCTGAGCTCTGACTTGGATTCATTAGTTCCAATATTCCCATTTCCTCTGTGTGTCAAGAACTGCAGATCTGAAGAGTGTTTTGTTCCAAGTGATCCATTTTCCCAGAGGGGCTCTGCAGTGGCTTTTGGATCTTCCTTCAGAAATCTGTTCTCTTTGTAGTTGGAGTTGCACAAACGGGCAAGTGTTTTCATTCTTTAAGTAAACTTTGCAAATAGTTATGTAAACTTCCCTTACAGCATTTCACAGAAGTAGTCTCCTTTAATATTACTTACCCATCCCTCCAATATAGCAATCTAAAAAATCCAAAAGACAAATGTGAAGTTTGTAATATTTGTTGCAATAAAAACAAATTCAACTTTATAATGCAACTAATATTTCAACAATCAAAAAAATGCTATTTCAAAGGAGAGGAAAGATGTTTCTGTGGTTGCAATATGTGTTCTTTGCAAGGGAAATGGAGCAATTCTGCTGAACTGCTGAGTAGCAGCAGATCTCATGCATAGATTGCATTCTGCAGGGGGAAAAATACTAAGGATACCCTGTGTACATTGCAAGAGAGAGAATATCTAAGCTCCTTACAGCTGAGTTTCTGTAGCTGAAATAATTAGTTCTTTTTATCATCAAGAATTGTGTATGTCCAGCCAATTCAAAGGAAAAAACAGGATGAATGTAGGTGACATGGTGCTATCACACGGTTCTCGCCAGAGTGCTCACTGACCCCCTAAGCCTTTGACCCAGGAATGCAAAGCTTCCCTTGGACTCCCTATTCTTCAACACTGACACTGCACTGACCTCTTTATGTTGTTTTTGGACAGAAGTGCTTTCCCTTACTCTTTTCAGAACTAAAAGTCATTCCAAAAAAAAAATAGGGGAAGGAGGGAGAAAGAACCATATCATTTAAAGGAAAGAGAGATATCAAAACAAGATACTTCAAAACCTAAGCAAATATACCCTTTGAAACACCCAAGTCATTGAACCAAATCCTTTCCAATGAAAAGATTCAGTTTCAACATCTCATCATTTTCCCATAACTGCTGTTTCATGAGAGGTAACTAACTTTACCTTGATATATGTGTTCTGGTATTTATTATTGTTTTCTCTCATATTCAGATATTCAAGTCAAGAAATCAAGCATGAAGGTGGAAACCGAATCCAGCCATGCGGATGCCTCAAATCAGGAAGCAGAACCTGCCCAGCTTTTGGATGATGAAGCAAATAAACAAACGCCAGTCAAAAAGAAGACTTCCTGTTGCACAGGCCTGAAGGTTGGTTGCCTTATCAATATCACCACAAATTACTGTTGTCACGTGTCACGAATTGTTGTTCAAAATGTGACATGTGACACTTTATTCTCGTTCTCTCTCTCTTTTCTAAAACCGAATACAAACTGGAGGTATGGGGAAGGTTTTGATCTTGCCAAACCTTGTGCTAAATAAAATAAAAATTGCTAGGTTAACATATATACCCTCAGACTAATCATGGTTGAGCCCCCATCTTAGTCACTGAAGAAGGTAGACTTCCTACTTCTGCTTCCTAGACTTCCAGCTTGTCCAGATTTCATCTCCGGAGGTGGACTTGATCCAGTCTAACATGGGTGGCTAAGTCAGAGTGCTGTCTGGATATTACTGTTGCCATCCAGTTTTGTAGGGTCAAAACAGGGTGACACTAACCCTGTTCCAGGGTGTTTAGTGAATACGAAGGCCTAAGGACTGAAAGACTAAGAACTGAAGTCCTTAGTGCACTGATTCACACAAGTATCTGAGCTGTCAGGAATACACGGAGTCAATTTAATGCATTGACTGAACAAAGCTGGTGAGAATTTTGCTTTAATGTTAGAAATTTAGTATTTATCATTTCTGGCTGAGCTGAAAATACTACGAGGACAGGATTCCTGTTACACTGCTGTGTTTGGGTCTGTGTCTTGGCTAGTTCCTGAGCCAGCTTCATCTCTTTTTAATTCCATAGGTTCAGTGGAGTTGTAACCAAAGACACATTTCTTCCTATGAAAAGTTTGTAAAAGGAAAAATTAACTAGAAAAAAAATAGGTAATTGCAAATTTCTCAAATGTCTAATGTGCTTTGGCTACGGTATTAGGCAAAGGTTGTCACGTCTCGTGTTTTCTGACTCACTTTTGCCACCCATATACATCTGCAAAAATAGAATGTGATCTCTCTGGGAGAATCATGGCACTTAGTTTGCCATCATATACACAGACAAAGCTGCAAGACAATGACTTCATAACTGAAAGTCCTGTGACTACCTTTATATAGGCATAATAGACACAGTCAATTAACACTGTGAAAGTCAAGCTCTTTTTCTACTTCACCTTCCTATGAAAGGCTTTTATGGTTTGTGTTAGCGTTGTTTTTTTAAACTCAAAATGCCTAAGTCTATTCTGTTTTTGTTTTTATGCTTATCTGCAGTTTGTGATTTCAGCTAGAACCCAAGTGAGAGCATTGCTGAAGTCAGGCAAGGAAGGTTTTCTGCCAAACAGACTCAGCAAATATGAAACATGTCAGGACCAAGACCTGTCCTTGTGAATTTTTTCCCTTCATTCCTAGACTGAAAAGGAATAAATACAACTATTTTCAAGTACTTACTGTCAGGATTGGCTATATTTCTTACAGTAGATAGTAATGCAAAGGTCTAAACATATATTTAATTTTATTTACTTAGCCAATATTGTTTTTTATTGTAACTTTTGCCCAGTGAGCAATAAGTCTATTTAGTTTTAGTCTCTGTTGAAATAGTTGGATAATATTTAAACAGACTTAGTTTATCTTGTTATCATTGTTTACTAAAGCCACAATATGTGTCAGTGGAAACAACTATAAAATCACAAAGAATAGTAAGCTTTCCTTTATAAGGTACGTGGTACACAAGAAACATAGCTATGATATATGTATATATTTAAAATACATTTAAAAAGAGAGGCCACGTGAATAGGTCTAAAATAAGTAACATGGCCCAGACAGAAGATAACTGTGGTTGAAGTTCATCTGAGGTTAGATTATTTTCTACAAGTCTCAGTTCGTGGAGAATTTTACCACAGGTACATCTAACATTTCTATAATGTCTAGAAATTCCAACACTTTGGCTGTCCCGCACTGGGCCTCTGACAAACTTTGTCACTGGACATCACCAAGTTAAGCAGTCCCCAGAGAGTTGTTTGCTGAAATTTAAATTCCACAGTCCATAGAATTCCTGCCTTGGAAAACCTTTGACCAGGAAAGCAGGAAAGATCAAGCTTTCTGGTCATCAAGATGGCCAGAGCAACCCTGAACACAGGCAAGGAAAGTGGCTGCTCTAGGAACTGAGAGCCCAGGGCAAACCTTGTTGAAGGACCACCATGACTCTGTGTAGCATGAAGGCGTGTGAAAACATACACAACGTTGTTGCTGGAATTGGGCTAATAAAGTCAACCTGGATGAAATATACACCGTAATGATTGTTCCACACAAGTTTAAGCCTCTTTGCATGACCTGCTTCCCTGTTCCTACCTCCCATTTTCTGTCTTCATCTTTCCTCAGGTGTTTCTCGCTGCTTTATCGTTCAGCTACTTTTGCAAAGCATTGTCAGGCACGATCATGAAAAGCTCCATCACCCAGATTGAAAGAAGGTTTGACCTTACATCCTCTACAGTTGGTCTCGTTGATGGAAGTTTTGAGATGGGTAATTGATATCCCGTAACACAGAGCAAATTTTTCAGAGCAGTGTGGGACACGGCATCTGGTATTGATTTTTGTTCTTCCTTTTTTAGGTAATTTGCTGGTGATTGCGTTTGTAAGTTACTTCGGAGCTAAACTTCACAGGCCCAAAGTAATAGCTATAGGATGCTTTATTATGTCTTTGGGATGTTTTTTAACAGCAATGCCTCATTTCTTCATGGGATAGTAAGTACTAAACAAGATTCATTTGGGTGATAGAATGTTGGAATTGGATATTGTTTTCTGAGCAAAAGCTGGTATATATTAAGTCTTAGATTTGTCAAGAGTATATCAAATGAAAGCACTATTAATTACATGTGATACATACATTACTCATGTGATGCATACATTACTGTACATTTTATCTGGTTGAAAAAATATGGTTCCTCCAAGGCAACAATTCAACTTTTGGCAAAATCTGCAAACTAAAATGCTTTAATTTTCAGTCAGGTTTGTTCTGGAGTGGAGACAGAAAAGAAAATTATTTTAGGAAATTATTGTAAATGTATGTATATAAATCTGGCAGAAAATAGAATACTGTGAAAATCTTTTGAAAAATCAATTTTCAAAGAGAAAAAAATTGTTCTTTGAAAGTCTTCAGGCAAAATACCAGGCTAGTGCTATTGTTTTAAAGAATTGTATAATCTTTCTGAATTGCTTACTGTGTGAATGCTTTATTGGGTTTCCCCAGTCAGTGGCAATCTTGGGATGTGATATCATTGTGTGTTAATAGAGATGTCAGGGTTATGTGGGCAGGACATTTAAACCACCATGAATCACAGTAAAATTATTAAGAAACACCCACCTCTGTGGTTTCCAGAATAATTTGCAATTGGTGCTGTTCTGAATAGGACCTCAGGCCTTGAGCCCGAGGCTTCATACTGGGTGACCACCCTACCTGAGATATGACTTTACAGTAATAGGCAATCCTCATGCAAAACTAGAACTTTGGAGCTAATCATTGAAGAAAAAAACCTACAGAGGTGCTCACTAGAAGAAATCCAGGCCCCTGAAAGAGGCACCCAGAGCTTGGCTGCAGCCTCGGGCAGCCTATGTTCCTGTGGCTCACAGTGATCCCTCACACAAAGAAGCCTTTCAGCTGCAGTGAGAGTTTACAGATGAATCAGTGCTCATAGAATTGGTCCTCTTTTTTTTTTTTTTTCCTTCCTTCCCTGTTCCAAATGCTCATGGCTGGTTAAACTGATTATCTGTGGCTGGTTAAACTAATTTCTATGATTCTTCTCCAGATTCAGACAGTTACTGTCTTTTGCTTCTAAGTAATGTTTCTAGCCATATCTCTGAAACAGTGAAACTATGTAGTAAGATATTTCTGTCACTTGATTAGATGTATTAGAATAATTTTAGTGTACCGTTGCAAAAGTAAAACTGAAGAGCACATTTAATCAAAGCGATTTCATTTTACACCAACACGAGACAGTTATTTCACACTGCTTAAGTCAAGTATCTGTCTATACTGAGAAACTCATGAAGCTTCTCCTGAGCTAGGGACTGATTTTTTACAAGGAAATTGGTCTGCAGCATCTCCTAAGATGAACTCTTTGTTTCAAACTGAAAATAGGTTTACATGGTCTAACAGAACCTGTCCAGTTCCTAGAAGCAGAAAGTATATTTTACCATATTGTTGTGCCTGAACTGATCGTACTTTGCCCCTCAGGGGGCTAGTACCTGGGAAGATCACTGTGCTAAAAGAGCAGGACTGTTTCTAGCACCTGAGCAGCTCTGCTGTCTCTCCACTGCATTTCCCTGCACCCTGTTAATACACCCCAAAAGTGCCTTTAAGAGATTAATTTAATCCATTCTCTACTCTATGATGGTCAATGCCAATTAACGGGGCAACAGATACCTCCTAACGATGATTTTTGTTTTTTTAGTCTTTCTGTATTCCATATTTTAAAAAGCTCTCTTTTCTACTCCTTCATTAGCATTTTGGATTGGTATTAGAAAACAATACATTTCTCTTAACAGAAGCAGCAGTCAGGCAATTGCTACATGCTATACTAATACCTAACAGTATATATTTTACTGTTGCCAGTAAACACTGCTTCTAAATGTAGCATTGTGTATTTCCAGCTATAAGTATGAGACAGCATCACATACAGCATCTTTAGTCAACCTAACTTCAAAGATAAATCCCTGTTTGCTACATCAAGATGCCAACAAAACTTCTTTGGAATTCTCACGATCAGGTAAGTGTAAGCACCAGTGAAGCAGTTAGTTTTATTTTGTCTTGGTCATCAGTTGAGTGAATTATTCCCTAGTGTAGGATGTTCATTAGATTTCTAAATTCAGGCTCTACTTGTCTGGCAACATTGCTAACAAATTAACTGCACTTTGTGCATTTCATTTGGAGAAGAAACAATGAGCAAACATAGATTACTAGGATCCAGATCCCCAGCTTCCTACATACATCCTTCCAGATTGCAACAAAATGACAATAAAATGAATCAAAAGGATTGCTGAGAATGCATGCAAAAAGATTTAGCTTCCAAAGAGCTTCAGGTACTGAGGAGCCAAGAAACAAACAAACAGCAGAATGGCATGAAGAGTTCTGAAGCTGTGCAGCATTAATCATAAATGAATGGAGGTTTCCATGCTATTACAAATAAATATGGAGTATAACTTTCATTCATTTTGCTCGGGGTGTGTGGAGAGTGAGCTAAACTGTGCCCAAGTGATGACCTCAAACTTCTCAGGTTAAAGGTATAAGTTATATCTCAGATAATATCTTTATGACAATATCGATCTGTCATTTCTTTTCTACAAGAATATTTTGGGGGTGGGGAGTGAGCAGGTGGGTGATACCTGCATCTTTAGCAACCAAACATGACGGAGGTTAAGGTAAGTGTTATTAAAATATTATAAAAAGATACAATGGCACTAGCAGCCTTGTCTTAATATTCCATAGGCAGAATGTTTTTAATGCCTTACTTATAAAACTATAATAATTTTATGTGCTTAATTTCCTGAGATTTGTCAACATTTCGCATTCCACTATTCTATCTTGAAGATGTAACCCTCATTATGTGCAGGCTGTGAAAAGGAAACATCATCATATATGTGGATATATATCTTACTGGGAAACATGCTGCGTGGAATTGGTGAAACACCAATAACACCACTGGGCATCTCTTATCTTGATGATTTTGCCAAGGAAGAAAACGCACCTGTATACATAGGTAATCTCAAAGTAAAATAAACTGAGAAGTATTTACTTAGAATAAGAAATTAGTCATCGTCTGCAGCAGAAATTGTTCAACCATTAAAATATGCTTGTGTTTGCTTTGTATGTTTTTAGCAAGTTTGCACACAATAGCCATGCTGGGCCCAATGTTTGGTTTCATGTTGGGATCGCTATGTGCAAGACTGTACGTGGATATTGGATTTGTGGATTTAGGTAAGCAAAGCAGAGATAAAGTGGAAGTAAGATGATACGTAAGAGCCAATTTACACCACTCTAGGTAACAGACTCCTCTACACACCTGTAGGTTTTTACCATATTCCAAGATATTGCTGAAAGTTTGTTTTGACAAGACAGAGCTAGACAGAACTAGGGAGAACTGTGGAGTGTGGACTGCTGGAAAAATTTCAGGAGATAACCCATCCATCAGCAGCAGTGGGTGATCCCATTTTGCTCACAGGAGGGAGGACTTGAGCTCTTCAGGATCTCGTACTTGGATAGACTAATTATTTTATGGCTTGGTCAATATTATAGCATAATTAATTATGTATAATTAAGCATAAGGACATTGAGCTGGTTCTACACAGCCAGTTCTGCACAGTCTTACAGTGTTGGTCCACCAGCAATTCTGAAGGCATTTAATAGCTGTAGAGATGCAACAAACAATGCTCATCCTTCCTGTGATACATAATCTAGTGTAAATTTGTGCCTAATGTCACTGACACCAAAGAGAATATGCTTAATGCTGACCTATGCAATTGGGTAACCAAAGGATAGTTTCAGTAGAAATCTGTCAGGCCAAAAGGATCCAGTGTTTGGGCCCTGTCTGTCACCTATTTTGGATTCTTACATGCTGGGTAGGGACTGATGTGTGGCACTTTATGCCAGTCAAAGTGGCAGTCGACATATGCCATAGGAACCATAAGACCACCCAGATGTGATTCCTGATGCCTCCGTTGTGTGAAAGGTTGCTCATTAGATGATTATCTTTAGCACTAAGAGTCAGATACTGTTCAATGTAGGTATTTTTGCAGGTAAAGAGTGGAAACTTTTTCTATTTCCTTATTTAAGTAACTCATTTCTGTCTCACTTTTTGTTCTAGAAAGCATCACTATCACGCCACAGGATTCTCGCTGGGTGGGTGCCTGGTGGCTAGGTTTTATCATAGCTGGAACAGTCAGTCTCCTGGCTGCTATTCCTTTCTGCTTCCTGCCGAAGAGTCTGGAAAAGCCGGAGGGAGCCAAACATGACAAAACTTCATCTGGTCTCCTGGAAGAGAGGGGAGCCACGGAGAAGACACATACTTCTATAAAATCCAAGTCAAAGAAGTGGTCAGCAATATTGAAAGGCAAGTGATCTGTAGACCTGACCCCTCGTTTGTTGCCTGCCAGGGGCTCAGATAAGGAATGTTGCGGAGAGACTACCAAGACTTGTCCAAGCATCTGACTATTATCCCCTGTTAGTGTTTCATGTGGGCGTTAACAACGCCATGGGGAAACTGAGTAGCATTAAGCGAGATTTCAGAGCCCAAGGGATGGCAATCAAAGGTCTGGGTGCCCAGGTTGTGTTCTTCTGTATCCTGCCAATTTGGGGAATGGGTATGAGGAGGAAAAGGTGCATATTACAGGTGAACAACTGGCTGTGCTGCTGATCTTGGCAACAGGGTTTTGGTTTCTATGACCATGGGACTCTGTTTGAAGACCACCAACTTCTGGGTAACAATGAGAACAACCTCAGCAAGAGAGGCACACATGTCTTTGCCAAAAGGTTGGCCAGCTTACGGAAATCATTGGCAGGTAGCCAAAGCCAGAAAGCATCCAACAGAAATATGGTAGTGGGGAAGTGAGGATAGGAAATGATTATAGAGGGTCCTCTTTCACCCCTCCCAGGAAACCTGCAGGCTTGATTACTTCCCTTAAATGCCTGTACATCAATGCATGTAACATGGAGAATGAACAGGAGGAACTGGAGATCTGTGTGCGGTCCCAGCACCATGATTTCATTGGAATCACAGAGACGTGGTGGGATAGCTCGCACGACTGGAGCGCTGCCATGGAAGGCTATGTGCTCTTTAGGAAGGACAGGCTGGGAAGGCGAGGTGGTGGAGTTGCTCTTTATGTGAGAGAGCAACTGGCATGCATGGAGCCCAACCAGGGGGTGGATGATGAGTGAGTTGAGAGTTTATGGGTAAGGATTAGAGGGCAGGCTAATGTGGGAGACACTGTGGTGGGTGTCTGCTACAGGCTACCTGATGAAGAATGTTGATGAGGCCTTCTATAGTCAGGTGGAAATAGCCTCGCAGTCTCAGGCCCTGGTTCTCTTGGGAGACTTCAACCACCCTGACATCA
>VWPW01016166.1:752-26029 GCA_013389825.1 Crypturellus undulatus
GCCGGGAGGCGGCCAGTTTGAGCGGCGCCCGGCGGCGGCCCCGCGCTGCCGCCGCCGCCATGTTCCGCTGCGGAGAGGTGAGGCCGGGAGGCGGGCGGCGCGGGGGTCTCCGCGAGCCCCTTCCCGCACCCCGCGGGTTTCGCTGCCTCGTTAGTCCGTGCCCAGCGCTCGCTGCATAGAGACAGGGAGCCCGCGGCGGCTGTTAGCTGGCCCGCCCTTCTGCTTTACCTATATATATATATATTTTACATATATATGTGAGGGCATCCATAGAGGCGTTGAAAAGGTTAACGGTTGCTCAAGTCGCAGTCAGGGGGAAGGAGGGCAGAGGAGGATGTGTTGCTCTAGGAAAGAAGCCGGGGGAAAAGTCACTTTCTCGGCTATCAAACAAGCAGCAAATGTGGTTTCAATATAAGAAATGTTTTTCATTTTGAAGCAGTCCAAAGCAAAAGAATACCGCAGCTTTGGGTGTAGTTTTGCACTACCTTAGTATTTTTTTAAGGGGAAGATATTGATTTCTCCATGTGGGCAGATGCACCTCATGGTTAAGGTGGTTCTGTTCCCATTTTGTCTCTCTCCCTCCTGAGTTTCAGGGTATCTGTTCTTCCCCAAACTCTGAAGCTTCTGAGCTAGTAGGTTCTCTTTTTTTTTTTTTTTTTTTTTTTTTTTTTNTTTTTTTTTTTTTTTTCCCCTCCCTTTCTTTTCCCCCCTGCAGGAGACTGCAAGTGGGGAGAGCGAGGAAGACAGCAGCGGTGTCAACTTGATGGAGTTCTCCGACGAGATCCTCCTGCACATCCTGAGCTACGTCCCGTGCACAGACCTGGTCCTGAACGTCAGGAGAACCTGCAGGAAACTCGCGACGCTCTGCCTGGACAAGAGCCTGACCCACACTGTCCTGCTGCAGAAAGACTACAAGGTGGGGAGAGCAGTTCACTGCTCCTGTTAGGTCTGAAGACAAATCTGGCTCCTGGGGAAGTTTCTAGGAGTGGAACTGTTCTGAGTGTCTCTCTAAATGTGCTGCTTTTAAATTCTGAAAGCAAATAAACAATAAAACCGTTTTTATAAAGGCATTTGTTTTCCTGAATGCGTTGTTAGAAGAGCTGCCCGTTCCCTTGGTTACATAAAATACCATCAGTGAAAACTGCCCTCATTTTAGTTTCTGGAAGCTAAAATGAGAGTAAATCTGACAGAAACATCTTTCCTTCAATGTGAGTTTTCATGAATAACTATGTCTACTGAAATAACTTTGCCATGGAAAATGGAGATTGTCCTCTGGTTCTGTTACTTGCTAAACAGATTCTGCCTTATGGGTCAGCAGTGCAGAGACAAACCGAGAAGGTAAAGGGAGTGTAACATTAACTGGCTTAATTTGCCATGCTTTAGAGCTCTTATGAGCTGTATAATAATTCTTAGACTCTGCTCTTGTTTTGAAATGTTTGATTGAGGCACATAATCTGAATGAAGATTGTTGTCCCCATCCTCAGATAGGAAACTGAGTTGGTACCTGCCCTTACCATATGTCTCATTGAATCTGTTTTTGTTTAAGTACAGGTAAACAAAGACAAAGTGAAGCAGCTGATGAGGGATATTGGAAAAGAGATTTACCAGCTGAACATGGCAGGCTGCTACTGGCTGCCCAGCTCCTCTATTGATCATATAACGCGATGCAAGAACCTGGTGAAACTGAACTTGTCTGGGTGCCGCATCACCTCTCTGCACCTCTCCAAGATGCTGTCCACGCTCCAGCACCTGCGCTCCCTGGCTATAGATGTCAATCCAGGCTTCGATGCCAGCCAGCTCAGCAGCGAGTGTAAAGCCACCCTTAGCCGGGTCTTGGAACTGAAGCAAACCCTTTACACCCCGTCGTACGGTGTTGTTCCGTGCTGCACTAGCCTGGAGAAATTGCTGCTGTATTTCGAGATCCTTGATCACTCGCGAGAAGGTTTTATGCTTTCTGGACAGCTAATGGTAGGTGAGAGCAATGTCCCTCATTACCAGAATCTTCGTGTCTTCTACGCTAGGCTGGCTCCTGGCTACGTTAACCAGGAGGTGGTGAGGCTCTACTTGGCGGTGCTGAGCGATCGGACGCCCGAGAACCTTCACGCCTTCCTCATTTCTGCCCCTGGTAGCTTTGCAGAGACGGGAGCCACTAAAAACCTTCTGGACTCGATGGCTCGAAACGTACGTCTGGATGCTTTGCAATTGCCCAAAGCCTGGATTAATGGCTCTGGCCTCCTGCAACACTTGAAGTTCAACAACCCTTTCTACTTCAGCTTTAGCCGGTGCACCTTGTCGGGTGGTCAGTTGATCCAGAGGGTCATGAACGGTGGGAAGGATCTTAAGAGCTTGACCAGTCTGAATCTCAGTGGCTGCATTCACTGTCTAGCTCCAGAATCCTTGTTTCGGAAAGCAGAAGATGACATTGACAGTAGCATTCTGGAAAGTCTAGTAGTGTCCTGCTGCAACCTGAGGCACCTCAACCTCTCTGCAGCTCATCATCACAGCTCAAAAAACATAGGGAACCATTTGTGCCAACTTCTGGCCAGACTAAAGCACCTGCTTTCACTGGCACTGCCAGTCTGCTCCATAACAGATGTTGCTGCAAACATGGAAAAGCCTCCCATGCAGTCTAATGCGATGCCCCAAACATTAGGAAAGAAAGTCCGGATTGGGGTACAGACATATTCAAACCAAAAGCCACATTCTTCAGTATTCTGGGCTTTAATGGGAAGCCTTCCGTTTTTGGAAAACTTGGAAATAATCGGGTCCAGTTTTTCTTCCGCCATGCCCCGCAACGAGCCAGCAATTCGGAACTCGTTGCCCCCCTGCATCCGAGCCCAGAGCGTGGGGGACGCGGAGGTAGCTGCCATCGGCCAGGTGACTTACCTGCAGAGCCTCACCTTGGCACAGCTGCCAAATATCCTTACTGGCTCCGGGCTCGTTAGCATTGGATTGCAGTGCCAGCACCTGCGGACTCTTTCGCTGGCCAACCTGGGCATGATGGGGAACGTGGTCTATATGTCTGCCCTCATGGACATGCTGAAACACTGCAAGTGTTTGAGAGATCTCAGGTGAGGGGTCGTCGCTGAACTTTTTGCTTTGTGAACCTCTGGTGTGTGGTTCGTTGTGCTGTTTTTACGCTAGCCAAGCATTTCTGTTCTGGTCAAAAATAGCTGAATTTCAAATATTGAGCGTTTTCCTTCCTGACTTATGGAGAGTTGGGAGTTCATCTTGTGCTGTCCTTGAGGATTCAGGCTATGTCCTTTAAGCACTATTTCAAGCATATAAAGTCTGTGCTGCAGCTTCCTTCCTTTTAGCTGAGGAAGAGTGGATATAACTTGTTTGTGAGCTAACAGCCTGCCAGGGCAGCGTTAAATGCTGTATGTCTTTCCTGACTCTTTGGCTTGGTATATGCTTAGATCCCTGGAAAACTTCCAGGGAGCAAGATACTCCTGGGATATTTAGTTAATATTGAGATCTCTTCAAATTTCCCTCTGAGATTTTTCTACCTTTGGCTTTAATTAAAGTTTGCTGAAAGAACATGGCTTCTTTGCAAAGGCCATATGAACTTTGCAAGTGTTAATCTTTTTAGGAAGATGAGTGTTTGGGTTTTTTTTGCTTGTTTATTTGCTTTTTCTTTTGAGCTCCTGTTGATGAAACTGCTAGGCCTGAGTGCCCAGTTGCCCTCCTCTGCTTACAAAACAAGTGCCCAGCAGCAATAACAGCAAGGCCAAGCTCTCAGGGAACGCTCCTGCGATTGCAGCCACTTACATGCGACAAAAACCCATTGCTTATCAGCTGAGACTGCTGCTCACGTGCATCTTCCTAATGCAGTGCAGTAGTGAGGGGAATCAGGGTGGTTAAACTCAGGAGGATTTTCCTTTTACACCATTTTCCCCTTTGTAATGGGATATAAGGAGCAGACTGGCCTCCCTCACAGAAGGGGTGGCAGCTGCTCTTGATGGACTTCTTTATGGCTGGGGTCATGCGGACACAGTCCCGGGGTGTCTGCTTGGAGACACAGACATCCAGGGAGGTTTTGGTGCGCGCTGCCCCATCACTGTTTAGACCCTGCTGTTTCCAGAGATCTTGAAATGGAGGCTAAATGCAAGGCAGTGTAGAGGACAAACAAGGGTGTCTCCTTGCAGTGACAGCTAGGATTTGCGGCGTGGGATGTCTTTCTCTTTCTGAGTAAAGTGTAGGAAGACCTTGTGGGTTTAAAACGTTTTGAGTGTTTAGTGCTTCCTCCTAAAAATGTAATTTCTTTTCCATTTAACTAATCCTCTGCTTCTTCTACCTTTTGTCTCCTCCCCATGAAGGATTTTTCTCTTAAGCTTAGAAATCACTTGTAGGTGGAATTCCGAAGCAACATTGGCATCTAGCGTGTGCAAGGAGGTACTGCAAGTGTGTTTCCCTTGCCACATCCCATGGACCGTGAAACCTGCTGTGGGAAGGCAGAAGCTCCTGTGCTTTTTTGACCTAAGCTTCTTATGGACCAATAAAACTGGAGAGGCCTCCCATTCCCTTACTGTTCATTTTAAACTGTTACCAAAGTGGCCTGTTTTGTTTCTACACTGTTATTACCTGAACATCAGTCTTGGGCTGGGTCTTTAAGCTGCAGTTTATCAATTAACAAGATTAAGTTGCTGAGATACCTCCACGTACTACAAGCGCTTGCACAGAGATTATCCAGCTCAGGTGGGGACTGCCAGCACGTTATCACCTAGCGGATTAACCACCTTGGAGCCCTTGGCCTTTCTGACCCAGTGACTGGGATTCTGAGTCCTCCGAGGTCCTGTAGTAAATCCACGTGCAGGGTGAGACCAGCCCCTGAGCAGGTTCTGCTCCCACACATGGATTTGTGTGAAGGAACCATCCAGTTAAGCTGCTAGTTGAAACCTGGACCTTCCCTGGCCACGCGTGGCTTCACTGTGCTCTTTCATGGTTTTCTGGGCCATGATGACAGACTCTGTGTATCAATAATAGCAAGTTCTGACTCTATTCTCGAGGCCTAGTGTTCAAGATAAAGCTTGGATTGAGGATGATCCTTGCTGTGGGAGAGGGGTAGCTTAGGTCCTTTTCCATCCTCTTTTGTCTGGCCGGGGGATGCTGATTGCAGTGGCC
This sequence comes from Crypturellus undulatus, assembly GCA_013389825.1. Lineage (NCBI taxonomy): Eukaryota > Metazoa > Chordata > Aves > Tinamiformes > Tinamidae > Crypturellus > Crypturellus undulatus. Next base: position 5,877 of record VWPW01016166.1, read on the forward strand.
TTGGCTCAAAGGCAGGAGCTCTGCAACACCCCATGTGCATCATGAATTTTTCATGCCTGCTTCTGTCTAGGCAGTTTACTGAATGTGCCTGCTTTGAGCAGCATTTGGTGCTCTGAAGCAGCGACTCCCCAATCCACATCAACTACCTGCTGGGTGCCAGGTAGCAAAACTGTTATCTTAGCCCTTAAGGATGGGCCTGCTGATCAAATCTAAGGCCCATGTTACCAATGTGCTATTGTGGAAAACTGGTGAAAATGCAGCTACTCTCCAGCAATGCCCTGGGGGCTCTGCAATTCTGCAGTTTAGGGTCTTTCTGCATTCATATTTTATTCCTTGCTGCAGGAGACTTGGGCTTGCAAAGCTATTTGTCCTGTGTGTTCCTGATGCACNGGTGCTCTGGAGCAGCGACTCCCCAATCCACATCAGCTACCTGCTGGGTGCCAAGTAGCAAAACTGTTATCCTAGCCCTAAGAATGGGCCTGCTGATCAAATCTAAGGCCCGTGTTACCAATGTGCTATTGTGGAAAACTGATGAAAATGCAGCTACTCTCCAGCAATGCCCTGGGGGCTCTGCAATTCTGCAGTTTAGGGTCTTTCTGCATTGATATTTTATTCCTTGCTGCAGGAGACTTGGGCTTGCAAAGCTATTTGTCCTGTGTGTTCCTGATGCACATACATAAAGGGTATTGCATGTGCAAGTGGAATAGGTAGTGGGTTTCGCTGCATTTGCGAAATCCTGTTGAACATTCTGTCTTTCCTCCATTTTAAAAACGTCTTGAATTGCCCATGGGTGTGTTCTTGTTTCTTTTTTGCAGGCTAGAGCAGCCGTACTTCAGCGCGGGCGCCCAGTTCTTCCAGGCCCTGAGTCACTGCTCCTCTCTGCAGCGCCTTTGCATCGTCTCCCGGAGCGGCACCCTGCAGTCTGACGCAGTGATGTCATTCATGGCCAACTGCCTCGAGGTCGTCATGTGCCACATGTTTATGGGAGAATCTCTTACCGTTTGCAAAAATCTCCAACAGTCTCTTGTGCGGAGGTGAGTGCGCCAAGGGGGCAAGGGGGATTTCTGGAACGACTCGAGATTTATCTCCATTTCCTTGCCTGCCAACGTTTATATGGCTTGGAGCACTCGGTTTCAGGAAGCCAATAGGTACTGTGTAACTGCTTGGCACGTGAGCTAGCCTCTTATTTTAATAAGAGTCAATAAGTGAAATATTTGAAGGTATTGTATGAATTTTTGATTCCATTCCCACCCGTGTTCTCTGCAGTTCTGTTAGGGCCGAGCTGCAGCTCTGTATGCACAACTCCATCATAAATCAAGTAGCAATTTTGTGTAAACAAAACATCTGGCGACATTTTAAGTAATGAAAGGTTTGACCTTGAAGCTTTCCTCCTTTCCCACAAGTGACTAAGATAATTCTGTCCTCTAATCACTTGTAAATGTCACTTACTGATAATCCCCTAGCAGCGCAACTCAAAAGCCTTTAAAGGGTTGTTGTGAAGGCTTCTTTAGGGGAGGGGGGAATGGTACATGCTGCCTTTGCACGTTTGGCAGTTCTTAAATGCATCTTGCCTGGCCCCTTGCCGTGTTCTGAAGCTCACATGGTGGGAAGCATTTGTGTGCGAGCCGTGAACTGCATTTGAAAAGAGAGCTTTTAATTACGCCTGGCATTTTGAAATCTCCTAATAGCGGCAGTCATCTTACAAAATATTTCCCATGCAACAGACTTTCCATTATTATTTTTTTCTATAAGGCATTTTCTCCGCCTTCAGTCTGTTTTCTTTGTCACCTACTGTTGCTTTCCTCTGTTAAGCTCTAATAAAAATTTCAAATCGCATGGCATTATTACTGCATCCTAAAGGGTGCTCCTCCCCTCCAGCCTTTCTCCGGCTTCACCCTCACTTATTAGACTTGGCTTGTTTCCTAGAATCAAATCCAGAAGCGCCTATGACTATATTAGCTACCTATCAAACTGCATCCAAGGTTGTTACTGCCTTTAGAAGGCCTGCGTCCCTCTGGGAGAGGGATTGTTGGGCACATCCAAGTAAATTCCTTGTGATGTGTCAAGGACTGCTTGGATTTGTTTTTTACAGGGCTTCGTGTCTGTAATAGCATCCCTTGGTCTGATGCAGTTGTGCTTTGAGGATCCTTAGAAAGAAGCAAGTATCCACAGTTCATGTTTTTCATTCTGCCTTCTCCTATGAGATGCCATTGTAGCACCGACCCGAAGTTTAATGTCCCTTTACTGGCCAGAAATATGTTGTTCTGCAGTCTTTCTTTTTTTTTCCCTCCTCATCTTTGTTGTGTATGGATCCCAACTACATTCTGCACCTCTTAATAATTTAAACCCTGGGAACTTTCCAAAGAGCAGATGATGCCTCGTGGAAATGTTAAAAGCTATTTTTATTTTTAGTAACAATTCTGACTCTCATACTATTTTTCTTCTTTTGTATTTTATTAATAGGGACATTTGTATGAATTTTTTTCTTTTTTTTTTCTTTTTTCTTCTTTTTTAAAGCGCACATCTGCTCCCAATGCTGATTCTGCACCTGAAGTCACAATCCTCAGTGACACAGTAATTGGTGGCTCTGGAAACGATTTTGATGTCACGTAAGATTATGACTTCGGGAGGAGGAGAAGCAGTGGGAGCAGATGCTCTCCTAAGCAACCAAGATCCTGCCCTCATGCAACTGTCTCTAGTAATAAAATGCAAGGAATAAAATACAGAAAATGATGTGTAAGCAAAGCCTGGAGTTTTCCATGAGCCATCAGCAAGCCTTTAACCATGTGACTTTTCCAGTGATCCCGTTCCTGTCCTTGCACAAATATGCCTACAGATGGGGTCAGGAATTGACTTTCTCTCGACTGCATTTTTATCTATTACTTCAAGGGCAAAGAGACATGTCGTAAAACCCCTGAGTGCGTTTTCTTGGTAGCTAGTTCATTGCTTAAACCTGTGGGTGAGGGCTTGAGTTCATGCAGCGTGGCTTAAAAAATGTGCTGCTCGCATGGCTCTGCTCCAAACCCTGAACTGTAAGAGCCCATCGGGCAGCGGGTTTGACGTTAGATATTCTGTGCCAGAATGAGAGAAGGTGATTTATTTATATATAAATATATTTATTGTTTGGAATCAGTGCAGATGCTGAACATGTAGTGAAAAGGGGGAAGAGTGGGTGGGAAGGTGGGAATGAGAGCGGAGCTGGCAAGCTGGAGCCAGCCTTTGTTTGCTCTCCTTTCTTTGAGCTGGGAGCATCGATCCGTATTCCTGAGGTCCCACTGAGGATTAGGCTTCCTGGTTCAGGGCCAGCTGAGATGACCTTTTTCTAGGCTGAGAGCAGCCGAGGGCTTGATGGTTTTTGACCAGGGAGATGTGGCTTAAGCGACTTTTATTCCTGCTCTTTTTGGAGGGGATTGAGGAGCTGGAAGGGCCTAGGGCTGATCATGCACCAGCAGTTTGCTGCAGCCCGTAGAGCTGGAAGGGCTTGGAAATGCAACCCAGAGCTGTACGGGGCTGTGTTTACAGATGTGGATTTGCAGGAGGGATCAGGTCACAGCAGAGACCGGGATTCTTAAACTCTTGTCCATAAAATACAGATAGTGTTGATGTGTTTGTACCACCAGCCTGCATGTTAAGAGAGGCTCTCGCATCTTTTAGTCCTGTGTCAGCTCTAAATTGGGTCCCTTGTTGTCCGTTTTTCCTGCAGGCATTTCACCGGTTGAAGTTTGCTGCCATTTGATGGGGGTTAGTTTTCATATTTAAATCATTAGAAGCCTCTGATTCCATTTTGCCTCTTTTGCAGTGAAACGCAGTATGGCGAGCAGGACTCCTCGGGAGCTCTCATCAGCAAACACGAGGCTTGCAAGGGCAAGGTCTCCTCTGAGCTTTAGAGAAGCCTGTTTCCCTGTGGGCAAATATATCATTGCAGTGTTTTTCTTTATTCTTTTTTTTCCCCCTCCTGTGTGTACGGGAGGGATAATCTCCCTTGTGGTTCAGGGACGTACTCTGTGCACAGAAGGGGAAAAAGGGCCCAGTGGATAGAGTGGGAAACGTGGCTTGAGTGATCCATGTCCACTTCCCTGATCTCCCTCAGATTTTGCATGTGACAGTGGTCTCATCTCACAGCTTTTCTATAAAACAACATTTCTGTCTTATCACATGGTGCTCAGCTGCTGCTGCACTTCGGGTGGAAGCAGACCTGGTGTCCAGTGTTTCCCCTTGTTCCTTCACACCCAGATTTTATCAAAACTCTCAATGTGAGTTATTTAAGCAAAGGCATCCTTGTGTTAACTGCTGAAGTGCTAATTCCAAAAGCTATAAAGAACCACAATCCTGAGAGCCCAGACCTAAGTGTGGAGGCTGCAGCGTGAGCCCAGTTCTGCTGCTGTGCAGGTGACCTCCACGAAATGGAAGATTTACTACTTATTTTGGGCCAACTTACTGAGATTCAGTTGTGATTTGGGCAGCTAGTCAGTAGATGGAGCTGTGGCCTGCGATAGGTCCCTGCTGCTCCATGCTGTCCTGATGTGTTGCTTGCTAAATAATCTTGTTTATCCGCCTGTATTTCTCTGCCCCAGAAATCTTGAGGGAGAAAGGGATTGGGATGACTGCAGTGGTGCTGCCTGCTGCAGAGCTGCAAGAGAAGCTGCACGTGCGGGAGAACCTAGTGGCAGGAAAGGACTTGGGAGAAGAGATGGGGAATGCATGGAAAACATCCCCGCGGCCTCAAGGATAATTTTTCTTTTTCCACTGGGTTTCTTTGCATTTTACAGGGTTTAGCTTAAGTGTTCAGGTAGCTGTTGTTATTGTAATGACTTAAAGGAGTTGTTGATACCAGACGAGAGAAGCCTGTGAAAAGTCCTTGGAAAAAAACACCTTGAAACAGATCAAGAAAGCAACAGTAGAATTCAAACAAAAAAACTGCGAGTGAGCGGTGTCATTAGGGCTTCTTCGTATGGGGAAGGTGTCGAGGTGTGGAGCTGCGCTGTGGTTTCCAGGGATGCAAGCCGAGCCCTGGCAGAGCGCGGCCAAGGGCCTGCGGTGCAGCTGGGAAGGTGGGTGGGCAGCTTGGGGTGTCTCCAAAAGCTCCCCTGTCATCTCCTGCATCCCAAGAGCTGTTTGGAGGTGCAGAGGAGCCAGAGCTCGGATCCTGGCGTAGCATCCGGCAGGATCTGGATGCCAGGTTGGAGCTGCGGTGCTTGGTGGTCCTACCTGCACTGTCGGCTGCAGGGCAAGCCAAGTCTTGGCTGTTGTCCCCAACAAATGGCTCTGATGTGGCGGCAGTGCTGTACCTCGCTACATGGATGACTCAGGGTTAATCAGTGCTCTCCAGTGCAGTGGATTTTCATATTTTTAGGATTTTTTCCTAATAAAAAAAAAGTCCTATTTTTTCCTATTTTAGGACAATTTTTTTAGGACATCCCCTGTGCTGAGGATGCAGGACCTGCAGAAAGAGAGACACAAACTTGGTCTTCCTGGTCCTGTCTGGGTCAGGTGTGAGCACTGCCTAGTTTGAAGGGACTTTCACCACGAGACTTGCACCACTTTCCAGGAATAGCTATTTCAGTCTTAATTAGATCTGACTATTCAAACTGCTCTAGTGTTGTCTAAATTCTCCCCTGCTTGTCATTGTCCTTTTAACATTAAATTCTCGGTTGGGTGTTTTCTCCTCTTAAACTGCCGATGCCAATGGCCCTGGGTGGCTGTGACAGCCAGGACGTGGAGGGGTTATAGGAGCCACCTGGGATTTGGTTGCAGAAGTGGGACTTGCAGGTGGGAGCCTGGGGCTGAAACTGTGAGTGTTTGGGAAGTGCAAAGCGAGCCGGTCCCTCCTCCGGTGCTTGGCACAAGACTGAATCATCACAACTGAATTTTTGCTCACCTCGGAGCTAAGCTTTCTCCCCTCCGTTATTACTTCTGCCTTGAAAGTCCCTTCAGTTTCTTTCTAGTAAGCTGACTTATTCTTCCTGCCCTGGTTCTCGTTTTTGGCTTGGCCTCAGAAAAGCCCCTGCGGATGCTCCTGTTGACTCGCAGAGCGGATGGGAGGGGGCTCTTAGGGCAGAAAGCAAGTGGAAAAATCTTTGAATTCTGCCAAGTCCTTCCCTGTCCCTGCTGCACTGCCCACCTGACTGCCACAAATGCATTGACACTGCAAAAAGCTGGTATTACCACCTAGGGCTTATTGAGATTTTTCAAGCTGTCTTTAGCTTCTCTTCACCGCCTTCTCTTCCTTCTGACCTTGAAAAAAAGAAGTACCTCGCGGCACGCTGCTGTTTTTCCCGAATCCTCGAGCCAGCACGGGAGCTGCCAATCCCACTCCGCTAGCCTAAGCATGTTGTGGGCTCCGTCCCTGCGTCTGATTGCAGAAGACTTAATGTATCGCCAGGCTGGTGTAGTGAATCATTAGCATCCTGTTCCAGCTTTCATTGTCTGCTTCATTTCCTGCTCTTAGAAACCCCTGAATCATTCTGTCACGGGCTGAATAACAAACTGCATCCTTGTCAGCTCGCGTTACCCAAGAATTCCTCGGAGGGCTCCGTGAGGAGGGACTCTGCTTGGGGTGCGCTCCTGGCACCTTGGCTCCTGCAGGGATGTTGTTGGAGGTGGATTCTGCTGCCCTGCAAGCTCATGCAGCTGCGGGACCATCTCTGATTTTGTGCATTGCTCTAACTTTAGGAGGGGGTACTAAAATGTCTCCTCATTGAATGCATTCCTGTGGCTAACCCAAATGACTTGTTTTAGCTGCTAGCTCATGTGTTTTGAAGGGAATTCAGTCCCCAAACCCTCCTTAGAGGGTAAATTGGTTTGTGCACGAAATAGGTTTCAAGCAGTGCCCTCCTCCCTCTCTTGGCTGAGAAATAATACTGGAATAGTGCTGCCGTGCTCCCTCTTCATGAGGGTGTAAAAGGCTGAACGGAAGCATTAAGTGCAGCTTTAAAGCATTTCCATAGTAAAATAAATCTAATTGAGCAGTTATTGCAGTAGCTTTTTAATTTGTGAAAGAGATTAGGAAATAACTTTCAGCTTGCTCTGGCAGAGCACTCCCCCAGGACGTGTCCTGGGCACTCCGGCTTCGCTCCTTGGGTTCTTATTCCCTCCCTCTCTAATTGTCCGGTCACTTCCAACTGCTGCAGAGTTCAGCTGGCCAAATAATGTGGGAACTTCGACTCTGGAAGTGTGTTTGATAAGAGCTGTGGAGCAGTGGAGTGTCATTCATGCCTCACGAGAGAATTTGCCTCGGCTCATGGGGTGAGTTGAGATGCACTGGGAGATTAACCAGTGTGGTGTGTGACCAATGTCCAGAGTCTCGTTCATGACCCTTCCTCCCAGGCTGGAGGCTCTAACATTGCAATTTTAGGTGAGGGGAAATGAGAGGCTTCGGTAGGATGCCACTTGGTCAGTATAGATGGAAGACCCCATGAGAAGACAACACTTGAAGGAGGAAATCCCTCGGGTGAGGCACAAGCAACCTGAGGAATCACAGCTCCTTTCGTAGGGAGCCTTCGAAGACCCCTTCTGAGATGAGAAGAGGAAGTCTGATGCTCCCAGTGCTGATGCTCCCTCGGGATTGGCAAGGAGAGTGGTATTAAGGAGCAGGTCTGCTCTAGAGCTTCTGTGTGCGGGTTTTGGAGCCACTTGAGAGGCGCCTGGGAAGCTGGAGGGTGGCAAGGGGCCACTCTGCTCACAAATGAAAGTGCTTGAGGGGAATTCAGCCCTTGGTTTCTTTGGAGTGGCTGGTAAAAGCTCTGGAGAAGCTTCGTCTTGTGCTCTTGGCGTCCCTGCAAGCCAAGAGAGGTCTTGCAATTCCGCATTACTAAATTCTGGGGCTGAGTGGTGGAACAAATCCGAAGTGCACGGCTGGCCTTCGTGCAAGGATGAGAAAAGCGTGTGTGTGTATGCTGGGTCCTGTCGCTTGTCAGCTGCTCCAGCTTGTCCTTGCACTTCTGCTTTCCACCGTGCTGAGCCCCAGGGATGGGAGTTTCCAACCCTGGCTCAGGTGCCTTGGCTGCAGCTTGCAAGGCAGATGCCACATTTGAACTTTGGAGATTTCAGTCTTCCAGTGAAAACAAACTTACGCTGTGCCTGGAGGAGGATTACCAAGGTGGTTTTTATGCGTGTGGGTGAAAGAACTGTGCTCAGGCCCAAATGAGAGCCAGGCTGACTTCTCTGCTCCTGGGAAACTTGTTCTTCTCCAGAAACAACTTTCCAGGTGGCAGTGGCTGTGCACAAGGTCTGCACAGAGGCAAGAGAAAGGTGTGTGACCACAGCAGAATTAGAGGGCTCCTGTGAGTCCAAACCTTCCCCAATCCCTCTGTACTTTGTTCCCTCAAATTGAGCTTCTTGAGGTTGCCTTTCAAATTCTCTCTCAAGTCTCTTCCCTCATGAGACCATCTCATTTGCTGATGTTTAAAAAAATCTGCCCTTGATCTCCCCCTGATACTCTGTATTTCCTCGTTTTATCTGATGTGTACTTCTTTTGTGTACTTCTTTTAGTGCCAGTGCTTAATTATACCACCTTGTGTGCCCTTATTGCTGCTTGCCAGGTTTGAAGTGGGATGTGCCGAAACCTCTGAAGTTGGCACTGGGTTTTCTCTTGTTTTTCTTTGGAGATCTCCAGAGGAAACAGTCTTCAGTTCCAAATACTGCATTGCCCTTCCTTTGTAAGAAGGAAGGTAAGTGTGAGGTGCCCGCGACGCAGCGGATCTGTTGTCTCGTGGGAGCCGGGGTGCAGACGGAGCCCCGACCGGCACCGCGACCCACCTGGGGTTTTGGGATGCCCTTGAGCTGCGTCAGCAGGTGAAGTTCTCAGGACTGGGTGGCCTCCCTATAAAGAAGCAGATCTGAAAACACTCCGAGGGTGTTTGCTGGGAGATAACCACATTCCAGGGAGTGACTCTTTTGTCCTGCCGGAATCAGGGGAATCTGATTGAAGTGCAACTTTGCTTTAGACTTTTTTCCCCTTCTTTTTGACTTTGTCCCTGACCTACATATTAGATCCTGCCATGCTGGTTGGAAGTAATTGAGACCATAGTGGTAGGCTATTTACCAAGCTGTTCATTTGAAAATAACCTTCCTGTGGCCAGTCCACACCTGTTCTGGGATGATTCTGGAGGCAAATAGCAAAGTGCTATTAACCCTTCCAGCCACGTGCAACGTGTTCAAGATCTGGCTGTAGCATGAGGCTGTATTTCAGCTGATGCCAGAGGGGTTTGTGAAGCTGCCTGTGCTCTAATCTGTGTCTCCCTGCTCCATGGGTGAGTCCAACCAGCTGCTGAAACCAGGCCCACTCGGTATCTGCCTCCAAATGAAGACACTTTCAGAGAGCTTCTTGCAAATGTTTCTGCTGGGTGGTGCTTGGTTTGGTGTCAAGGCTACTGGACCAGCAGCAATGCTGGAAAATGCGCATGGAGGGGTATTTTCTCCTGTCATGCCCATGGTTGGTTCTGATTAAAAGATCTGTTTTGAAGGGGCTGCTAGTGAGTTGTCTAGAAAACTTGCTTGCATTTAATTAATTGTGATGAGTTTAGTCTGGAGGTTTTGTAGGAAGGAGCTAGCAAACATCCCCTTGGCAGCTTTCCTTTGGAAAAAAGCAGGGTTTCATGTCTGGAGCTGCAGCTCTTTTGTCTCTCCAGGTCGACATCCTTCTCTGTCCTTCGGGTTTTTATTTTACAAGCCATGTGCTTGCAGAGGTAGATCCAGTTTGAAGTCCATCCAGGTGTGGAATGAGGAAAGAACCAGCAAGAAGATTACAGGAGCTATTCTGCAACTCATTAACTCAATCTCTTCCCCTTCTTGTTATCTCCTCCCCACGCCTGGGGCCGTTGGAACAGGGGCTCTAAGTGCTCCTCAGTTAATCTAGCCCACCTGGGCAGGTGCACGAAGAAAGGAATTGCCTTCTGGGGAAGGACGAAAGGAGCATGGATTGCAGAGGGGAGTCTGCTTTCGGGAACTGCTAATCCCAGTTTAACATTGTGACAGCTGCTTGTTAAAATCAGGGTGTTTTTTAACAGGCAGTTAAAGCAGAGGCTTTGCACGCACATTTAACTGAGAATAATAGTGAGCCATGTGCATTTGATTTTTTTTTCCTCTTTTTTCTTAAATCACGCAAATTGTACATGGAAAGAATTCTACCGCGTCAACTTGCAGGATGATGGAATTTACAAGGGTTGCAGTCACACGCGGCTTCCTGCTTGGGGGGAGAAAATGACAAAGCTTTCTTTTTGTTTTACTTCTATTATTATTATTATTATGTATTTTTTTTCAAGATGCAGTTCAAATCCCTTGCAAAAAGGCTGGATTTATGTAAGGTATATTTACTGTGGTGTTTTTTTTTTTTTTTTTTTCCCCAGCTGTCTTGGTGGCAGATTGTCGTGTAAACTTGTCTAGGTTCCTGTTTTTATAGCTACATGTAAGGACTGCTTATAAGCTACAATTTTGCGTATGGTGAGAAAGCAGCATGCAGATCTAATTCGAGAGAGTCTATATACAAAGAAAGAAGCAGAGGTTCCTGGGCCTTGGGGATTTTATGGTCAGGAAGGCTGTATCCTGCAAAGATGCCTGTTTTTCTCCTACGCTGAACTTCAGTAAACTTGGTCTATTAACATGATTTTCTCCGCAGGACTGTGGTGTTGGATAAGAAACATGAAGAGCTGAGGCAGAGCAGGGACTATCAAACAGACATTTGCTGTATTTTATGTAATTTCACTGCTGACTTTACCCAACTGCCTCCCGGATCAGCGGTTATTTGCAGACTGGTTTCTTGCAGGCACCGCTGTGGAAGCAAGGGACGGTGCAGCTCCTGGATGAGCCCTGGGAAAGGGGCTCTTTTCTGCCAGCCCTTAGGCATCAATACCAGCTCTGTGATGCAGAAAGGTGTAAAATTTCCCCAGGTAGTTTTGGGATGGGAAATCCTTGCTCTTGCAGCTACACAGCTCCAGGAGAATTAACTTAATCCACCAGAACCGAACAGCTATATTTGGTATGGGTATTTGCCTGCTACATTTTTTGGCACCTCTATCCCAAATTGTTTGTGGATGAGAACACCTTTTCTGTCTCCTGGAGAACTTCCAGCCTCTTGGGGCCTTTCCATCAGCTGGCCCTGCTGCTAGCACGTGTTACTTGGGATTTTCATGAATGTTTCCACTGCTGTGACCTCTCTGTTTGAGAGAAGTCCGACTGTTTCGGTGCTAGGGGGATGAGCTGGGGATTTTCTGGCCGCAGCCTGTGCAGGAGGAGCTTGTTCAGCCTTGATCTCCCCTCCAGACCCAGCACAACCCATTTCGGCCTCTGTGGACTGCTACTGCCACTCTGGCACTGGCTCTTTTACAGCAGGAATGACCTGGCCCTCATCACACGGTTCGGAGGCAGTGTCTTGTTGGAGAATTACTAATAGTCACAAGTGTTTTAAACTTAAGGGTGTGACCCTTCAGTGATGACATAAATTCCCTTTATCCCAGCTGTAAAAACTTGCAGAGGGGAGCTGATTCTTTCTTGTAATGGCACATTTTCTTATGGCTCTTTCTCTCCTCCTGATTTCCTAACTCACCGGGTTGCTCTGTTGTACAGCTGATGGGGATGTGGGCATCTTAGTATGGTTGTTCTCATGCTATGCATATTAAATTTTGCTCTTCTCTTCCTCTGATGTATAATGATAACCCAGCAGCTTCTCTTATTGTTGTGTCAGGGCTCTCATTTGCAAGATCTGAGATGCTCTGAGTGTGCTGCAAAGCAGACTTGGTGGTGCAGTGTTGGTGAGGGGTCCTGGGAGGGCAGAAAACTGCAGATTTTATTTTTAAATGGGGGGACCGAACAGTCTGAGCTGTAACTTCAGGAACTGGGACCCAGAATTCAAGTGGCAAAGGGATACCTGAGTGTCTGTCTGTTTAGAGCAGACTTATGCTGCCAAGGCAGGTTTTCTGCAGCCCTTATTAAAAAAAGAGGCTGCAGTGTGTGTGTGTGCATGCGTGTGAGCACACTTAAATGCTTATCTGCAGATCTGAGCTTTCCAAACTCGCCTCTGCTCTAATTGCAGAGTGTAGGCTCTGCATGCAGAACAACTGAGCCTGAAGTGATAATCCCAGGCTCAGCCCTGAGGGAATGCCTGGCACTGCGCTGCCCTGATTTTTAATGGCTCTGCAACTTGCTGCTGGTTTGCAGAAGCTTTCAGTTGTTATCCCTGAGCACCTCGCCCAGCTTGGGTAAAGCTCCTGGGAGCCCTGGTCCTCCGAGAATTCCTCTGTTGTGGATTTTGCTCCTTCCTCATGTCAGCCCTGAATTGGGCTTGTCAGCTCCAGAGATTGCTGCAAAATGGTCAATCCAGCCTGTGCCCTGCTCACACATGGGGGAGAGGGGACCTTGACTTCCAGTGTCCCTCCTGGCTCATCAGGACAACCCTTCCTTGCTCTCTGCACTGCATGACCTGCATCCCTGCAAGCCCCTTCTCTTACCTGGGAGAACTCTTTGTTTCTCCTGGGCTAATAACCTGTGTCTGATCTAGTTTCCAGGCAGACCGTCCTGCATTAAACGTCGTCATCTTCCCTCTCCTTCACGAGGACTTGACAGAGGTCATCAGAGACGTCCCCATGAGGCACCTGGATGAGATTACCTTGTTTAAAAGCAGAGTGGCCGAGGAGCCTCCCAACCTGTGGTGGTGACTGTCGCAGCACGGAAGGGACAATTGGAGTGAACACACGAAAGAGCTTCGCGTTGCCCTGGATTCCCCATCCTCAGCCCGTGGCCACCTCGCTGGATGCTGTACAATCACTTTAATTAGGTGCAATTGCAAAACAAAAATACGCTGGGCCTTTGCCGTGGGGAAACATCTATTGGGTAATGCTCGCCTCGGAAAAGCCTATCTCCAAGGCTTCTGGAATACGCTGAGTATTTCCTTGCGGTTAATAATGAATTGCTTTGTTATTTTACTGAAGTTAAAGGTAAGAGAAACTGTCTTAATGATGCCCTTCTCCTGTGTTGCCTGGTGTAGGGGCCCCTGTGTACTTTGGCAGTGTGCTTTGTGATATTGGTGGAAATCATTCTTTGCTTTGGGCTACTTTTGGCAAAATAGGAAGCCTAGGCCAGCTACGAGGCACAAAGTGTGTTGCTCAGTTGAAATAAATCACATCTTTTCTATGTTACAGATAGCATTTGTAGTCACGTACACCTGCAGTCATGGATATTTAAAGGGGTTTTTGAATGAGAAGTACCTCAAGGACTCTCTTTTTCTTGTTTTTAGAATAACAAATCATGATCATTAGCCCATTGGCTGTGGTATGTTCTTATTGCTGATAGTGTTTCCATCAGTTGGCCTGGTGGAAGAAGTTCAGCTGCATTTGAAATCCTTGTCCTAGGGTTGATGGTGCCCACAGTGAGCAAGCTGAAGCTTAGATCTGATTTAAATGCAGTCTGTCTTGCAGCTGGGATGGGAATATAGTGTCCTGGTTCTGTCCTTAGATCCCATGCCTTGAGCTCGTGCTAGTTTTAGAGACCGTTAATGAAGTATTTTGTGTAATTTCAGTCGGCTTCTCTGCCCCGCAGAGCTTCCTCAGGCATCAGTAGTGGTCTGGATCACTTTCATATTGCCTTATTTTTTTGAGCACTTTTGAAAACATCAGACAGCTGTACCAAAAACCAAGCTACAAAATCTTGGAGCGACATTTTTGCATGGCGGTCGGATCTCCCCTTTGCTGGAGCATTTTGTGGTAAAATGCTGGGTTTGTCTCCTTGCAAAACAGTTACCGCCTTCCAGTTTAGCCAGTTTTTCACCCGTAATCTCCTAAATGCCGCCTAACGTGTGGAGTGGTTTCGCTGCAGCGCTGCTTCCCCGGGGAGGCCCAGGATGCTCCAGAGCTGATGTCCCCGTGTCCTCGTCAGCGTTTTCTATGCCGTGTCCCGAGTGCTGCCGTGATGGATGACGCTGAGGAGGGCTGGCTTGCAGGGCACAGGTTGGAGAACACGATGCCTCTCCCTTCAGAGCCCTTTCCCTCCTTGCTTTCCCGTCTGTTGGATACGTACCTGTCCGGACTTGACTTGTGGGTTTGTTTTGGGCCAGCCTGTGGTATCCCCTCTGCTCAGACAGGTTAATGTTATTGTGCTCCTAACGCTGCAGCCTTTTGTTAGTGTAAGTCTGCCCATTGCTTAAACGACCCCTGGGTGTGTTTGCTGTCTGCCTTTGGTTTTCCACCCTCTTCCCAGTCTGGAGCAGGTACAGGTGGTCTTGGATCCTCAGCCGGGAGCGAGGTGGTGAGGTTGGTTCACGCTATCCCGGGAATGACAGTGTCTTCTCCCTGTGAGCACTCCTGGGATGTTAGATCCCGTCCTGGTGTGCGAGGAGCTGATTCGCTGCTCCTGGCATCCTGCTGCTGTTCTCTCCAACGAGGTCATTCTTCATACCTGTTATCATCCCACTCGACTGTGTGAATCCCTCGGAGCTCCGCGCTCTCCTCCTTTTCCCCCTTGGAAATCAATGAGCTTTTTGGCAGGAGCAGGAGCCACGGGAGGCCAGCTCGGGCCCCAGCAGCTCTGCCCACTTGTGTCCAGGGCCGCAGAGGAGCCGCACAGGGCAGGGAGCAACATTTGAAGCCACGTTCCTCCCGCATCCCCAGCCCCGGGCAGGGCAGGGGCTAGTTGCAGTGTTCGGAGGTGCAGAGCCTCCCTAATGCCTCGGGCAACCTGTTTCCTCCCTCAGGGAATACCCCCTCCATCCGTGCTGCTGGAGCGGGTCCTGTCCCACCCCGCGGAGGAGTTTTCCCTCCGCGCGTGCAAGGCACCAGCAGGAATTTGGCAGAGCTGCCTGCTCGCTGCCTTGGCAAACCTGCGCTCGGGCAGAGCAGCGTGNAGGAGCCGCGCAGGGCAGGGAGCAGCATTTGAAGCCACGTTCCTCCCACATCCCCAGCCCCGGGCAGGGGCTAGTTGGAGCGTTCGGAGATGCAGAGCCTCCCTAATGCCTCGGGCAACCTGTTTCCTCCGGCAGGGAATACCCCCTCCACCCGTGCCGCTTGAGCGAGTCTTGTCTCACCCCATGGAGGAGTTTTCCCTCCGCGCGTGCAAGGCACCAGCAGGAATTTGGCAGAGCTGCCTGCTCGCTGCCTTGGCAAACCTGCGCTCGGGCAGAGCAGCGTGCATGAACCTCCTGTTGCTTAATGCTGCTGTTAACCCCTTGCTCTTAGCGATGAGGTTAACCCGATGCAACGTGTTTTGCTTAGGCCTTTTGCTTGGCAGAGCGATAACCCAGCTGGTTTTATAACCCCGTTGCCTCAAGCGTGACGTTCAGGCATCTGCATTCCCAGCAGCAGGTCAGTGGTCCCGATATGAACGGAGCCCATTGCAGCCAGGACTAGGAAGGGTCACCCTTTCCTGGGTAATTAAGTTAGCACCGCGAGTAGTGATTAAAAAGCTTAAAAACTTCTTCCACCTTCCCCTCCCCGACTGCCGGTACTTGGTATCTGTACTACAAATCCTCCTATGGTGAGTGCGAATTTCCGCTGCTTCTGCACTCCAGGCAGGATTCACCAGATGTTAATAATGTGCTTATTTTCTCTAAGTGCTATTTTGGCATCGGTGTTAATTACAATTTATATTCTGCAACATTTACACTGGGAAAAAAACCCACCCTAATAGTCCCCAATTGGCAGAGCCGGGCTATTAAACATAGCACCATATGTTCCGAGCAGAGCAATATACGGGACTCGGAGCCCCGTCAGCGGAGAGCGAGAGGAGAGGGGAGCAGGGAGCCCCATGTCATCGTGTTCCTAGTTTTTATTTAATACAAAACGCTCCCTTTGCTCTGCTCCCTATCCTTGTTTCTCCAGCAATCTCGCCCTGCTCCCTGCGAGCTTTCAATGAGGTCCCAAATAAATGAATTTGGTTATGGAAGGTGCCCTTCTCGCAGGGGCTGCCCCTGCGCAATTCCTGCTCCCTGCTGCCGGGATCCCGCGTGCTCCGAAGCTGACCTCGCTGTCTCGGAGCCTGCGGAAGGAATCTTTGCGTTGCCACCGGAGAGATCCGCGCGTTTTTCTAGGAGAAGGATGCTCAGAGGCAAGTGCAGCTCGTGGTAAAATCAAAAGCCGTTTGCTGCTCTTAGAGACCTGTTTATCCACGCGGCTTTTGGCTCCTGCAGAATGGGAGGGTTTGGATGTGAGGAGTTCAGGGGTTCTGGTGCAGACAAGTTTGATGGGACCGAGTCAGGCCATTTCCATAGGTGTCCCAGATGGTCTGTCGCTTGCACGAGTGCCCAGGGCAATTCCGTGTCGTGACCTCTTTGGAAAATGCTCGTGGATCAGTTTGGGAAGGGGCTGTGTGGCAGCAAAGTCTCAGGAGAGCTAGAATCGACTTGTGCATTGGGCTGGTGGCTCAGCCCCTGCTCATCCCTGGGCTGGGGAGTTGGGCTTAGCGGGATCCCTCATCCAGCGGCAACGGGGCCCTGGGATGCGCTGCTGGAATGGGATTGCCCCTGGGCAGCTGCCCATGCTTCCTCCCACCATCCTGTTTTTCCAGTGGGGCGCCCCGTGCGGCCCCATCCATCCACCCCATTCCATGCCGGGGTGCAATCCATGCAGGGGGCGATCCGGCTGCTTGAGGGAGACAAAATCTCCCCACACGGATGCCGGCGGATAGTGCATCTGGCCGCATTCCGGCTGTGGGCACCGGGTGCCGCAGTGGCCGAGCTCCCTCCCGCAGCTCCCGACGGATGCGCAGGCAGCCGGGGTGCCCATTTCCATAGAAACCAAGTGGGATGTTGCACCGGGAATAACGATT
Organism: Crypturellus undulatus; assembly: GCA_013389825.1. NCBI lineage: Eukaryota > Metazoa > Chordata > Aves > Tinamiformes > Tinamidae > Crypturellus > Crypturellus undulatus. The sequence goes on from VWPW01016166.1 coordinate 22,626, forward strand.
AATAGTGAAGGGGTTTTGCCTCGGGCCCCCTTTCTTTTTTAGGGAGCAGCAAGGGCCAGGAGCAGCATTCCCAAAACTGGAGCCTCCCCTTGCCGTAGCCTCCCACTGCCGCTCCCCGGCTTTCCTCACATTTCCAAAATGGCTAACCTGGTTAGAAATAATCATAATAATAAAAAAGGATGGATGAGGGCTGACTACTAACATTGTTGCTGTTAGCAGCAGGATTTCAGCCATAAAACATGAGGCAAGGGAGGCATTGACCTTTCTGCTGTTTGAAATGAATGGAGACATCAATATCTATTGTTTTGTGGCATTGACCTCTGACGCTCTCTCCTCTCCCTCCTCCTCTTTTTTTCCTCTTTTTTAATCCCCCCGCTCAACACTCGAGGAAAGGGGTCAGTTTGTACCATCTATTGATCCCGATCTTACTTGGCGATAGGGAAATAATTAGGATTTTAAAGCTCTCTGCTGCGCGCTGGCAAAACGCGAACGGCCACCCCAGGCCCCTGCCGCGTCCTTCCCCCTTCCCTGCGGAAACTCAAAGCTCCCAGATCTGAAGGAAGGCAGATCAATATAGGTTTAATTATGATGTTCTTTTTTATTTCCGTTTTTAAAATGGTAAAGTGTAACGTTTTATGTTAATGTCGTCGGAGCCTGGCTGCCTGGTGCCTTGTTTTATTTATTGTTTTAAGTAGCCCCCTTCTTTTGTGAACTTCATCTCTGTACTGCGAATGTGAAATCAGGCATTGCTAATTAGCTGTATGACAATTAAGTAATGTAGCACAAAACCATTAGGACACTGGATTTGGTTTTGAAGTTTGTCCTTTGAAGTGGAAGCTGCAACTCCCTGCCCAAGGCTGCTGGGGGAAAAAAAAAAAAATGTTTTTCTATCAAAACTTTCTTTGAAAATAAAATGTCAGTGTAAGAGTCCCTATTTCTGTCGTCTCTCCCATATAAACAGCGGGTGGAAATTGTTTCTCGTTGTAAAAACTGCTGGCACTGATGGAAAGGGGAATTGAGCGACGTGTTAAATGGGCTGTTGGTCTCCGAACGCCCTCGGCTGCGGGAGGGATGCTGCCCGTTCTGCCTGTGTCACTTGTGGCAGGAGATCGGTGTCACTTGGGGGTACCCAGGTCACCATTGGTGCCTGGAGGCGTGAGGTGACACCAGGAGGCCACTTTGCAGCCCCTTTGCAAGTGCCCACGAGCTGCTTGGCTCCGACCGCCCCGTCTGTGCACCCGTGTGACGCTCGTGTTTGCAGCGGCCCTGTGTTCTAGTAGTGAATCCGGTTCTGAATGTGCAACTTTCATGTACGCTGGTGGCATGCGAAACTTCAAATAAAGAGTGGAACTGATCCTTCTTGCACTAGCTCTCATTCATTGCCTCCTGCCTCTTATTTTTCCCCACAGCATCCTCCTCCTCTTTGGGCTCGCAGCTCGTATGCTGGGTGAGTCGCTGCAGCGAGGACCTGCAGAAGGTCCTGCCGTAGGTGCAGGCAGTGCTGACAGCTCTTCCAGCCCTGTTTTGCCCCAGGTCAGAGGTTTTCAGGTGCCGCTCTGCATCTCGGTGCCTGTGGTCGTGCACGGGGCTGTGCTTTGCAGGAGGAGCAGCTCGGCGGTCAGAGGATGCTCTGTGGGTCCCTGAGCTCGTTGGACAGTGCTGAACCTTGGTGCTGCGCCGTGAAACATCTCCCCATGGTCTGAGTGAGTGAAACGAGGTGACTTGTCACACTGGGAAGCACCAGGCTATGGCTCAAACCTGCTCTGGCCGCTCCACCTTGAGGAGGAGGCTTGGCTGCCGTCACCTCTTCACGTGCAGCATGAGGTTGAATCCAAGCTCTGCGTAATGTCAATAGGGGTGGTTATAACCCCGTTGCTGCCCTTGGGGTTGCACGGATGTGTCTGACCCAAGGTGCAGAGGAAGGAGATGGTCCCATCGAGGTATCAGCAGGGGCTCTCGCGATGCGGGAGCTCTGTGGTTGCGCGAGCTCCGCAAGCCCCTTGCTGCCCCCCGGCTCCGGTGCGGTCCGCGGTGCTTGGGAACATATTTGCCATTAAATATTAAAGGCCAGGAGGGCGATGGGGGTGACGTGCTGGACCGCAGCGGCACACACGCTGCCAGCTGGGCAGCTCCAGCCCCTGGGTTTGCCTGCGCAAAAGCAGATTAATTCTGCCCACAGCAGCGCTAAGGAAAAAGCGTGTGTGTGTCTTGCGTTGCTGTTTCTAGGGGAGCTGGGCCTGCAGCACCTGTTTTGGATTAAAGAAATCCTCAAAACAAATGTGCAGGAAGAAGAGCCCGCCGGGAAGCGGTGCCGCTCCGTGGATCCCAGCGCTCGCATCGACTCACCCAGGGAAGGGATGTGCTGGGAGAGCCCTCCAAACCAATCGACTTTACGCAGGTGAGTGCAGGTGGGGAGTCAAGGGGACCACGGGAGAGCATGGAGCTCCCTTGCCGGAGCAATCCCAGCTCCCGAGCTTCCTTCAAAGGCAACCACGGGACCTCCAGGGCTGCTCCCTGCTTCTGGAGAGGCTGATCCAAAGGGCACCGAGCAGAGACCCTCCCTCCATTCCCCTCTGGTGCTCATGTTTTAAGTTATGGATTTTATTGTTCCAATAACTTTTTATCTGAGCATGTTTTTCAGGGGGGGAGGAAGGAGATAAGGAGGGAGGCGGCCGAGGAAGGAATGTGCTTTTCAGCTCCGATAGGCCTGTGACTTATCACGGGGCTCGCCGCATTGTTTCAGCATTAATAATCCCTGCGGATGACGCGAGGGGGAAACGGCTGGAATGAGTTTGGGATACGCGCTGGGAGGGAAGGCCTGCGCGGAGCAGCCCCCTTCCCGTTTTACATGGATCCTGTGCCCTCTGCCAGCTTATCCGTTGGCGGGGGGGTCTGCTAGCCCAAGGCTGAGAGTGGGGAACCAGCGGAGGAGTGAAATGGCCAAGGAATGGTGGAAAACATCCTGGAACCAGTTGGCTGCTCTCCGGTTTTCATGAATAACGGCTGTGCAAAAGCAACAGTGGTACCATGCACCAGCTTACCTGCCTGGCCCCAAACACTGCTGTAATATCCGTTCTCCGGGGCTTTCTCCCCAGCTTTTGCCCTGAAACATGCAGCAGGTATTTGGGGAAAGGCAGTATCACGCTCTGAAAGGTGGTCCTGGGAGAGGGAGGTGAAGGTTGTGCCTTTGCTTCCCCTTTCCATGAGAAGAAGGGGAGCTGGTGTGGGTGGCGCTGGGTCATCAGTGCTCCCTTCGCCTCTCTCTGCTTTTGCTTTTTGCTCCTGGTCTCTGTGGCTGGTGTTGCTCAGGGCTGCCTGGTTTAGCTGGGCTGCAAGTATCAGCTTGCTTGAAAGCAGCAGGTTCCCCCTAACACTACGGATTTACAGCAGGGCAGAGCACAAAA
>VWPW01016174.1:0-12876 GCA_013389825.1 Crypturellus undulatus
ACCAGAAAATGTTGGAAACTGCCAGAAGGTCACAGGTAAATGGGAGCATTGGAATTTTCACCTGAAATTTGTGTGCAAAAATGTTACACTTGTGAAGGTGGACTAGTATGCAAGGCATAGCACAACATACAGGGTGCATTACCATTACAGCACTGTGTTGTTGTTTTTGAGGCTTAAGTTGTGGGGGTTTTTTTGTTTGTTTGTTTGGTTGGTTTTTTTTTTTTTTTTGGTCCCTCAGTACAGTTTTTAACTTTGCATTTCAGATAGTAAAGCAGGGAGATTTCTTTCTTCCCCTTAACAGCCGCACGTGTGTGCTTCAAGTCTGAAGTCAAGCCCTGAGTAAACACACACACACACACACACACACAAATACACAAATGAAGTGCAGGAGTGGCTGATCCTGCTGCAGCTCTGGTTAGATTTCCATCTGAAAGATTAGAATAACGTGGAGTTCCTGATATTGGGACCAATTTAGGCAGCTGGTGTCCTCGGCCACACCGTTGTGCCGGAGCTGCCCCTGAGAGCCCGGGCGTGTTGCTAGTTCTCCTCGTCCTCCTTGTGCGTGGCAAGGTGAACTGCCTTGGCATCATCTTCTGATTTACAGGTTGGCTCTCTGTTGCAACTGGAGGCTAATACTACTTCATAGGTCCAGCATCATGTATCATTGTGAGACCTGACCAGCTATTGTAAAGGCCTTAATTGAGGTTTTTGCCTATTTGCGTTGAGCATTTCTTAAGCCTTGCAAGTATACCTACCAGCCTGCATGTTGCAGACTAGTGCTGTCAATCTACATATCTCATTTCCCTTGATCTGTCATTCCGGTTTAGCAAATGTTGGGAGCCCATGAGTCGGGCCTCTCAAAATGTATTGCCTTTCCTGTAAAACTGGCCTACTCGCTCACAGAAACAAACACTCCAGATGGTGGCATCTTGACTTGGGTTATACTACTCCAAACATAAAATGCAAGATTGATGTAGAGAAGGGGCAATGGTGCATGTTTCCTTTATGGCCACTGTGAATCTCACTGCAGTTGGGGGGGAAAAAATAGAAGAGGGTCAAAAGGGAGGCAATAGCCCTTTCCAGTTGGCTTAAAAAAATTGTAGGCTAGGAGGATTGGTTTCCAATTTCATTATAGTTTGAGCACGAGTTTTGTTTCCCCCAAAGTATTTGATTTTTTTAATTGTAGGTATGCTCTCAACTGTCACTTAAAGCAGCTCCTTAGCGAATGCTTTTAAGTCTNGACAGGTATCATAAAAATAAAATTAAATCTTTTGGAAGTGTTTTGTAGAAACACGTAAGTGTTGGAGGCGAGTTACTCGAACAGGATTTAAACAAGTAGGATTTAAGTGTTGATACTGTAACTTTGCCAATTCCATTAGTTTTTTTTAGGTTTTTTTTTTTAATTTTAAAATAATAATGTTAAACCAGTCTTTGTGAATATGTAAATGTTGATTCATGCTGAGGCCTATGATTACTTTGAAGTATGATTCTTTTCATAAGTTTTAATATAACTTGTATGTGTATGGTGTGAAATTGAATAAAGGAGGACAATATTTGGGAATAAGACTTAAAACAGAGCTGTGAATCCCCTTTTCTGACTTGGATACTATTTTAAAACTTTTTTCATTTTTTTTTTCCATACAAACTGTATTAAAAAATCTGTAAGTGAAACATCCTGGGGCGTTTTGTTAATGAACACTTGAGCCATTGTTGCCCCTCTTTTCTACCTCAATTTAAGTTCAGTAAAATGTTAACTTTGCACTTCTGAGCCTTAGGGGTTTTCTTGTCTGGAGGGGGGAAGGGGAGACCCCTGCATCTCCCCAGGAAGCTAATCCCATTCCTGCAGCTCTGCGCTGCCTTGGCAGCAAGATGTGAGGGAAAGCACAGAGCGCGAGGGTTGCCTCGTGTGCCTTCATGGTGCATACTTGTATATAGTCTCATTGCAGCGTGCCGCAACTGATCTGCGATGAGAAGCCCACTGCTGTGCATGAGTGCCACAGTCAGTCCTAGTCCTGAAACAAGGCCACATCTTTTAACCCTGCTCCCCTGAACAGTGAGGTTGGACTGGCTGCTTCAGTTACTGAGGAGCAGCAGTGAGGAGAGGGCTGTAATTGGTTCCTTCAGGGACAACTGTCACAGCCTGGTTTTGGAAACACAGACAGGTTGCAAGACTCAGATTTATCTTGTTGGTGTGATTAGATAAACTGGTAGGACATAAAAATTACTAGTAAGATATTCTGGTCAGTTGACTACAGCCCATACCATGCTTGATTTAGTTCTCTGGCTGCCTCCGCTTGCTGCTTTGGCAGCAGTCATCACCTCTCCAACAGCACTAACTCATAGGATCCTGCTTGCACTTTCAGCATTGGGAAAAGATTAAAAACAGCATGTACAGAAATGCCACCAGTGTCTCATGTACTGATTTGAGAATCTCAGTCCTTCATAGCTAATGAGGCTGTCCTAATTAGAACTTCTCCTATTTTCCATGTTTACTGATTGATCAAATGTTTAAAATAATAAAATTATTGATTAGCTGCTTACTTGCTTACAGCAAGCCTTTAGGTCTTTATTCCAAACAAAGACTAGCAAGAGCTTCCTCTATCCTGTGTTTATCATCTTCAAATCCCTAGCTCACTTGAAAAAGCTTTTAGGGAATATGTGGGTTTTAAATATCCATTTTACAAATAATAAAATACAATGGTAGTAGAACCATTTGGTAAAATTTTGGCAAACAAAAAACTTACAAAGATAGTTTTCCTTTCCCAGTTTCCCCCTACCCCTCCAGTGAAGGCTATAACCTTGCATGGGTAACACTTTGACCAGCAGCCTCGTCAAAGTTGCCTGGCAACAACTCTGGGTGAAACCCCCTGCCTCAGGTCTGTGCTCATCCCCTTGCTGTTCTAGGCTTCTGCAGAAGACCTGGACTCACCTGTGTCTGTCTTCACACTCCCACCAACCTCTATGGCTTTTATTAAGAGAGACAGTGATTCTTCCCTGTGCGAGATTAAGAGCAGCAGTAATGTTGTTCACTCTCCTAATAGACCTTCCCCTGCTGCCCTTGCTGAAAAGTGGGCACAAACCAGCCCCAGGAAACCCTGTGAGGACTCATCAGCACCCACCATCTCGAAATCACGTGTCACAGAATCAGAAATAAGGTAGTTGGTATCGCCACCATTATTTCTAAGTACCCCTGTGCTTACAAGAGACTCCATGGTAATTTACTTGCAGCTGCACATTTTTGTCACAACAAAATCAAAATTTCACTATACTTTGCTGCATACTTCACCAAACTTCTTGGAGAAAAAAAAATGAGGAAGATGCGCAGATGGACAGTAGTAATATCAGCAAAGGAAAGATAAAACTGACTTAACAGTATCCTATTCTGAAATTCCTTTCACACTGAGAAACACTGAAAAAGACTGACAATAAATGAATTGCACTGATGATCATAAAGTCCTCCACATCAAAAAAAGGCTCTAGAAGAAACAGCACAGGATGGAGATGGGCAGAACGGTGGCCTGGAAACCAGTGAAAACTTTGCAGACCGGAAAAGGAAGGGAAACGTGCTTCAAGAGAAGCAAGAGAGAGGTGGCCCAAGGATCCCTCACAGGCTGTAAGAAGCTCGTGCAGATAATGCAGACAATTGTGGAGCGATTACTTACAAAATTGTCCTTTCTGGCTCCTTTCAAGGCCCATTGAGAACTGAAACAATAGGACCATGTGTCAGAACAATAACAGCATTTCAGAGCTCACTTGCTGTGTGCTTTTCCCCTGAAAGCATCCTCCTCTGTCTGGCAGGACAAGGCCACAACTGCATCTGGACACATCTTTCTTCACTGGGTGCTGCACGCGGCCTAGATCAGCATCAAGATATGGCCCAACCTCCTCTTGGTCCCATCTCCCGCTGACAGAGCCCGTGCCACAGCACCCAGCTCATGTGCAGCCACTGCTAGTCTTAGGCATGGTCTATTCTTCTGCTTATTATCTCTTTTTCTTCTTATATATTTTTATATATTCTTTTGCTCATATATATATTCTTCTGCTCATACAGCAACTTGGCGGTTGCCATAATCACTCTCTGGAGCCCCTAGGAGTCATGTGGAGAAGCACAGTGGGCAAGTCCGTTACTGATTAAAAGGTTTCTATATTCAGAGACTAACAGCACCTTTCATAAACAGATTCTTCAAAATATCCCAAAAGTTTAAATAGCCTCCTAGCCACTTATTCCTGTTGCCCACAAAGCAGCGTAATCAGAAGTGCATTTCAGATATGTGACACTTTAGCTGCAATTTTCCGCAAGTTACTGTCAAGGAAGAGGAACTCTTACTCACTTTCACTGTAACCAGTTTGTATTTTAAATAACCATCTTTTCCTAAGAAAAACACAATCTACAGTTCACTTCTGTTTTTCCTGATACTGTTACCACCCTCTATGTCAGCAACCTAAATGACCCATTTAAGCATACTTAAAATGCAGTATTTTTCATTTTGCTGGAATTGCTATGTCTTTCTGGGATATTTTCCCTTCTGCTTCACCTTCTATCCTATTCCCACTAAAAATCAACACTGTTATGGTTGCAACGCTTCTCTAAGCTCTGCTAGGAGAAGCTGAGAGCGAGCTGAGATCAGAGGACACCGATTCCAGCAGGCAACGTTAAAGTTTTATATGGTTCAAGGAAGGCTTGTGTTGAATTTCCTATGCTGCAACCAGCCTGAATTGGACTCGTTTGCTCATCTCCCTGTGATCATACTAATTAAAGAGCTTGAATTAAAAGCTACAGTTGTGATGACGGGCAGGGAGTCCTTTCCTTGCACGAGGAGTTTTCTCTGACAAGATTTCATGTGTAAATGCCTGAGTGCGGCTGCTGTTGAGTCCTTTTGAGATAAAGAATTCAGGAAGGAAAATCAGCCTGAAGCTGTGCCCCTCCTTTTTGATTGGTGTTTGGAAACTTCTCAAGATCATTTCCCCTTTGGAAATGCACATGCTTAGCATTAAGGTATAGCTCCAACAATGGGGTCTTAACATAAAGATGCACCTTAACTAAATTAGTCAATGTTATAAACGGACAAATCCTCTGAGCCAAATGATTTGCCAGTATGCTTTATTGTAAATAGCAAGCAAGCAGCGCTGGGCGGCCGGGGAGTCTCTGCTCCACCAACGGCGCGCGCATTATAGTCCGTGAGAGCACCTTTTATTTACTGTTCCCCCAAAGTCTCCTCCCGGTTTGAATTCCGGTTCTGACGTGTTACAATGTTTCTACGCATGCTCCCTCCTTGTTGCTGGGGGGAATCTCTGAGATCTCCTGGTGTTCTTCTTGATGGGGGGCTGTTCTTCTTCATCGCTGACCTTGTCACCTTTCTCAGGACTCTGCGAATAACTCTTTGCAGTTTGGCCTTGTTCTTTGTTTCTGCAATAGCTGTTAGAAGCTTAGCATCCTTATCACTTGTAAATTACAACCTGGCGCCAACTTAACATATCCTTGTCACTTGCAAATTACAACCTGGCGCCATCTTAACATATCCTTATCACTTTGTTTATCTTGCGAATTACAACCCCTTTATCACAGTCAATAAAAGTTTAAAGGCCGACATCACACAAGGTCTATCACAGAGGCTCTTCAGGATGCTGAAAGTCACCTGCAGTTGGATGTGCCCTGACGAGATGGAGACCTTGCCTAGAGAGGAGACTCTGCCGGGAGAGGAGCCCTTGCTGGGAGAGGAGCCCTTGCCATCCAACCTATCTCCAGCTGCCCCCAGGTAACCCCACTCACTCAGGCCCGAGCTCAGGCTCGGACCTTAGTTGTTTCTGTTCTGCTCCTGAACTTGACACTCCAGGGGAAGACTTGAACAAGCTATGTTCACACCTTTTCAATTATGACCAATACTCCGATACCATCCCTGTCTTATGGGGGACATTGCTGTGGAAAATAGTGTCACAGGCAACTACTAGAGTCAGAGGTGTATGCGTCAAGGAGAGCAAGTGGTATAGCATGTGGTGGTAAGAGGCAGACCCCAAAATCTTTCTTAAATGCTCATTTGATTCCTCTCCATCTCCAAACAATTACGGAAATACCTGAGCTTAGTTTTTCCTTCTTTAATATTCCAATGAAAATGAGATTTTTTTTTCTTCCTAAAAAGAGCCCCTTTTTATCTCTTCAAGCTATTTTTGATTCAATAAATCCTCACAGAAATGCTGACAGCTTAGAGTTAACAATAACTGTTTCAAGGCAAGCCTGTTGTACCAAGACAGGATGAAGAGAAAGGCAGGCCAAGGATCCCTCTGACATGTCAGGATGTGGAAGCCTTTGATAAGCAAATATTGACTACCATAGAGGTGACCTACATTTACTGATGCAAAGTAAATGCTGAGCACAGCGAGAGTCAATGCTTTGATGAGAACAAGTGGGATGAGCCTGCGTTTCAGCAGCGTCTTTGCTCCTACGGGGTGAAGTGTGAGCTGACGTGTGACCTGATCTGCTCCAGAGGCCACTCGTGCGTGACTCTCCTGTCTCCATAGGCTGTCTTAAAACTGCATTCAGTGTGCCAAGTACAATTAGCTCTGCTCCACCTTTATTCAAAGGATGTTTCTTCATGAAAAATTGATACCGACCTTCCTGAATGCATGCCTCCAGCATGTCTTAACGTAACGCAAAAAACACCTCATTCCACCTCAGACATTGGCTTCCTTCCATGATAAAGAGAAGCAGAGAATTTTGCAGTATCCAGGAACTTGATTTACCTGCAAGACTAACAATACTAGAGAATATCCAGCTTAAATACCACAGCAACCTCCACTTCTACATAAACTTCAACCTCAGCGTGGCCCAGTCCACAACAGCGGGTCCTGGTCCTGCCTCATCGCCAAGAGCTGCAGCTACACCGTGCCCTTCAAAGCACTTAAGTGACTGCTATGGCTTTCTTTCATTAAACACACCGAGAGATCTTATTTATAGCTCTCTGCTTCATCCACAGACCTTCCCAACATCATTATATGTAATATGTCTTAAAGATCTTATTTTTCCTTTTGTTTCTAAGCTGATACTTTTGGTGCAATAGCAGATGATTATGTGGGGGTGGGGGATGAGAAATGAAAGACTCTCTGCCCTGTTGAAAGCAACAGCTTCAAAAATCATCATCTTCCAACAAATCACCCAGGACATTTTCAGACTGTTATCCTTCACTGTCAGGGAAGACGTCAGCAGAATGAACTCAGCAAACTCAGGCCCTGCTAGATTTCAGAAGAACAGCTTGGAAAAAGCCTGTATGATTTCCTTCTGCCACAGGAAAAAGTCTAAAGTCAGAAGTTTCCTCCTTCTCAGGTGTCCCAGTGATAATGAGCCATGCAAGTTGAGCCTGTCCGAAGTCAGGCTTGGCTAATTCCAGTACCCACAAAACCCAACTTTTTTTCAACTCAAATGACTTCATATGCCAGAAGTGACTAATAGCCCTGCTCTTGGTTTCACAGCTGAGGTAGGAGGCGGGGGAGTGGTGTACACCCATACTCTCATTAGAGTATAGGTTGCTGCTGGCTTTCTTTAAACATTTCATCATTCAGCTAAGTAACCAACTAGCCTCAGTAGCGTCAATGGCTCTGGGAGTCTTAGTTTTTGTTTTTGTTTTTCCTTCTCTCTCCGGAGTTACTACCCATATTTGCATTCACCTCTGGCATCAGTCAGAAATGCACTCAGCAGTATTTCCTGCAAAGCACCCAGGGCACCTCTATGCAGTATGTGGAGGGGATGACTCTCATGCCATCCTGAGGGTCCCCAGCAAGTGCTTCCCCCCGCTCCCATGACGGAAAGAAGGCCAGCGTGCCCTACCGAGCTATGCTGACGAGCTGGCAAATAAATCCCTGCAAGGATTTAGCCTTTCTATGTGTTTAGTCAAGGCATCCGTAAGCAGTGTTGCACGTTTTTCCAGGATGCAGGAGCAGCAATATTTAGCATTGTCATTACTCAGGAGCTGGTTGAGCAACGACTATGCAAAGGTTCAGGTTTCCACAGGGATGCCCAAAGTTCAGCCTGTTCCTACCAAAAAATTTACTGGAAAAAAAAGACCTCTAAAAAAAAAAAAAAAAAAAAGCCTTACAGGACATTCAGGTTGTGGCTGGGGGCCAGAAGTCTTGCAAAACAAGCTTTGATCGTGGTCATGCCCAGAAAGCACAGAGGTACACACGGATAGCTGCAGCACAAGATCTACCACGCTTTCCAGATGTGGAGAGAGGCCTGTTTGAATCAGCGGCCCTCACCCCTGCTCCTGGCTCCTGCTCCATGCTGCTTGCCAGCAGCAGGGAATGCTGCTGGGCGGCTTGGCCTCTGCGCTAGGTGATGCTTTATTCTTTCCGACCAGGCAGGTACCTTCGTACCTGGCCTGTTTGCTTTGGCTGGAGACAGCACCTATTTGATTAGAGTTGGGCTGCTGTTTTACTGCAGTCAGGGACAGAGCTTCATTTTCCCCTAAACCACTAGCAGTTTTTAACCTTACAGATGTAGCATATGGGTCATTAGGACATCACTCCTTCCACTGTCATTTTTAATTTGTATTCTCATTTTCTCCAGTCCATAACGAACTCGTGTTGCATCTGCAGCACCAGGCTCTCAGGTTTTCTGTAAAAGTTGCCAAACATTTACCCAAGAAAAGTTTCTTCTAAAACTAATGACATTTTCAGCTAGTGACCCAGTGTTTGCTAAAAGAGAATTGCCAGAGCTTTTCAAAGAGATATAATGTTAAAAAAAGAAAATAGGTCAGACTGCTGGAGAAGAACAGCATGGTTTGGTGATTAGAGGTCAGGCTGAATACTACATTTTCCAGAACTTCACTGACTCAAATTTCAAAGCTGTCTGGCTGCTTGTGTCAAGGCGCAGAAAACACGAGCCTCCGGTTGCCCATTAACAGCCAGCCCGACTCCTGCCGAGGTACGCGCACATAAAAGCACATTGCATAGGAGGCCTCTTGGTGAGTAATTGCTGGAGCTGACAGGATACATAGGGGATTAAATTATTATCTCCTCAGGAACACCTAGTGCAGCATTCTTGCAGGCACATCTTGGGCCTCCGAAACTGGCCATACTCGCTGAGCAAAAGTCCAAAGGAACCATGAATTGGGTTATATAACATGAAAATCGATGCGGGTCTGAGGAGACAGCAGCAGCACGAGTGCCCCCAAATCGTTTGGCAAGAGAGTTTTTTTCCCCCACAATTGTTAGAAATGGTTTTATCCTTCTCCAAACATAGCCAGAAAGGTGCCTCCAGACCGCAGCTGCACGCTCGACCATAAACAAGAGCAAAGGGTTGAATCATCTGTTACATTCATCATGCTGGAGTCTTGCAGTCGGAAAAGTCTTCCTGTTTGTGTCCGCAGACGAGTGAGAGGACGGGCCCATCAGCTGTCTGGAGATGAACACCTCCAGTTACCACTGCATTACCTGCCTCCTTTACAAGAGGCTCTGACCCTGTGGATGCACTTGCCTCTTACTTTCTTTCCCCTCCAGATTTTTGTGATGTGTATGTTGAAAAGTATAAGTTTGCAGGACAAAGAATGAAAAAAAGATCAGTAGACAAAAACTATTCTAAAAATGAGAATTAAACCAAGACTAGAATTTCATGCTTTTACCTTTTGCAAAGAGCAAAACAAGATCTTTAAGTTATACCTCATCTTTCCAGCTTCTCAGTACTCCACAGCTAAACCATAACTGGAGCACTGACTCAGAGGGAGCTGTGTCACTACTGAATCAACACTCTTGCACTTCCTGCACTGTCTTCAAAGGCCAAACACGCAGCGATCCTCACCATGCTGGAGCCAGCGAGGGGCCATGGATGCATAGAGCCTGCGTGGCGGTCAGGCAGTAATGTCATGTTGCTTTTAGCCTTTGCAAGTTCTCACTCAGCACATTGCATGTTACAAAGCATCAAGGGTTCAAAGTTGAGAACAGAAAGTGCTCAGAGTCCTGCAGGAGATAAAGAACCTACTCAGCATCTCCTCCTCAGCTCATGCTGCCGTCCTGGTCCAGGTTTCCAGTGAGAAAGATTTCTGAGCACCAACATTATTTTATCCCCTCTAAAAACTACGTCCTAACTTCTTTTCATTCCAAGCCTCCCACTAGGATGCAAACACAACTCCAAGACATAGGAACTATTAGCAGTGTCCCCCTTGAGACACGACAAAGCAAGAAACCCACAGACGGGTGCATGCCAGTCAGGGGAGCCTGCTTGGCAATAGCAGCCCGGTTGGCGCATCCTGGCTGTGCTCAAAGGGTGATTATGGATTCAGCTCAGCTCCTGGATCTCCATGACCACTTTTGTAAACATCTGCACTTAAAACAGACTCGACGTTGGTCAATAGCTCCCCATGTTTTGCAGGAGGGGTGTTCTCCCCACTCCAACCATGGAGAAGTCAGGTCATTGCAACAAGAAGAGGGTGACTGACCCTTCCAGCCTTCATGGGCCAGACATATTTTTGCCATAACAATTCCAGCTCTCTAAAAGTGAAAGGTGAACAGAGTCACCGGTTGCACTGTCTAATCACCTCTGCGCTGACTTATCTGATGACGCCGCATCCCTCCACAACAGTTCCAGGCTGCAGCGACACCAGGCTCCAAGCGACAGCACAGCTGGAAATACCTCCTCATTTCCCTCCATATACGGTGCTTATCACCATGACAAGGCACAGTTTTCCTTTCCCCTCTGAAATACTTAACAAATAAGTCATTTTTCTCTATAGTACTGAACACCAAAACAAAAACAAGTGAGAAAGAAATCCTCAGTGCCCAAATCACCTCTTTCTAATAAAGATCTCATGTCTTCCTTGTCCCTTTCAAGGCTATGGTAGCCAACTAAAATGGCAGAGACCTCTCAGGGGACTTTTTGCCACATCATGGAATTTTATTTTGCAGCTGTAACTGACCTGCTACCTTACAGAGAGCCTTTGGGTTGCATCTATTTCAGAAAGCAGAAATCAGGTTACTTTGGAGTCAACTGCCTTAAACAGAAAAGAGCTCCATGATGTGATTTCAGAGAGAGAAAATTTCTGTAGAAATTGTAAGACTCTGCATATAGTTAGACTAAATGCATATGCTATTGCTATATATTGGGGTAAGAGACATAACAATATGTAGTAGGTCCCCATTTCCCCATAGCTTTGTTTCTAGGGAAGTTAGTTAAACTCCTGGGATTTTTTTGTCCACGCTCACTTCTCCCCTTCTCCTCCTATCCCTGAGCTTACACTGTAGAGACTGACAGCCTCAGTGCTGAACCAGCTGGGCCAGTTTCTGTTTTTAAAGGTGTTTGCTTAGGCACAAGGCTCTAGGAGCCCTTTCTGCCTGTGCAGGCGACTCGCAGTCACTCCCAATCTTGCTTTCTTTAGCTTGGGGAATTTCTGTTTTTATAGACAAGAGTGCAGCCTTCTGAGGCACCACGATACACCAGTGAGTGCAGCAAAGCAAGCACCTGGGTTTATTACTTAAGTAAAGGGAGTAAACCCAGATAAACTATCTTGAAAATAAAGCCTTATGCTTCCCTCCCTGCCAAGCACCAGGATGCAATAGAAAGTCATGGTCTTGCAGCTACTCGTGTGCCCCAGCCACCATCAAGCAGTGATGGTCTGGCCCCAGCAACACCTGCAAGGCAGCAGATGCTCTCCTGGAGGCAGGATGATAAATTAAAATTCTACAACAGTTACATTTCAAATGAACCCGAAATCAGACTATCTATGGTATGACTGACCAAGTTTTCCAGGAGGCTATCTGGCCTCTTCCGTGTCTATGTTCCTTCCAAGTGAGGCAACCAGGAATGACATGTCCCAGTGCTGAGTCACCTGCTGCTGAGGAAATCGGCATCCGGAGAACACACCCCAAGCAGTTTCCCCTTAGGTCACTGCAGGTGCTTCCATAATCTTTCTCTAAGGACCAGTACAGAAACTCACAGAAGATGAAGTGGTAGTTTCTATCTTGTTATTAGATTTTTTTTTTTTTTTTTTGGGGGGGGGGGGGTGTCTTTTTTTTCAGAAATTCAATCATCAAATGATTGACAACAAAATCATGGTGGTATCCCCGCAAGGTTTTATGGCACAACCTCAGGAGCAGCTGATGACAGCTGGAGTCATCGATGCTCAGAGGACCCTCTCTAGGATTTCCACATGAGGAAGAAAAGGTTGCTTTCATGCTTGAAAAGTTTAGATATATTAATATGTTTTGTGAATTCCTTGCATATCCGGTGCTACTGTTCTTCCTCCAGAATTTATTACAGCAACGTTACCTGGATACCTGTCTGGGAAGTCCACGTCCCATGGTAACCATGCAAAATCAACATGTGGTCCTGTCATCTAATGGAACATATTTATCAGCAGTTATTAGGCTACTGCCTCCCTAGCCACGCATTGGACAGAATCACGTTTGTGTTGGCCTGAACCCTCTTCTGGAGACAGCAGCACCTCGTTCGGGTTTGCCATGCCTCGCAGAGTTGAAACCTGTATCTATTCCAGGGTGTGATTTCAGAGGGAAGATCCTTTGGAAATGCCTGGATGAGCTCACCAAGCTGACCAGCAGACACTAACCCTAGTTTTATCCAGGATACAAATCCTCTGAAAAATGGAATATATTTTTGACAGAAAAAAATAGAAGTAAACAAATTAAATTTGATTTATTTAAAGCATTATTTAAAGCCCAAAGTGGCAGAATGGATACCTGTAAACCTTGTGCCTTCTGCTTTGTATATATTTTTCACAGTTAAAAGATTAGCACAAGTTTCAGAATACATTAATGAGATACACTAGCATCCTACCAAACTACAAACAAGACGATCCCTTTTATAAAGAGTCTTCAGCCTGATCTACTCAGGTAACACAGGCAAAAGCGTATTTGAAAGTAAGGATTAGCTTTAGC
>VWPW01016195.1:0-15491 GCA_013389825.1 Crypturellus undulatus
TTTTTTTTTTTTTTTTTTTCAAGGTGCTGGGCTGGATGTGCAGCAGATATTTCAGGAAAATGTTTAGGAATTGTGAGATTCCTCCGTTTTCAGGAAAGTTCCATCTACACGACCTCAGAATGTATTATTTTCTCAGGTAGATTCTCTTGATGCCACAAGGGCCAACTCTGGCCAAGAAGCACCCCTAAAAACCTACGGGCACTCTCCTTGTGTCCAAATGGGGCCTTCTTGTCCAGGAAGAGGTCCAGGCTCTTTTTGCTGTGCAGAATTTCCTGGAATTCTTTTCCAAAGAGAGTAAACCCTGTTTCCTGATAAGGTGAAATGCCCTTTAGAAGGTCAATATGGTGTCCAGTGAGACGGATCCCATAGCTTTCAGCTGAAAATCTCCCCTGTAGATATAACAAAATGTGCTTCACCCTTTTCAAATGCACAGTCTCAAAGGAATCACTTAAATCACCCCTTTCTCATCTCTTCTTCCTCAGGAACCGCCTTGCAGGCCTGAAACCAGATGTTTTGAAGGATCCCATTTGCTTTGGTCTCTTTGGCAGCACCGGGGCTGGGAAAAGCACCTTGCTGAATGCTCTTCTTGAAAAAAAATACTTCTTGCCGGTATCTGGGAGCCAAGCCTGCACGTCTTGTGTGGTGCAAGTCAACACAAGCCGCAACAAATACTATGAAGCAAAAATTTACCTCCTGAATGACGAGGCAAGGATAATAGTCATGGTTGTTGTGCCCTCAAGGGGAAAGGAAGGGCCCTTTCTAGGCAACCTGCTCCAAGCTGCTCCAGGGCTTTGTCCCTCTCGCAGTCAAGTTTTTCCTCAAATTCAACTAGTTTTCTGTGTTTCACTTTGTGCCCATTGTCTCTCATCTTATTGCTGTCCACCCCTGAAAATAGTCTGTCCTACTCTTAGAGAGCTTCTCCAGGGGGAAATTCACCCTTCTGGAAGGGACTTGGGGATGGGGAGGATGTAACAGCAGATGGCCAGAGTCTTCCTGAAGAAGTGTTCCTGAAAATCCTGGGAGTTCCCACTGGTTTAGGTGCACAAGGAGAGATGCGATATAACTTCTTCCTTGCTCTCCTCTCCTGGAGGACCAAGGCACCTCAGATGTGCCCATGTGTGGGCTATTTTGCTGCAATCTTGCTTAGGCTCCATCCTTCCCCTTCCCGGAACTCAAACCATTTCCATTCTGTGCATTCTATCTGTGCCAACAGGAGTGGAAGGATGAACTGAAGAATCTGGTGGCACTTATGGAAACAGAGGAGGACAGTGAGCAAGATGTCGAAAGAGATGAGAATGCCTTGAAGATCTGTGCAATCTATGGGAAAGGAGCTGAAAAGAAGACCTATAAAGAGCTGTGTGACATGAAACCCATCGTGAATATTCCCGCTTCAAGATGCTTTGTCTTCAAGGAAACACAAGTGAGTATCCTGCCAAAACTCAGGCCAAAACTCAGCTTGTTCCTTTGCAAAAAATCTTAACCCAGTTACTTCTCTGAGCTTCAGCAAGTGGGGTTTGTCTTTGGATCATGCCTACCTCTCTGGGAAGGATACCCAGGGTGGTTCCTCTCACGTCTTGTCAGCCTGTATGTCTCTATCATGTCTAATCCTGTGTGTTTGAGCAGCAGCGTCCAGTAGATTCCAAGGAAGGTGACTCCCAGGTGCCAAATTTGGGAGTCTCCTCTTGCCCCCTGGGTTTGGAAGGTGTTGACCTATTCCCATCAGATTGTTCCATTCCCAAGGGATGTTCATCCTGCTGGGTTTGTTCCATTCCCAAGGGATGTTCATCCTGCTGGGAAGGGTTGGGATTTCTTGGGTTGCCCCACCAGTGTTAATGGTGAGGGACCCTAGGGAAGTCATTGCCCTTCTTCATAGTGTAGGATCCAAGGTCATATTGGAGGTCCTCCAAGGAAAGGAGGCTCTGAGTGTCACAACCAGCCTTGAAAGTTTGTCATGGGTTTCCTGTATCTCTGAGGTCCTTTGCTAAGGATGAGTTTTGCTTTATTCCTGTCCTGTGTTCTACTTAGGAAGAAGCATTTTCTAAAAAACTGGAACCGTATATCCGGACTCCAAACATTAACGGCGACACAGAAGCAGAACTAAGCAAAGAAGACCAAAAGATGCAATTCTGGCCACTGATCAAAAATGTGGAAGTGACTCTCCCAAAATCGAATGAGATTCCAGAAGGTGTCATCTTCTTGGATATCCCTGGGACAGGGGATTTCAATAACAAGAGGGATATGATGTGGAAAGAGGTGACTGGCAAGCTGTCCCATGGGGCAGGGGGAGGACTTGTTAACTGTGGTTGAGAAGTTTTTTCAGCTGTAGAGGTGTTCCTGTCCCTGAAGAGTGAGGGAGAGATTTAGAGTCCTCAGCAGTGCAGGGGGGAACAGAGACTTTCTTTTAGCAGAATAATTCTATTAGCAGAATAATTCTTTTAGCAGAATAATGACCTAAAAGAGTGCTATTGAGTATGCTCTAGGGCACGTCTGAGATGATATGGTATTTCTTCTTTGGTGATGTTTGTATCTTGTTTCTCTGGTCCCTCTTCCCCTACTGCTCCTTGTAGAACATCAACAAATGCTCTGTCATCTGGGTGGTCAGTGGTATTGTGCGTATTCAAGGAGACAAAACCCACGAGACCCTCCTGAATGAAGGCATGAAGGCTTTCCAGAGTGGGATGTGCAGGGACCTGGCCTTGGTGATCACGAAGTCCGATGACCTGGATCTAGAGGAATACAAGAGGTAATGAAACACACTCTTCTTGAAGTCCAGGGGTCCTGAGGGAGTCGTGTGTACCAATCCTGCGGCCAAACTGGAAGAGGAAAATCTGCTGCTGTCTTGTGACATCTCTGTTTGGCTTCTGAGCATGAGATATCCCTGGAGTGAGGAAAAAAAGGGGCGTTCTTGCAAAATTTGAGTCCTAGCCATGGCTGGAGGTGAGCTGAGGGTGGGTGATGCTGGTTCCGACCCAGTATGACTGTGAGCATGTGCATCTCAGCACCGTCCTCCTTCCCTTGTGCTGGCAGGAACTGAGCAGTACTGTCTGCTAAACTGATCCAAATGAGTAACTTGTGTTTTTATTCTTTTCAGGGAAGGAGGGAGCAAACACGTGAGTAATTTTTAGACTGAAGATTTGAAGCATGCAAACGGGTTGACAAGGGGTGCTTTCCAAGAACACAGGCCACACATCCCCGCTTTGTGCTCCCAAGAAAGATGCAGCCCCTCCATATTTCACTAGGAACTGTAAGGCCAAATATATATTAAAAGATCAATAAAGGAGCAGTCGTGGGTATGAAGCCCTCCCTGCTTGCACAGCACCAAGATAAATGCAAAGTACCTGCAAAGAGCATGGCTGGAGCAAGGGGGACTAGACTTGCTCACAAGATTTTCTTTTCTTATGTTTTATTTGACCAAGCCAAAGTGTCACAGTGTGAGTATTTTCAGAGAAGGAGTCCTTTTATAGCATTATTTGGATACAAGAACTTCACCCCCTCATAATCACACGGTTTGACTACTATATCCAAGCAAATTTTACAACCCAACTTCTTCAGAACCTCCAAGTATTACATGGGGAGAAGCTGGTTTGAACTAGCACCATCTTTGCCTGTTATTAGGGAGGAACCACACTGTCCCTTTGGCCTTAAAACATTGGGATCTCATTAGTGTGTTGGGAAATGCGGGTAATAACTCCTATTGCTTTTTCATGCGTAGGATGTGATCACAAATGAGCATGATGCCATCCTAAGAAGGAATGAAACTGTGAAGAAGAAGAAGAGTGAATCGCTGAAGAGGAAACTACAGGTAAGGGCACAGAGAACCAGGACGTCTGATCTGTCTTGTGAATCTCCCCATTTGAGATTTGGATGGCAGGTCGGTTTGCCATTCTGGTAATAATCATTAATAGATGTTTTCCAAGAAGGCTGGTCATTATCTAGCAGCTTCTGATTACCCCCCAAATCTCCCATATCTCTCCCTTTGGGATTGGCCGGTCTTCCTACTCATCTCCAGTTTAATTTTTGGCCACATGCAAGAAATCTAGAAAGCAATGGGGTTACCAGGATGACGTTTGGTTCCAAATTTGNACCCCCCAATCTCCCATATCTCTCCTTTTGGGTTTGGCCACATGCAAGAAATCTAGAAAGCAATGGGGTTACCAGGATGACGTTTGGTTCCAAATTTGTTTCACAAAAAGGAAGAACCCAAATCAGCTCACTGCTGTAGGAACAGAAGGAAGGAGCACAGCAGTACCAACAAGGTCAGCTTTGAGCTGGTCAATGACGAGTGTGGCTGCCCAAGAACACACCAGTCAGCTCATTGCTGTAGGAACAGAAGCAAGGAGCACAGGGTCAGCTTTGAGCTGGTCAATGACAGGAGTGTGGCTGCCCAAGAACACACCAGCAATTACATGAAGCTAATTAATATATTAAAAATACATGTGCCACTAGCAGGTGACGCATATAATCTTGTCGCATTTGTGTTGCAGATGAAACTTCCCAGCGACTCTGAAGTCCGGCAAAAGGTGGATCTTGTGTACACAGTGAGCGCCCGGGACTACTGGCAGGGCAGGAAGCTCAGCAAGGAGGAAACAGGTGACATTCGGGTTTTCTCTCTGCGTAAACCATCCTGTGGCTCTCTGAATGCTCCTTGACCCAACCTGAACTGCAGAGATGCTGGCACAAATCCTCAGTACTGGAACAGTGTGATTGGTTTGCAAAGGACATGGGATTGCATGGCCACAAAGGATGGAGCTGTTGTGGGATAGGAGAGGGCAGGAGAAGGGGAACAGTGAGGGTGCAAGGTGCAAGAAGAGATATGGGAAGTCCCAAGAGAACCCCAGGAGTTGCTTTTTTTCTTTTTCTCCTCTAATTCATTGTTTAAGATCAACAAGGACAAGTGGACAAGGACAAGGAACCTCATGAGGTTCAACAAGGACAAGTGCAGGGTCCTGCCCCTGGGCAGGAATAATCCAGGCACCAGCACAGAGTAGGGGTTGACCTGCTGGAGAGCAGCTCCATGGAGAGGGATTTGGGAGTCCTGGTGACACCAAGTTGCCCCCGAGGCAGCACTGGGCCCTGGTGGCCAAGGAGGCCAACGGGCTCCTGGCTGCAGCAGCAGGAGCGTTGGCAGCAGGGCCAGGAGGGGATCCTGCCCCTCTGGGCAGCTCTGGGGAGGCCCCTGGAGTGTTGGGGGCAGCTCTGGGCTCCCCAGGAGCAGAGGGACGTGGAGCTGCTGGAGAGGGGCCAGCGCAGGGCCACGGAGATGCTGAAGGGACTGGAGCAGCGAGCGGCTGAGGAGAGACTGAGCGAGCGGGGCCTGTGCAGCCTGGAGAGGAGAAGGCTGAGAGGGAGCTGAGCAACATGGCCAAGGAGCTGAGGGGAGAGTGCAGGGAGGCCGGGGCCAGGCTCTGCTGGGTGGTGGCAGTGACAGGACGAGGGGGAACGGGGCCAAGGTGAAGGCCAGGCAGCTCCATGGCCACGGGAGGAAGAACTTGTTTGGTGTGAGGGTGCCCGAGCCCTGGCCCAGGCTGCCCAGAGAGGCTGTGGAGGCTCCTGCTGTGGAGATCTGCCAAGCCGCCTGCATGGAGCCTGTGCCCCTGCTCTGGGTGTCCCTGCTGGAGCAGGGGATGCACTGGGGGATCCCGAGAGGTCCCTGCCAACCTCAGCCATCCTGTGATTCTGTGAAAATATCAAATAGTCGGGACTGACACATTGAGCGCCTCTTGGCCTTGTACCAGCTCGTGATTCTGCATTAGTGGCAGTACGTTGAGTTCTTCCCTTTCCCCAGAACATGAATCACTCAGGGTATCTGAGTCACTGAGTGTCTAACTCAGTCAAACACCCTTCCCTGCACCTTGGCTCTTTAAATTATCAACCATTCTCAGACTTGCATTAAAGCGACACGAGGTGACTTTTGACATTATACTTTTTCCTCTCAAATGTGTTGGCGTGAGTTTGTTTTGTTTTTATTTATTTCTCCTGGCCTTTTCTGTTTGGAAAGACTGTCCTCCCATTTTTGCTAGTGCAACCTCCTGCTCACAAACTTACCTTACCTTACCTTACCTTACCTTACGGTAGAGCCCATCCAGGTCGAGGTGACCCTGCATGTGCCCCATACGTGCCCATTTTGTGTTCTGATGGAGCAGCGTTGTACAAGCTGATGCAACTGAAAATGAGCCCTTAAAGGCCCTTCTTGGACACCCAGGATCTCTCGTTATCCTTCTTGGCACCAAAGGGACTGCAAACACCCCTTGTGTTCATCTCCCTGGTGTTCTGCAGGAGGAGTGTGTTTCCATGATGGGGTTTTAAGAGGTTTCCGTGGGGTGCTTGGACTTCTAACTCTACTTGTTTGCCTGGTGCAGAGATCCCAAAGCTGAGGAAGTACATCTGGAATTTCTATGCATCAGAGAAGAAGAAGGAGCTGAAGGATTACGTGGAGGAGGCTTTCCTCATTCTTAGTTTGTTTGAGAACCTCCAATCCAACCAAGACAAAGAGGTTTGTCAAGAGCGGCTCTAGCAATTACTGTGGTGGTTGTTTTGAGGCATTGCTGGGCAGGCAAAACAACTCCCAAAGGGACTTTCTCCATCCTCCTGCCTTCGAGCAGATGTAGTGTGTCCTTCTCACATGACTCATAAGATATATTGCAATAAGATCCAATAAGATATATTGGGTAGATAAGAGTGTGAATGCTCGGGTGGTTCAGACAGTTGCTCAATAGCATCTCCAGCTTCCTTCCCAAAAAGAGGTATCCCAGGCCATCCCTTTGCTCCTGGGGGCAGGGAGCAGCCCTTTGCCCACGTGTTTCTCAGCAGGGCCCAGCGTGTGCATAGGGCACACTCGCTTCTTGCTCTGCAATCCAGGGGGAAAAATCACACAAAGGTGGGGAAAAGGGCAGGTTTTTCCCCAACACTGCATATGTCCATTGATTCCTTCTCTCTTGTCCTTCTGTTTCAGCATTTGCATGCGAATAAAGGAGTCTTCACAGACTTAATTTTGGAGGAGATACCTGAGCTTGACAAAGATATTGAGAAATGTTTTGCACTTATGGAAACGCCGCTCGAACAAGGCATAACTGAAGCAAAAAAGTCGTATAAAAAAATCATGAACAAGTTCCTTAATGTGAGTATAAAGGAGTGGTTTTTGCATCCTAACACAGTCTGATTAGGCAAGGACTTTGGAGATCTGCAGCCCGGCCTCCTGATACATAACACACAGCTAGGTCTGGTTGTCCAGGGGCTTGTTAGGCAAATCCTGAAGATCTCCAAGGAGAGAGGGCCTACAACCTCTCTCAACCTCTTTTCCAGGTCACATTGAGGAAGTTTTCCTAATATCTAGCAGGAATTTTCCTTCCTGAAGGCCCCTGTCTCTTGTGCTTTTGCTGCATACCTCTCAGAAGAGTCTGTCTCCTTCTCGATAAAGTGCTCTAGGCAGCCAGACACCCGTCTTGGCCCTCTCTTCTGCATGCTGTCACTCTCCTATTCCCCTGTTTAAGAGAATTAGCAAATATCTTCCATTCTCTGGTCAGCAGCACGCTCTGCTCGCCATCCCTCTGCTGCTGCTTGCCCACTGCTGGCAAAATCCTAGAAATCAAGAGTTGCTGGTGGGTAGACAAGGTGTCCAGCACATTTTCTCCTTTCCAAAGAGGAATTTGCAAAGCAAAGAGAGGGGAATACTGAAGGTTATGTGTCCTGAAGGTGTTTGTCTGAGGTCCGCATGCGTTAAGACATGACCCAGTGTCCTCAAGACACTGTGACTCTTGCTTTGTGACTCTGCTGTGATGACTTTCATACAATATGATGAAATAGCCCATGCAACCTGTAATGCTCCTCTAGCTCCTCCACAGACACAATTTCTAAATGTGGAGAACATCCGCCATCCTCTGGGAAAGTGGGTGAAAAGTCCTTCCTTCCCTTTGGCATGCCGGAGCTTCCATCTCCTGCAGTTGCTGCAGTGCAAATTGCAACCAGACATCTGTCCTATGTGCATTTTACTCCTTGTGCTTCCTCTCCTGCAGCGAGACTGCGGGTACCAGGGCTACCACAAGACCCTCAAGGCCGTGTGCCTCAAGAAAGGTGTGTATACGTCCCGCAAGTTCGACCGGATAGACGTCAACGAAGCTCTGGCTCAGCCCATCTATGAAAAAATTGACACGATGTTTGGAAATATATTCAGGTGAGAGACTCTTGTCCCTGCTTGAAATCAAACTGGGAAAAAAAGGGACCTTGAGGTTCCTTGTAGTTCTTGCCCTGTCCCACAGCATGACATCTGTGTCTACCCTGTGTCTGGTAGATGTTCAGCCAATCCTTATGCATTTGCAGTAATCACCTCCATTCTCCCCATATTATCTACTCTTGGGCTCTGCAAGTCCTCACCTTAGCTAACTTCTCCTAACATCTAACTTTAATGTCATTTTTTTCCTCTGGATCACCTCTCAGCCCTGTGCAGCTCTTCCCCATCCAGAATGGTGGCTCTGGCTGGTACTACCCACACCAAGACTGTCCATCTATGGTCACTGCCATGGGCATTTGGTCGTTAGTCCCTTCCAAGAATGGGGCTCTTGTTTCTCCTCAACAAACCCTTTGGTTCCCATTGGGCTCCTCTTCTTCACAGTAGAGAGCAAAAGGGAAGACCATAGTGGGACAGGAAAGACTCAGTAGAGGAAGGCAAATAACCACTCCACAGAGCTAAAGCGGAACCATTTTCCACCTGTAATTTAACCTGAAAGAGCACTGCACATCCTGGAGCAGCTCTTGATTTCAGCGTTCAGGAAGACGCAGGAGCGAGTGACTTTGGGAAGGGACAAGTTGGTGCGTCCCTGTTTCCTCTGTCATTCCCATATCCCTCTCTCAGGATCCAGTTCGGCACCCGGGCCACGCTCAAAGCCAACCTGCTTGAATTCAAATCCATGGTGCAGAGTATAATGGAAGAAAAGAAGAAGTTGTTGGCTAAAGGCTGCCTTGCCAAGTTCCTCCAACAGGAGGTAGGTTCACATTGTGAAGGGGTGCATCAGAAACACGCACACGCACATCCATGAGGATGGACCTACTGCCTGGCCCTCTCCAGTGGGGAATCCCACGGGTGGGAACGAGCTATGGGAGAAGGGCAAGGAGGGGAGCATAGTCCTTGTAGGATCTATGGAGGTCAAGATCTTGGATGGGTGAAGAAGAGGCACATAAGGAGCTCTGCCTTGTCTTTTGCAAACCTGATATTCAGGAAAGGATGGACTTAATGTATTTGGTCTTAAATTGTGGCACAGCCTTCCTGGATGGAGATCCACCTCCATAGCTCAGAACATGATGGAAAGGTGATGCCCGTTGACACCATCATCTGCTGAATGCCGGACATAAATATAGACATTTTTTTATGAGATTAGCACTAAGAGGTTGTTAGCTTAGATGACTTATGTTCTCATAATGACAAGGTCAAACTTCTTAAACTCTTCTTGCAGATGGATGTCATCATCAGTGAGACTGAACAGCTCATCCTCCAGAGGAAAGCTACTATTTATTGCTCCCTCGCAGTGTCCATCCAAAGAGACCTCCTATCATGTTATGAAGGTAGGAGCAGTCACCTTTTTCCATTTGGTACTGGAAGTTCTTTTTGATTTATACAAAATCATCCCAACAAGAGCTAAGAAGAAAAGTCCAGGCTTACACTTTGCTTATGGAAAGTCTGGGAACAAAGATTGAAAAGACTGTTTCTTACTCCTTCATTCGGGGAAGGTCCAAAATGGATCATGCTCAAAAAAAGGAGAAATAGCTGGCTGCATTCTTGAAAATTAAGGATGCATTTTTCTAGAATTAATTCATTCTTGTTTATGTGTCTTTGACGGGATGCTGAAGCAAGAATGCTAAAAGAACGATTCTACAGCAAAAAGCTTATGGATTTGTTACAGCTTTCTTTTTTACAACACTAGGTGGCATACTCAGAAAGCAAGTGAAAACGCAAGATCCAGAAATCACTGGTATTTGCTTTAGAAATAAACCCGGGTGGTGGTGTCCATCAATTAACGGGTTCTGAAAAGGTCTACTGCTCTTGGCACCAGTAAATAGTGGGTCACACTTCGTCCTGAGTTGGCAAGTGTCCTGGAGATGGGTGACCTCCAATAGGGCTGTCTTAATGGCTTGTCCTGGTCCACATTGGCCTCTGTGTGCGGAAGAAAGTGGGTTTCAACCTTCTCCTTCCCCAAACCGGAGTGCCATCCCTTGTCCCCACATGCGTCCTGGGTCTAGGTGTCATTGTGACTCTTCTTGGTCTACCACAGAGGCTGCCAAGATACGAGGACCCCAGGCCTATCAGAGGATGCAGAACGTCATTAGCCAGGGTATAAAGAGTGAGGTGGAAAAGGGAATGTTTGAAAAAGCGGCAGAGGAAATGAAAAGGGAGTTGCAGAAACTGAAGGTAAGTTGCGTGTCTTCTTCTGCAGGGCTTTCTTTATAGTAGGAGATAATGTTTTGGGAATAGAGGACAGCATCCCGAAAAGACCTGCCCCATGCTAATGCTTATGGCTAAAGACTCTGGAATATGCTGCCTGGGAAAGTGTCTGAGGGATATTTTGATTGCACCTGTGCTGCATTCCCTGCACAGAGCCAGGGAAGGACTTGGGCTGGATCTGAAGTGCGACTGTTGCCTTTATTAACATTATTAATCGGTAACCGCTGCCCACCAAGCACTGCCCACCCTTAGTGCAAGGCACTGACTGGAGCTGGAGCCACATCCTGCAACACCCACTTCTGCCCACCACTGTTTTGCCTGAGGGGTTTGCTCGGTCCTGAAAAAGGACCATAAAAGGTGGAAATATTTCACCCTTCCCATTCCTGAGTCGTCAACCGATTCTGTAAAATGCCCTCTCCTTCATGCGTATCCCAACAAGCAACAACAAGCAACCCATGTGGACATGGTCCAGAGGGAGGGTGGGGAAGGGATGGCCTGGGTGGAACCAACTGGGGCCAAGGAGGAGGTTTGCTCTGTCCTGAAAAGGGTTATGGAAATATTTAGCCCTTTCCATTCCTGAGCCATCAACCGGCTCTGCAAAATGCCCTTCTCCTTCAAGCAGCCCATGTGGACATGGTCCAGAGGGAGAGTGGGAACGGGATGGCCTGAGTGGAACCAACTGGGGCCAAGGAGGAGCCCAGCTGGGGCTATGGGGCCAGGGATGCTCTGTGGGGCTGAGGAGCCCTGAGCGGTGTCCTGATGTGCTCGGAATGCAACGGCTGCAGGTGGAGATCACCAGGAAGCTGGAGAAGGACTTCTCTGACATGTTCAACTTTGCCTTCTGTCCGTGGGAAGAGCAGTACAGGGAGCTAACAGGTAGGATCCGAGCGATGCCGGAGCTGGGTAGGAGATGCCTTTGCGCTGGGAGCCAATGGACCCAGGGGATGGAGAATATCATGGCCCTGGAGCAGCAGGCACCAACCATGTCCATAAGCTCCAAGGATAACTCCAGCTCCCCAATCCATGGGTTGGCAATGTGCTGGCTTCAAGACAAATAACTCCTGAACATCTTGGCTCACTATTTAAGACAACTAAGCTTGTTCCCCAACAGCGGATTGGAGGTCTGGGCCATATCTCCATGGTGTAGGCAAAGTGGTGAGAAGTCTAACATGCCCATGCCTGGCCTGTTGTCTTGAAGGTGCTGTTCTTTTTTTGCAGACTTACGTAAGACATTCCTCTCCATCAGCACGATACGTGCGGAGCTGCAGAAGACTTCCAATGCCTCCTAAGAGTACCCTCTCCTATCTTCCCATGCATGTTCCCCTCCCAAAGCGCCTTGCTCTCTCCCTTTCCCCACCTTGGCTTCCTCCCTTGAGTACCCCATGGTGAAGCTTGTACAATCCCCAAATGTTCTTCCCTTCCAACTCATTGGGCATCCCAGAGTGAGGAGATGGATTGGGGCTCCATGTCTCAGATGGGCACTTGTGGTTCCCTCTGCTTTCTCTTGCTGTGTCTCTGTGCCCCTTCCTATGTTGGGGACAAATGTTCCCAGTCCAAATTGTGGAGTCTCCTTCTCTGGAGATCTACAAAACTCGCCTCTCATCAGTAGAGACGATCAGTAAAGGCGACTTTGCCTTCCCTGTGTGCTGCATCACCAGGGCATCCACCCTACCATTTTCCCTAAGCTTCATTGTGCTACAGATGCATTTGAAGAAGCCCTTCTCGTTGTCCTTGTCATCTGTTGCCAGATGAAACTCCAAAGGGCCCCATCTCCAACGAGGCCCCATTCAAACACCACTTTCTCCAAGCTCAGGATCAGTGGATTCCTATGAGAAAGAAGTCAAACTAGGAGGGCAGGAGATCTGTGTGGTTGGGCAACGAGCTGTTGGGTAAACTTAATGCAAAAAAAAGAGCATACATCTGTATGGAAGTAGAGTTAGTGAGAGATGCCAGGGACAACAGGAAGGACTTCTGTAAATGGTCACCCATAAACCTAAGGACACCCATAAATCTATGAGCCCAGATGGGATGCACCAAAGAGTGCTGAGGGAACTGGCGGAGGCCATTGCTCAGCCGCTCTCCATCATCTCCAAGAGGTCGTGGAGGGCAGAGGAAGTGCTGGAGGACTCGAAGAAACCAATGTCACTGCAGTCTGCAAAAAGGGCAAGAGGGAGGAGCCGGGAAACTACAGGCCAGTCTGCCACACCTCCATCCCTGGAAAGATGATGGAGCAGCTCATCCTAGAGACCATCTGTAGGTACGTCAAGGAAAAGAAGGTGATGAGGAGTAGTCAGCATGGATTCACCCAGGGGAAGTCATGTCTGACGAACCTGATGATAGTCTTCTGTAATAAGGTGACCGGCTGGATGGGTGATGGGAGAGCTGGGAATGTTGTCTACCTTGACTTAAGCAAGGCTTTCAACACAGTCTCCCATAACGCCCTCATGGGGAAGCTCTGGAAGTGTGGGTTAGACGCGTGGACAGTGAGGTGGTTTGAGAACTGACCAGATGACAGAGCTCAGAAGGTGGTGATAAATGGGGCTGACTGTAGTTACAGGCCTGTGGCCAGTGGTGTCCCGCAGGGATCAGTACTGCGCCTGGGGCTCTACAACCTGTTCACGGATGACTTGGACGAGGGCACAGAGGATGCCTTCGGCAAGTTTGCAGGCTATGCCAAACTGGGTGGAGTGACTGACTCTCCCGAGGGCTTTGTTGGCATTCAGAGGGTCCTAGACAGGATGGAGAGCTAGGCAGAGAGGAACCTTGTGAGGTTCAACAAGGACAAGTGCAAGTGCAGGGTCCTGCACCTGGGCAGAAATAACCCCAGGCACCAGAACAGATTAGGGGTTGACCTGCTGGAGAGCAGCTCCATAGAGAGGGATCTGGGAGTCCTGGTTGCCACCAAGTTGCCCTCGAGGCAGCACTGGGCCCTGGTGGCCAAGGAGGCCAACGGGCTCCTGGCTGCAGCAGCAGGAGCGTTGGCAGCAGGGCCAGGAGGGGATCCTGCCCCTCTGGGCAGCTCTGGGGAGGCCCCTGGAGTGTTGGGGGCAGCTCTGGGCTCCCCAGGAGCAGAGGGACGTGGAGCTGCTGGAGAGGGGCCAGCGCAGGGCCACGGAGATGCTGAAGGGACTGGAGCAGCGAGCGGCTGAGGAGAGACTGAGCGAGCGGGGCCTGTGCAGCCTGGAGAGGAGAAGGCTGAGAGGGAGCTGAGCAACATGGCCAAGGAGCTGAGGGGAGAGTGCAGGGAGGCCGGGGCCAGGCTCTGCTGGGTGGTGGCAGTGACAGGACGAGGGGGAACGGGGCCAAGGTGAAGGCCAGGCAGCTCCATGGCCACGGGAGGAAGAACTTGTTTGGTGTGAGGGTGCCCGAGCCCTGGCCCAGGCTGCCCAGAGAGGCTGTGGAGGCTCCTGCTGTGGAGATCTGCCAAGCCGCCTGCATGGAGCCTGTGCCCCTGCTCTGGGTGTCCCTGCTGGAGCAGGGGATGCACTGGGGGATCCCTAGAGGTCCCTGCCAACCTCAGCCATCCTGGGATTCTGGGATCTTACATACTCAGACAATGTCCCTATGTTCCTCCCAGGTTATCTGTCTCTGCTTCCACCTTTGGTGGATCAGGGCTCGTGTTATTCATTATTGGGTCCTCTGGTTTTCTCTAGGCAGGTTGTTGCCTCACCTTTCTGTCTTGAACTGCCTCTGGGTCCTCTTTTCCTTAACTAGGTGTAACTGCACCATAACACCCAAGTGACGCCTGAAGCTTCAATAAATTTAGCTACTAACTCTAAAGCAATTAAGTCTAGACAGCTGCATTGCCACCTTCCTTAACACACACAAGGGACATGTTTGCCATTGGAACAGGTCTCCTCTTACAAGGAAGCCAGCCATGCGCTCTGTCTTCATGCTGACCCTGTCTCCCCACACACTCTCCTCCTGTGATGGCCAAACACTACAAAATCCCATTTCTTTCCTCTCTAAATGTTGTTCTCTCTTTGGGACAGGTGTGTGATTCAGTGACCTCCTGTGTTCCCTGAACCTTCCCCCCTATCCCCAATGTCAAGTATGTGTCACTAAACGTAGAATCAGAACCAACAGAAGCAACTCTGATCAGAAGGTGAAGGTTACAGGGCAATTCCAACCCAACGGCAGACGTGCTCCGCCAGTGATGAGGGGACAGCCATGGGAAGTGGGTCAGGCTACGATTGCTCCATTCGATATACTAGATTAGTTGTAGGATTTACAATCCAATCAAGCTGTTGGGTCTCCCCACCAGGGCTTGTCCCAAGGGCACCTTGTGGGCACCATTAAAGTTCTGATCCTTGTAATCCCCTGCCCGGCATCCCAGTCTTTCCCCTCATTCATTGAGGGTTCCTTGTGCTCTTGGAGAGGTGACAGTGCCGAGAGCCCAAGAGTTGGGTGGTTGTGAAGGACCTGGGGAGCAGCTGGCCCCGAGGGCTCCTACTTCAGGGTTTGATTCCAAGACATCCGGGCAGAGAGTGAAATCTGGGGCCGTTTAGCTGGGAAAGATGGAGCTTCCATGCGTGGGAGCTCCCACGGACACATTTATTGGCACCGAAGACTACGGTGTGGAAGAGCACGTGGATCTAGGCCTGGCGCTGCCGCTCGGCTCCGGCAGTGCCCGCGGTTGCCTCCCTCCCGCTGTTGCCACCACCTCCGTGTNCCCGCGGTTGCCTCCCTCCCGCTGTTGCCACCACCTCCGTGTGTCCCTGTGCTCCCCCAGGAGCTGCCCCAGGGCAGAGGGTGGGAGCAGGGGGGTGTTTCTTGCCCTGGGATGTCCCCACTCATCTTTTCTATAAGACGGGCACACGAGCGTCCTCAGATGAGTTGGGCCCCGCAGAGGTGGCCCAGAGGCTTCACGGGGTGGCCCAGCTTGGTGGGTCCTCACAGGGCTCTTCTCCTACCCCACCATCCACACTGGGAATTGGGCACCGTCACCCGGTACCATGGCAGAGCTGCGGGCAGCCATCTCGTGCCTTGGTGGCACTTCGAGTCCTCGCATTTCACCCCTCGCTCACAAATTCGCTTGTGAACTCACAGGGGAAGCGAC
>VWPW01016199.1:0-36102 GCA_013389825.1 Crypturellus undulatus
TAAATGAGCCCAGTGCAGCAGGAAACGTAAAACAAACAGAGTGCAGCAGCATCATCCCAGGCAGGTAGGGCCATCTCGTTAGCAGCCGGCCAAGGAAGCTCCAGGGCTGGGCCCCTGTGGGGCTGGCCAGCACGCGCGAACCCAAGGCTCTCGAGCCCTGGGGTAAATCCAGCACTAGCAGAAGGCAACTGGAGGCTGCACTTGAGATTCAGTGGCTGAAGGGTTGTACTTACCTTGCTGTCCTCCCAGAAGTCTCTCCACGCCTTTTATTAGCTTGTGACGGTGTCCATAAGCGTTAATCCCAATTTCTTTAAGCTCCTCGTGGCCCATGTCCGCCAGCACATCCAGGGTTATCTGGAGAGGTGAAGAGACCACAAAAATGCCTTATTCCCGAGGCTGAAGACTGATCCTCTGGGAAATGGTAAGAAATGCACCTGTGCTGCAACCTCGTTCATGTAACTCCGGCTTCACAGCGCTCCTGCCTGCTGCCACCTCCTGGCCAGGTTCTCCCTATCCCTCCCTATTCCTCGCGTGGAAGCAGGATGCCAAGAAAATTAAGCCAAGGCGACTCCTGGGAGCAGTTTTGAACCATTCCAGGTTTTACAGCGCTGTGTATTTGGGAAGTTTCACTAGCAGAAATGGAGGTCCATCCTCCTGCTGACAAACCCTGAACGTGCTTCACACGAACACCCCTCAGCATGTTCCCTACCGCATGCATTTCACCCACGTGTCCGCATGCAAGCACCAACCCACCTTCACTCAGCCACACTATTATTGCTGCAAATAATCCCCACTGGGATTACAGACACTTGCAGTCCTTGGCTTTTGCACGCTGAGATTTCTACCATCGCCTGTCTAAACTTCAAGGTCGTGGAGATCATTGGTGAAAGCAGAGGCAATGAAAGGCACTCTCAAATGAACTTTTAAGGGCAGAATATAAGGGCTCCGCAAAATGAACATTTTTATTACTATAAAGGAATTGTGTGCCAAAATGATATTTTTCAGACTTGTAAGAAATAGAGACTCCATCTGAAGTAAAACTTTTCATATCTGTGTAGTGAACTGCAATTGGAAGCTCAGCTTTCAAGCAGCAAGAAATGGTACAATTTGCTTCAGAAGCCTTTGCTGAACTGTTAGGACGATGGAGATGAGCTTATTTCCACCAGAAGGACAAACGTGCAACAAGAGCTAAGAAAGTTTCAAAATGGAAGGTTAGTAAAGCCGATTTCCTTCTTTAAATCTTATTAGCAAAGGAAGATTTTAAAAACAGGTTAGAGGTTAAGGAAGAAAAGGTGGAATGAAAATGGCATTGCAAAGGGAAGTGTTGAAAACAAAGGAACGGGAATGTGAGCAGAATATAGGTTCATTTGGAATTAAAAGAAGCAATTCCAAATTAAAGAAAAAAGAGAGGACTTTGTATATAAGAATGGAAAAAGGACTACACAGCGTGCCAACCTGTGCCAAACCTCTGCCACATTAGCGTTTAGCACAGCTGGAATAGCTTTTTCTGTAAGTAACACATCACCTTTAGACATTTGTTTCCTGACCCCTTGTAAGAGCTTAGGAGCAGAGATCAGGGAATGTATTTAAAACTTCTCAGCTCTGCAAATCCAGTTAATGCTACAGCCTTAACTCGACCTGGAACTCTGCTTCTGCCTTTCCCACTGTGGCTATGCCCTGGCAAACTACATTTTTTATTCAGCTTATGGGTGAAGCTGGAATGTCTTCCAGATCTAAGTGTGACGGGCAGCACTATGATGGACAAAAAGCTTGTTGCGATTTGACAACTCAAGCTCAAGATTTGCAAAGGCCAACGCAACTCTGAGACCATGAGTCAAACTAACAGTGTTGGCAGGTACTTTTTTTTTTTTTTTGTAGAAAGTGAAAAACACTGGACATCTGAATCAAACACCCACAGAGTCTTGCATGAGTTTCTTTGAAAACACAGCGTCACTGTAAGGGCTTTGGTGATTCATTTGCAGCTTCTCTGGTTATATTTGTCTCTCCGTAGATTTTTTTTTCTCTCCTCATTCTGTTTAAATGAGGGAATTTAAACATCACCCAGATTTGTTGGCTGAGCCTCTCTCTAAAACACAAAGCCAGGCAATGTGTGCAGCAGGGTACCCACCTGCTCCGTTTCAAAGATGTCCCGGAGGTGTTCAAGACCCAGGCTCTTCAGGAACTGGCTGATGTTCATGTCCAGACCAGCGACTGCAACAAGGGAAACAAGTCATTACACCCCACGCAGAGGTGTTTCCAATAAAATAAAACCAAGCAGTAGCACCCATTCCCTCTGAATCCCAGGCCCCGATTCCTCGCCCCATCAGTTCAGCCAGGTCTACACGGAGCTGCTCCGCTGGATGAGGGTCCCAGGAAAACGCACCTTCTGCCTCCTTCCTGTCAGCGCCCGCTGCACCGTCGCCGGCGTTGGAGGCTCCCGCGGCGGCCAGCTCGGCCAGCGGCCCCGCCAGGTTGTCGATGCTGCTGGCGGCGGAGAGGCAGGAGGGCGTCGCGGCGGGTGACATGAGCGCGGCGCTCACCACGGTGGCCTGCGGCTTGAAGCACGAGGGCAGCGCCTCGGGGGGCATCGCGTCCACCAGTAGGGCGCGGATGTCATCGGCCTGTGGGGTAGAGCAGCATTGGGCTCCGCGCCAGCTCGGGGACGCGAGCGCCTGCTCCTAACGCTACAGTCCGTCGGGCAGGAGGAGCTCGCAGGGGAAATCCAGGGAGAGCCATGGAGAAACTCCCGCTGGAAGCCCCTGGACACTGGGCCACGTCGCTGCCCCTCTGCCAGGCTCAGATTCTGGGGGGACACCTCGCTGTGGGCCAAGGTTTCAATGGACACACTCCACTCTGCTCTTGCTACGACGGCCTCGTACAGCAGAACATAAAAAGGGGAAGGCTAGAGGAGTGTGAATTTACCCAGCAGCTGGATTTCCATCCAATGAAGCAGTTCCCTCACTTTCAAAAATGTCCTCTTTGCAGGTCCTTGTGGGACACGATTAGGACACGTCTTCCCTTTGCCATGGACAACTTAAATAGAGTTTTCACATCTCTCATGGCAAGGCAAGTTTTCCAGAACTCAGATTATTCAGAAAGATATTTTCTGAGCTCTGCTCAAATAAATTAATACTCTCTAGTAGGTACTTTTATCAGAAGCAAGCACAGCACCCACTTTGGTCACATTCTCTCTATAGGAACTGTCAGTAATGTTTAACATTCGTGTCTCTTTAGTGGGGTTTATCAACTGCCCGCCACCACTACCACTAATGAAAAGGTCTTGGGCGTCAGTTTTAGGAAAAGGCCTAAAACCACCTTTCAATCCTAGGATGCTGGGAGGTTGAAATAATCAACAAGGATATTGGGAACATTTCTGACAGGCTTGCTGCTCTCAACAAGAAGGTTGATTACAAGAGCGAACCCTTAAGCAGAAGGGAACCTTAAGCCACAAGCTGTGTTAAAGTCTCAGGCCAAAGGAGGAAAAAACCTGGATCCCTGGCCAAGGAAGCTCCCTGGAGATAGTCATCTCTGTATACCCCAGTACAGGCAAGACTGAGGGTGTCTGGTGCCTCGGAGACCCAAAAAACTCTTTTAACACGTGCAGACCTTCCCCTGGGGCCGCGTGTGGCTGGCACTTACCGTGGCCAGGTCGAGGGGCGTCTGTCCCTCCTGGTTCTTCATGGTGGGGTCGGCTCCGTGCGCCAGCAGCAGAGCGCAGAGCTGCGTCCTCCCCTTCTGTGCTGCCTCGTGCAGTGGTGTGAAGGCCCATTTGTCGGTGGCGTTGACGCACGTGTTGTATTTGATCAGCAGCGCCGCGATGTCCACGTGCTGCAAAACACGAGAACGCCTTCACCAGCGGGTCGCTGGCGAGGTCTTTTGAAAAGAAATTCCCAAGAGCGCCCAAATCTGGGTCCTCCTGAGTGCTGGGCTACCAGGGCTGCAGACATTTCATGGCACCAGAGCTGGGCTTGGCTCCCAGCGAGTGACACAACACGCGTCAGATGTGAATCCCAGAGTGGTGTGTGGTTCCCGCAAGCCGAGAGCCTGTACCTACCCCGTAGGAGGCTGCGTTGTGAAGGGGGATGAGCCCTCCCTTGTCCTGCGCATTCACGTCAGCGCCGTGCTCCAGCAGGTATTCTGCCACTTCCAGGTTGTTGTAGCCAGCTGCAGGAAAGACGGGAGAAAGCAGCGATCAGGAGGGCTAACACAAAGGTGCCGGGCAGGAAAGCNAGGAGAAAGCAGGGATCAGGAGGGCTGGCCTAACACAAAGGTGCCGGGCAGGAAAGCTAAAGCAATTTTCGACTGAAAAAGCCCCTCTTTTCCAAACGGCTGCTGCAGTTATGGCTCTCTGGGCAAGACAGCTCTCACTATGCCTGTTTCTGGGTGCTTTGCTTTCTTCACTTGAGGTTAAATCACAGGGCTACAAGACCCGTGGAGCCACGCACCTGCGAGATGCAGCGGTGTGGAGTTCCTCCCCTGCGTGTCCCTGCAGTTGATGTTCTCCTGCGTGCACAGCTTCTGCACCCGGGCCAGGCAGCCCTTCTTGGCCGCGTCCAGCAGGGCAGCGTCGCCCCGCAGCAGGTCCTGGATGTCTGTGTCCCCTTCTTTCACCAGGTCCAGCGGGGTGTTCCCATCGCGATTCTTCTTTGTCGGGTCAGCTCCGTGCTGCAAGGAGCAACGCAGAACACCAGGGTCACAACCACACACAGCAACTAGAGCTGGTAGGAAGACGGAGCAAATTCCAGCTCCCTTCTGCCACCACAAGGCAGGATATGACCCTACATTAAAACATCTCTCAAACTCAAGTCCCTCACTGAAAACACACTGGCACCACCCTTAAGCCTTTTCAAGTTCCTCCTTATACTTACACTTATTCCACAGCATATTAACCTAAATTTCCTCCAGCAGCTTGCTAAATTATACATGAACTTGGCAGTTTCCAATTTCTCAAATACCAGACACTTTCTAGGAGCCACCTTCAGTTACTCTGCAACACAGAGTCTTGCATAAGTACTTGCAAAAGGCTATTGAATTGCAGTGACTGTTCCAGAAAGTGATGAATAGGACCAGGGGTTTTTTTGGTCCTTTTTAGACAAATCCAACTTTTTCTGGCTTGCAGGAGCCTAATATTATCAACTGAGCATGTTCGACTAAAGTAATGAATGTCCTGGAAAAACCTATCCATGAACCTTTACAGAGTGAACTTACTTTACTGAACTTGCTTACTACCCAACAATTCCACAATAAGAATAAATTCAAATATACCACGAAGAACTTGCTGGATGTGGTTAACTTTGATGCTGAGCTCTAGCAAAATAGGGCATAAATGCACTTAGGATAGGCTGGAGGCCCCCCAGCTCCCTCACCTTTAGGAGCAGCTTGCAGATCTCGTATTTCCCTTTTGCTGCCGCTTCGTGCAGGGGAGTGAATTTCCAGAGGTCGGCGACGTTGACAGACGCACCGTGTCGCACCAGCAGCTCGGCTACCTCGTAGTGCCCATAGGAGCAGGCGTTGTGCAGGGGTACCAGGCCGCTGTGCAGAGAGAGAAAAAAAATCAGCAGTTGGAGAGAATAAAATATTTTGTCAAAATATTTCGACTTTGAGTGGAAATTTTGAAAAAGGTCCCTAGGCCCAGCCAAAGGGGTTGCCGTGGGTGCAAGCACTGCACACCTGACATCAGAGAAGGATGCACAAATGTTTTTGCTGTAGAGAGCCTGGGGTTTCAGGGTCAGAAATGCTTTCCAGCAAGGGAGTGAAAGATCAAACTCAGTGGCGCTGTTTTTCATGACTTCTTGGCAAATAAGGCAAAAACCTACATTCGCAAAACTGACCAAGTAACTTAATAAAAGCTAAAAAAAGAGGGTGGTAACAACAGTCAGAGAAAATACTTGTATTTACTTCATGCCACTCAAGCTAGTTTTACATCATCTGAAATATCCAAAGGGCTGCCTTTAAGCTCAATGTCTCTGATGGACAGAAGGGGAAGAAAAGGGGCACGAGTCACAGTGCCGTGCATGTACTTGGTAATGGTTCTGCCAGGAAAGTGGATGTAACTCAGTGATGCATTGAGCCCCCAGGAGCCAACACCAGAGCGCAGGAGATAAAAACACGTGGTGACTGATCCACGGCAAACCCGCTGGAGCGGCGGCAGCGTCCCGGCAGCGGTGCGCTCACCCCTTGTCCTTGGCGTGCACGTCGGCGCCGTGGTGCAGCAGGAACTCCACCACGGAGACGCGGTTGTAGCCGGCGGCGAAGTGCAGCGGCGTCGAGTGGCGCCCCTCCAGGTCCCGGCAGTTCACGTTCTGGGGGCTGCACAGTTGCTGGGGAGGCGCAGGGAGAAACCACATCCAACACAGGCCTCGGAGAGAATTCAAGCACCCCGAGCCACCCCCCAGCACAAAACTTGATCTGCAAGTCAAATATCAGTTCCAGAGTTTTCTTACTAACACACACCACGTTTTAGAAGTCGGCTTTCTGGAAATTTTCTTTCCAGATAGGTAAGGTTAAAAACACAGCTCTAAATTTACAGCTCAAGACACTTGTGCAACCACAAGATTTAAATGATGGAAGCAGCAAGAAGGCCTCGCTAAGGCATTTAGGCTGGACCTCTAGGGCACTGGGTACCAGGTTCAAGGCCCTGTAAGTCTCTCTGCACAAATGACCACTGAGAGCTCCCCTGCTACCTGCAGAAACGCAGGAACACAGCGTGGGCAGCAAAGGGGACCAAGCAGATCTCCTGCAGCACATAATTGTGCTTGAATATTTCTGCATATATTAGACAGAGGCTCAAGGTGGAAATCTGTGCAAGATGGAACAAGTTATTTTGCCCACAGATTGACCATGGAGGATGAGACCAAACCCAGCTGTGATGAGGGGACTCTTTGGCCCCAAACTTCACATTTAAGCATGATTTAACACGTGCTGCCCCAACATACCTTCACAGTTTCCAAATCTCCCGCTTTGGATGCTTCTAACAAGCGATAGTCCACATCAGATGTGCGCACAGGTGTGCTTTCTGCATAAGGAAAAACAGGATTTCTTTTTTTCCACAATTGTTTAGTTACACGGATAAATTTTCCAAAGTACAGGTAGGAGGAGCCTGCCAGCATTTATAGGAATGCTGCCCGAGCTGTGATGGGCAAGGACCATGAGGTCTAAATGGCTTCATTTCAGCGTAAACCTGGCAGGTTTGAGCTAATATCACAGGTAAGGGAAGAATGCACAGAGTGACAGCTGTGGACAGACTCCAGTTCAGCCGCTCTGTTTGACCCAGTATTTGCTATTTGCAGCCCTGTTTTATCTTCTTGTAATTTGCTCCATCGCTGCTTGGAGCACTTACTACCTGTAGTCTCCACAGTCACTGCAGGAGGAGGAAGAGGGAGAGGAGGAGAGGGAGGAAGAAAGTGGCAGCTCGATGGTGAGAGGGCAGGATTTCCCAGAGAAGCAAAGCTACTCACTCTTTCTGAGGAGTGAAAAAAGCAGCATTTTCTAACCAGCCTTGGAAGACAACTAAGGAGCTTGCTTGGTGGCATTCTTCATGCAGCCATGCGGCACAGATGTAACCAAAATCACGACACCAGTAAGTAAAAGCCCCGTCTCCAGGCCCTGATGTCACCAGAGAGCTGCCTTCCTGCTTGTGAGCTCACAGCCCCGCTCCGGGGGCCGTAAGGGCTGATAAGGGTGAGTGAAAAGGCCAATACCACAGAAAAAAATGTTATAAAAATCACGGGAAAAATGTTATAAGCTACAAGTACAAGCCGGTCTCAGTGGCCTGGGAGTTGCTACTACATCCCAGTAGCTCTAAGATTCGAAAAAAATATATCTTTTTAAACTAATCTTCCGAAAATGAAGCACGCAATGGTATTTTATGGAAAATTTCAGCATTTCTGGCATATATAGAAAACACCTACTGAAACCCTACACTACTGATACCTTCTGGTGTGCATCGTTTTAGCTTTTGCATCTCTCAGCCTCGCACAGCTTTGTGCGTGCGAGAGACAGGTAATTCATTTAAAAGCAGCACGGTCTGACACAGGAAATTAGTTTCCATAGAAAAATCAGCGAAAATGAATTTTTCAAGCAAAATCAAATCTGTGCTTTCAGAATAAAGATTTCTGTCTTTTTCTGAGATCAATTTCCTATTCTTTTTAGCAGCAGGGGATAAGGTGATTTTTTTCCTCCTTCCTCTCTTAACATTCATTTCCATGCTCTAAGCAGGTAGTGCCGCCTTCCCTGGCCAGCTCTGAGTGTCCCCAGAGGAGAGAGACACATTAAAAAGGCCCTTCCCTGCAGTGTTGTAAAATGCCTCTTTTTGGTCTGCTTGGAGGCAAAGCTATCCAAAACCCCAGGTGAAATGCAGTTACATCCACCCCTGGTTTCCTCAGGAATTGGATATCCATCTTCCTTGGACTGCACACGAATCCCACAGTTACGTGAGTTACTCCATGCATGCTATATCCATGTTACAGGATCTGCTGATGCAATTCCTCCCCCTGCTTGCAAACATTCAACACATGAATGGATAAATGGATGAAAGAGCTCAAGCACTTACAAAAAAAAATATATTGTCTTTATACAAGGATACACTGCTTGCTAAGCAGCACCCAGAGAACTTTTATAGCCAAATGGCTCTCTGCTGGGTAAGAAAGCACATGAAGGGGAAGCTCGAATGATTTAGGGATTATCAACGTTTTGATAATCACAATATTTTGCTGTGTTTTTCGTGGGAGAAAAAGGTTCTTGCCAGGCTCAACGCGACTCTGGCCTGCCTGGAAGCTGGTGCAAAAACAAACCCACCTGCCTTCCTTCTATCTCTCTGCAGAGCTGCATGCACACCCAGAAGGTGCTGATTTTCTTCCCGATTTAAATGGAATCACGCATTAGAGCAGGGTGTTGTTTCTCAAGCCAAGAATAAACATGTGCACGTGGGGAGGGATGAGGAAACGCGAGCGAGACTCTGGCACTCTGAGGATGAAGCCAGATGAAGCGAAGGGCAGGAGCCCTCGTCCCTACGCACCGCTCAGGATCTGCTGCACGGCCTCGTTGCCCATCTGTGCTGCCGTGAAGCCCTGCAGGGAGATGATGGATGGATCGGAGCCGTAGCTGAGCAGGAGCCGGCAGGTCTGCAGGTGACCGGCCAACGCTGCGCGGTGCAGGGCGGTCTGACCCAGCGTGTCCAGGGCGTTCATCTGAGGGGAACAACGAGGCAAAAAGGTCACAGTGACGTAAACCACAACGTCCTGCTCAAAGCCTCCATCCGGCCCTGCTTTTTAACAGGAAGAGCAATAAAGAGAATTTGCCAGCACCCTGATTTAGCCCCAATCCCTGCACGCTGGCACTGAACAAAACTGAACGCCAGCGAAGGCAGAGGTGTGGACACACAGGGAGCCTCCAGCATGGCTTTAATCTCTCCTAAAAAAGCGGGTGATTTGTCTGTGTGGCTGAAGGTACAGGGGCAGCAAACGGGATGAAGATGAACCTTGTGCAATGAGAGTCAAACTCTCACAGAGGGGAGAGCGAGAGGCAAAGGATGAATCAAACCCCCAGAGCTCCATGGAAATTACCCTCTGGCATCCTCAGAACAGGAATTCGCCCGTCACTCATCGCTGGGAATCAAAGCCCAACAAAGGTGTCAGATGAAGAATTTGATGGAGAAGGAAAAAAAGGATAAGAGAGACTGGATGTAGACAGCCCATTTTCCTCCTCCTTTTTTTGGTACTTTTAAAGACAGGG
The DNA here is from genome assembly GCA_013389825.1 of Crypturellus undulatus. Lineage (NCBI taxonomy): Eukaryota > Metazoa > Chordata > Aves > Tinamiformes > Tinamidae > Crypturellus > Crypturellus undulatus. The sequence continues at coordinate 9,733 of VWPW01016199.1, forward strand.
AAGCATAAGTGGATACAGTGCTACCCACTCAAATGGCATAAATGGGCAACACAGAACAAGAGCGTGAAAAGGTATTGCTTTTTTTGAAGAGCACAACAGAAACCTATCTGCCTGCAAAGATTTAATAGAGGAATCTAAAAAACTGTGACCATCTCCATGGTTTCATATCACAGAATGAGAGCAAATAATAAAGAGGTTTAAAAAGGAAAAAAAAAAAAAGCGTTTCCCACCGGAATTGCAGCCTGTCAGTCTGGCTACATCTCCGCTGAAGTACACTGTGGTTAAGAAGCACATTTGGAAGCTAAATGGAGGTTGATTATGGGGGTAACTACACTGAAATTACCTCTTATCAGCTAGGGGAGGAAGAGACCTGCTTCACAGCCCGGGGTAGCTGTGACGCGGGTAAGAGCCAAAAACAGCCCTGTAAGCCACACAGAGTATGACCAGATGGGTCAGGAGCATGACCAAGCAAAGCATGACCAGGGGTCAAGACGTTGTTGTTTTGTGCCCCAGAACCGCCCGAGCTCCGACAAAGTGGGAATTTCTTGACTCAAACGTCTCTGGTGGAAGGATGTAGGGGGAAGGCAACTCTTGAGCAGGGGGCTGNGCGTTTCCCACCGGAATTGCAGCCTGTCAGTCTGGCTACATCTCCGCTGAAGTACACTGTGGTTAAGAAGCACATTTGGAAGCTAAATGGAGGTTGATTATGGGGGTAACTACACTGAAATTACCTCTTATCAGCTAGGGGAGGAAGAGACTCACAGCCCGGGGTAGCTGTGACGCGGGTAAGAGCCAAAAACAGCCCTGTAAGCCACACAGAGTATGACCAGATGGGTCAGGAGCATGACCAAGCAAAGCATGACCAGGGGTCAAGACGTTGTTGTTTTGTGCCCCAGAACCGCCCGAGCTCCGACAAAGTGGGAATTTCTTGACTCAAACGTCTCTGGTGGAAGGATGTAGGGGGAAGGCGACTCTTGAGCAGGGGGCTGGACTAGATGATCTCTAGGGATCCCTTCCAACCTCAGCCATTCTGTGTCATTAAGACTCTAGAGCACATCCCAAGTGGGAAACTCCAAGTGCTTCGTAAGCCTTAATGATTCACATCCCACGGAAACCCACACTTGCATTTTCCATCATTTCACAGCTAAGCAACTGGGAGACGGGTGGAGAGGGACCCGGCCCACTGCAGTATGGAAATAGATCCTTAATTTTAACAACATGTGGCCTCCTGCCAAGTGCTCGAGTGCTCTGCGGGATCAAAAACATGAATGGGTTTCCCAGAACAACAAAGGATGCACCTATTAGGGCAGGAACGAGGAAATGTCATCACGTAGCTCTATTTGCACAGTTTCAGCTGAAAAAAAAATATATGTAAAACACCACTCAGCAGGATTCTTTACACAGCTATGGGCTACTCACTATGGCCACAAGTGATCCATGGATCACAACACAAGTTTCTGTTTCAGGACATAAAAGAATGCCCCAAAAAAGGAGCTATGGGCAATATGGGATCCATATATATCATTTATATGGGCAAAGGACATCACAGGAGTGGCTGTGCTCAGTGGTGCAAAGTCTAGTTGAGACCCCAGGGATCGGGATGAAGGGACAGGGCGGCCCCCTCGGCAAGTCTCAACCTGGGAGGAGCGTCCGATGCCACTGGGTTATTCTCATTAAAAGCCATTTGGGAAGATGATAATTAACAATTTGAATGAATGCAAACACTCTTCCCTACCCCTTCTCCCCTCCCCAGGGAAGTCTTGCTGAGATAGTGTCACATCAGCGTTCCCAAATGTGATAAATTCTGCCCTAGGTTGTCATTAAGTTACTTTGTGATTCTATTAAACAGCTGTAGAAGTGAATCAGAGATCTAGAAATTAGCTCTCATACGGGCAGGCATTTGGAGAGGAGAGCTAATTTTTAAATGCAATATCCTATACTGACATAAGATAAATATACTTTAGGGTTAACACAGGCTGTGCGAGGGGCACAGAAGAACAAGCAAGAGCTGTCACAAAAGCCAGCATTTATTTAACCAATATAGTGCTCCCTCTCACCCTATGGCAAATGTATTTCAGCACATATACCTTTGCTCCGTGCTTATGCAGAACTTCCATGACATCGTTGTGAGCTTTCTCAGCTGCAACGTGCAAAGGTGTCATGAAGCTGGGGGAAAAACAGAAGGAATTAGCTTTGCATTCCCAGTGTGACAGCGTCCTTCGGAAAATGGCAGATTTGGGGAACTTACTCCTTGTTTTTCTCATTAACGTTCGCCCCCTTCCTGAGCAACAGCTCTGTAACCTGCTTCCGCTTGGGATGCACCGCAGCCACGGCGCAGTGCTGCAAAAGAATAAACAAAAGAATAAAAGTTAGGGAACTAGGGAATTAGAGCCTATGGCACTGCAGAGGTGACAGAGCGCCCTGAGCTCCACAGCTTCACTGGGGCGTATTCTGAGAAGCTGCATTTACTGGAGTTATACGTGGAATCGGGAAGAGCCCGTCACGGTTCTGGCCTGCACACACCCCCGTGCTGACCCAGAGCCAGGCCAGCGCTGAGCTCTCCTGTTCAGAAAAGTTATTTTCTTTTGAAAACTTCAGCACTTAGGAAAAAGTGGGATGTTCCAACTGCATTGACAAGATATAGGGGCAAAAAATAGCACCTAAAAAGGAGGTAAAGACAAAGGGTGTGTAAGGACTTTCTATAAGAGCTCCCAAACTTTCAAAACAAGAGTCTTTACAACAGGACAGATCCCAAGAAGCACCCGACAAAACAGTTATGACTTTGCAGGTACGAATATATTTAGATTTCTTGCCAGCAGGCTAAAGCAGCAGCAAAGGCAGCAGAAATCCTCCTGGCCTCATGTCCTTCTGCATCATGCTCCTAAATTCAGACTAGGAGGCCAAGTCTAGCATGGGGAGAAGAGACACCAATGCCTTCGGTACCCTGCAGAAAAAATCTGGCGTCCACTTTTGCCCACAGGAAATGCCAAGGAAGCCCCAGGCCACCTGGACAGAATCCAGCCCAGGCAAATACTCAGCAACAGCCCCCGGTAAAAGAGGCAGAGAAATGTGACTAGTGCTCAGGGGAGCTGTGGCATAAGGGTTTCTGAAACCCTCCAAGAGAAGACAAAGAAAAGGAGGATAATACAATTATATAGTGTTATCTCTGTAACAGTGATTTATTTTTAAAATATCAAGTGCTTGATGGTAAAGCCTCAATCCTGGATGACGAATGGGTTTCCGTAACACAGGAATAAAACCTCTCAACTAGTCCTCCCAGCACATCTATCACAAAAGTAACGGACGGGCTGTGCAATCTCACCAGGGCAGTTTCGTGTGACTGCGGCTGCTTGAAATTAATGATCTCCAAAGCGAGCGTCTTCTTCACCTTGGCCAGGTCTGCCTCCCGGGCTGCCTGCAGCAGGGAATGTCCCTTGAATTCATCTGGTAGGGAAAGAGGTGCAGTTAAAGGGCAGCCATGTCACTCCTGGGAACGCTGCTTGAGGTCAGTAGCTAGATCTAGCCCAGAAACTGTACTTCCCTTAAACATAGAACATAAATAGATAAAAAAATAAATATAGAAAAGTATTTCCCTTAAAATCCACGAACTGAAGTCAGGTGGGCAAGGGTAAGGTCTGGACTTGGGCACTAGAAAACATCTGTCTAGAAATATCAAGCTTGTTAAGAGCAGCTTTCTTCTCTTACCCTGCATTTGTGGCTTCTTTTCAATCAGCATCATTTCAAACAGAATTTAAAAAAATCAAAATTTCTTTGTAAACATTGCACCAAACACAAGTACAAATAAATCTTGAAACAGCAAATAAATGTATCGTCCCTCATGTGACAATGTATTAAACGTGTCTCATCTCGGGTAGGCAAAGGGAGGACGCTCTTACTCTTCATCAGAAGGATGTCAAATTTGATTAAAGGTCAGGCTAATGACACATCTTAGTCATTATCAGTGGACATGGATGGACATTTCTGTATCAATGTCCTTCCCAGTGGAAAAAAGGAATATACAGGAAACAAAGTGGAGTCTGAATGGATTTTTCTGCATGCTAATCGGGGCCAAGGGGCAGCAAACTTGTCCCAGCACCTCTCGCAGGTCAGAACAGAGAGAGGAGCTGCTCCAAGGTGACAACCCTCTGCCTCTTCCTCCTGGAAAAGAGATGTATTCCCATCCTCATCAAGGTGCTATGGAGCGTGATCCTGGAGGACTTTGACCCCCTGATTGAGCAGTGCCCCATCCCAAAGCTGGATCCGGGGAAGTGGCAGCAGGTGTGTACTCACACGTGAGCCTCTCGCGCAGCTCCGGCGTGGGGGCCATGTCCACGGCGCTCTTGCCGTGGCAGTTGAGCAGCGTGGGGTCGGCGCCGTGGCTCAGGAGCAGCGAGCAGACCTCGACGCGGTTCTTGGAGGCCGCCTCGTGCAGTGGCGTGAACTGCCACAGGTCCATGGCGTTGACGCAGGCGCCGTGCTGCGGGAGCCCTCATATGTTACACATGTGCATGTGCGAGCAAGAACTCAACTACAAAAACATGCTTCTATGGAAAAATTAGCCACAAGCCTCAACAACAGTGGAATTCCGAGATAATTTCCGTTTTTGTTGCTGCAAGTACATGCAGGACATTGAAAAGAACAGGCTCAGCTCTAGGTCTGGCGTAAATAGCCCACATCTCCCCTCCCACCGTAAAGGCAGTAGCAATTACCCCCTTGTCCTTCCACTTGCCCCTGTGCCTCTGCTTACCTTAAGCAGCAGCTCCGTAACTTCGTAGTGCCCGTAGGAACACGCGTTATGGAGAGGCACGAGACCCCTGCATCGAAAGAGGGAAGACCTAAGCGAGCTGCACGCCGGAGGGAGACGCTTCCGCACCCAGCTCCATCCCGGTCGCCTTACCCCTTGTCCTTGGCGTGGACGTCAGCGCCGTGCTGGAGCAGGAGCTGCACGATGCGCACCCGGTTGTAGCCCGCGGCCAGGTGCAGAGGAGTGGACTGCAAAGAGAAGCAGAGGCACCGTCACAGGTGAGACCCACGCTCCTGCCAGCAGCCAGGCTCCTCGCTACACAGCGTGTGCCAAGGCCACGCTCCGGGAGGCGGCAGAGGAGCCAGCTAGCCCCGAGCGCAATAAGAAACTCAACATACGACTTAAATTTACACTGCAGTTTAAGCTGCAAGCGGTTTTTGCACATATCCTCTCAGTCCGTGCCGCTGCGCCTGACCAGAGCACTTCCAAAACACTCCCAGTTTAACTCTGCTCTCTTCCCATCCACCTACAAGAGGAGTAATGGTGTGAGGCTGCCTTGGAAGTCAGGCCTAGAGACACTGCAGGGGTTGAACCACCATCACAGGAACTTGATAAAGAAAAGAATCCAGATGGAAACAGCTCGCCGTGCTTCCCGCAGACAGCATAGTTGCTGCACGCAGAGCATGCAGATGCAGGGCATATCCAGAAGGGCTGTGCACAGATGCCTTTCTGTATCCTGAAGGTTTGGGGGTTATTAGACCTTTTTTGCCAAAGTATTCACTAAAAAAGGGACTCCCCCCCATCCCATTTCCCTACCGGGTCTGCTGCATCACACGTTGCTGGAGACAGCGGCCTTCCAGGTTGCTATGAGGCTCTAGCAAATGCCTCCCTGGGGATGCTCAGAGGAGCAGGAAGGTCCTGGCTCGGTGATATGTTTTTTTAAGGCCTTCTATCCCGTTCTCGTGAGGAAAAGCACTAAGGAAGATGGCAGATTTCACGTTTAACCAACACTGACCTGGCTTGCACGGTAATTACATATGCGAAGGGCCTCCAAGGTAAGAGGATATGACACAATCTGGTCATTACAGAGGGTTACTTTCCCCCAGAAAAAGAATTAAACCAATGGTCGTACCAACGTACCCACACAGCACCTGGAAGCAGTAATCAGCAGCCCTAACACAACAGCACCGTGCCCTGCCCCTGCAAGATGCCCCGATCTCACCACCTCCCATTAACATTGGAACTCCCGTTAACACATTAACACAGCTGTAACGGAGCAGATGCTGCACAGTTAAACAAAGATTAAAGATTTTTTTATATGTGTATATATAAATGTACGTAAAAATACCCTCTCGATATCCTTCTCAGGGTGTCTTGCTCTTGCGCTGCTTCATTAGCAGTTCTAGCGCTAGCAGGTGATGGCTCGAGCTCATCCACCCTCAGACCTGCATCCAGTTGGAAAACTATATACGTAACCAAATATACACATGTATATACGTACATGCGAAGGCTGCTTCATGGGCAAGGAAGGGCAGCACTTGCAACTTTTACTCGTTAAATCACGGCTTAAATTCAGCGCACGGGAAGAGGAGACGCTCCTCCCTGCCTCTTACAACAGTTTCCTTCTTCCCCTTCACACCAGCAACATCTCAGGCCTTCATCAGCATCATAAGGATTTTTTTTCCAGAATATATTCACTGGACTATTCCCTCCGCTAACCTGAGAGTCAAGCCAGCACTTTAGCCCTTTTATTAAACACTAGGCAAGAAAGAGCTCGGCTAAGAGCAATGCTGGCAAATTGATTGCCTTTCAGCATCAGTGCTCGAATTGAAATACAAATATATTTATACTTGACATTTCGGAATCAGATTAATACATACACAGAAAAAAAATCTAAAATAATTCACAAAATTAGATTTACCAAATGCTCTTTGCACTCTGCGGTGACAACTTGCAGGGCTTGGAATTTAATGCCTTTATAATCCAGGCAAGTGGATTTCACTGCTCCTCTGCAGAACTAATACAAAAAAAATCTGCCTTGCAAAAGAGGGCAAAAAGGTATCTCGTGCTCTGCTTATTGTGCTTCAAAACTGGAAAATTATGGTTATTAAATAAGAACATTCTTCAAAGTTTCAGCTACGTTCTTCAAAATTTGAAGAAACGGGCCTGTCTGACCAGTACAAGTGCATCACCAGTACTATGCTCAGAAGAGACCAACGAAGTAAGCTCAGTTTTCTCACCCACGAGGACACAGCTGCTCCTCACGAGCTACCACGCTACGTTTCGGCCTTTCCTTTTCTACCTGCTGCCGGCCCAGCCGCATTACTCAGGGCTGCAGCTCTCCCCTTCTGGAAGGATGCTGATAGCCAAACTCCCAGCGACCGCCGACCGGAGTTACATTAGCAACTGATGTATGGAGCTGTATTAGCAACCACATCTGGAAGGGTTGCACGAAGGGAGAAGAGTAGGCAGCAGGGCTATTAAAGGGGATAACTAGAATTTTGAAGGCTATTAAAGGGGATAACTAGAATTTTGAAGGCATCGTTCAAGAAGAGCAGTATAGGCTCTGTCAGAAAAGGTAAAAAATAATAATAATTAGGCAAGCAAGAAAATGTTTGAGCAGTGACTAGTGCAAGGAATTTGAAGGAGCAATAAATCCTCCTTCTGCATGTGGGGGCACGGGGGGCTTTGGCAAAGGATGTGGCTGGAACTGAAGCAAGCGACAAGGAGGTAACTGTCCCCAGAATGGGGATGAACGTCGGCGTCACCAGAGACAAGTGTTTAAAAAACACCAGTCGGGGCCAGCATTTTGCTAGGAAATATTAGCTAACTGCATATATTCTTTTTGCTTATTTGTGTAGCTGCGGCTCCAAAAACCTGTGATTGTGTATCACGAAAGTACTACATAACCTTCCTAGGACCACAAAGGAAGAGCCCCCAAACCTGCATAATTCTCGCCCACACAAGTGCTCGACAGCACTTAATCAAAACCAGACTGACACTTCATGCTAAGTAAGGGGTAAATGAAGAGATTCAGCAGAAACATGCCTGTAATAACCGCTTTGGATGGACTGTGTGGGGAGATGCTGCTGCTTCTGAAATCGAATGCCTTTTGCCTAGTTAAACTCTTGATTGTGATTAGATTATTAAAGAAGCCCAAGCATCCGCACGCAGAGTCAAGGGTGAATCTGGCATCAGTGACTGCTCCTCTCTCCTCCATCGCATCGCACCACAGACAAGGCCCAAGACTGGAGGCTCCTGGTGCTTCAACCACCACCAGAAACCCCGTGCACAAGCAGAGAAGCCGGCAAAACCTTCAGGAAGATAAAACGTCGATTTTCTTCTGCCTGCAGAAGAGCCTTCACAAGAGATGCAGGCAACACACTTGTCATTGTATGCAAGGTTTCAATCCTTCCAAAAGATGCTCAGTATTCATCTGCGGATCATCTGCACGTCACAAATGTACAGTACTAGCAGGCTTACAGGCTCATGTACTATTAATTCTGATTTTTATTACTGAAACAAAGGAAAAATGTGGGCACTTGCAAAGGTTTCTAGCGTCACTGGCGTGTAATTTGATCACAAATCTGATGGTTCATGGTGTTTTTCCCCAACCCCCATCTCCGAGGGACAAGCTGATTACNCTAGCAGGCCTACAGGCTCATGTACTATTAATTCTGAATTATATTGTATTATATTGTATATTGTATTGTATATATTGTATATAATATCTGAATTATATTCTATATAATTCTATTCTATCTGAATTATATTCAGATATTATATATCTGAATGTATTATTAATTCTGAATTTATTACTGAAACAAAGGAAAAATGTGGGCACTTGCAAAGGTTTCTAGCGTCACTGGCGTGTAATTTGATCACAAATCTGATGGTTCATGGTGTTTTTCCCCAACCCCCATCTCCGAGGGACAAGCTGATTACAACAGAACTTCGACCTCTGCCGAAGTGTCCAGGTCTAATAACAGCAGAGGGAAAGCTTATGAAAACACGGATCGATCGCTCCATGCAGGTGCAGAAATTGGAAAGCAAGCCATCTTTCTTCCCAACTGCAGAACTTCTCGGGGAAATGGTTGAGAACAGTCAAACCTGCTGAGGCAGAGGCTGGCAAATTCACCTGCCAGCAGCAAATTGAAGCCTCTCCCTGGTAAGAGGGACATAACTCACCTGCTGGGGCTGGAATTCAATTTCTATTCATCAGCCCTCTCCGTAGAGGCCCACTGGGCCAGCTGTACGTAACACACTGAGGAAAAAAGAGGGGAGCAGGAAAAGGAAGCTGTGATCCTACCCAACAACCAGCTAATCCCCACCAAAAAGCTCCAGAGCAGGATCTGAGGAGGCATCAGGCTGCTTGTCTACATGTAGGTGGGAAACGCAGGCACAAGAGCAAGCTCCAAGGAGACCAGCTCTGGAAGCTGCAAGGATTAGGAGCTGGGAAGGGGCATGAGGAGCCAAGGCCATAGGATTCCCTTACAAGATCATTTTTTTTAATTTCTTTTTTAAAAAAGGAAAGCACGACACAACGAAGCATTGCAATGCGCAAGCTGCAGGTGTATTTGAAAACCCAATGAGCGTTTCTTTCCGGAGCACCTTCCACATGTCCACAGGAACTGCTTCCCAAGGGAAAGGAGCGAGCCAAGAGAGCGTTTCAACTCCCTTTGCCACCATGACACATTTTATTTAAGCAGTGTTTCTCCTTTTACGCTAGTAGTTGGTGGAAGCTGGGATTATTCTAACGAGTCAGGAATGCAGGTCCCAGGACAAATTAATAGAGCTTTAACTTCCAGTAACAGGTAGGAAGGACACTGTTACTTCAAAATATTCAAAAGCAAGTCCTGGAAAACTCACCTAGAACTGAACCTTGGGAAAGCTCCATTTTGACAGAGGAAATACCCTGCGGAGCCTGCCGAGGAGGACAACACAGCATGCAAATTTTATGTTACGTATCATAGACCAAGCGCTTCTGTGCTTTTTTTCAATCTCCCCTTAAAAAGAGAGGGAGAAAAAAAGAAGCAGGACTAAATGGAACAGGACACACTTTCTGGGAAAAAAGGGTGGTTCTGGTGAAGGTGGAGAACCTTCTGGAGAAGGTGCATGGTTACGTGGGTCTGCATCTTGTGCCTCACGCTGTGGTAACTCTGGGCCTTGAGGAAGCAACGCAGCAAAGCAGCCGTGTTGTTTACGGCTGCCATTAGAAAGCATCAGGTATGAGGATTAAAACAATAACAAAAAAGGATGGAAAGCACTGGCCCAAGCTGGAGAAATGGAAAATGCAGCTTCCAAAGGCTCGCACAAAGCAGTGCAGCTCGCGGGAAAGCGGTCCCGGCCCCGCGCCGCAGGCCCACCAGTTCACCTGCTTTGCAGCACTGCTTAGAAAGATTAAACCCCAGAGATCTCGTAGCTGTACATGGGAATCATGCCTTGAAAATAAAATGCTTAAAAATAAAAACGCAGTTACACAGCGTCTGCATTATGGGGAGTTCTGCACATTTATGGTGAAAAAATTACATCTAATAGGCCTCAACATAAAAAATATCTAAAATCAATGATAAGGTACCTTAATTCTTAGCATGTTTTAATAGCCAGCGTGTTACCAACAACCAGAGACCAGAGTGCCCAAATCGGCTAATTTTCAAGGCAAAACATTCTGAGCTCCACACAGCGATTCCTCACACCAATTTGAGGTTGCAGTAACACATAAATAATCTCCACTATTTTAATAAGATTTACAAATTTTTTTTTTCATTTTAGAGCAATAAATACTCTGGAGGGTGGCGCCTCCGCGAGGGCTCGTTCCCTTCTTGCTGATGGCAGCCCTAGCTCGTTAGCGAGGGGGCTCCATTACTCAGCAACATGCTGCTTAACTGCAGCAGCGCAGAGCACGGCCGGACTGCGAGCGCCTGGAATAGGGAGGGCCTTAAAAAGAGAAGAGGCCAAGCCAAGTGCTACAGGTGATATGTCTATTTGAAACACTGGGTGCTACAATTCAAGAGCTATTTGAAAAATTCTGTCAAAATATGAGTATTTTCACAAAGAAGCCACGTTCTTATAGGCAATATGTCTGTGTACGCAAAGGCAGCGTGGAGCCGCCGATGCCCAGCAGAATGGGCTGCCCGTTACACCGTCCTCTAATGCGCTGCATATGAAATACAGGGAATAAAATAGAAGGAAAAGCTCCCGTGCTTTTCCTGCTGCATCTTGAGAGCTGGAGAGAGAGCTGCACCTTTACACACGAGAGACCTTTCCAGTAGATGCAGGCTGAGAACATTCTGGTACAAGGTGTGTGTGTGCGCACATATACAACACATATATAAATACACATACACACTCGCATAAGTCTGCAAAGCCAGCAGTCTACCCAGACCAGTGTTTGTAAATTATGCAGGTGTCTAAAACACTACAAATCGCAAGATCTGCTTCTCACGGCAAGCGTTCCTCCTTCCTGCAGTTCCAGCCCCATTCTTGATCTCCCTTGTTCGAACCACCCCACCGGCACAGAAAGTGGAATGCAACAAGAAGGCCGAAGTCAAGAAAATGCAGAATCATATCGATGTAGCAGGCAGTCGAAAGAGGCAAAGCATCAGCAGCTAAGGATGGTATCAGCGCCCTCACCTAGACACTGTTCAAATACGGGCGGAAAAAGACCCCTTTCTCCCTTTACGTTATTCACCTGCAGCAGCCTATGCTGTTTTTCCCATCAAAGCTTTCAGGATTTCGCTTTGGGTGTGTGCTGGGCTCTGACATTTACAAGAAACTACCCATTCACAACCCGTGTCTGTCGACAGCGGGGCTGTCACACCTGCCGGGATCAAGGAAAATGGGATTTAATTCCCTTGTGGGGGATAAAAATATGACGTTGCATAGGTTTCACCCACACCCCATAGCGTGGCTGATGCATCTGTGCTTCCCTATAGGTGAAAATTCATCTTTCCTGAATGGTAGAAATAGGAAAGGGGTATTCACTTACTTTACGCCCATCGCTTGCATGGCAGTTCACATTCAGAGGAGTCAATAAAGCCATCAGTTTTTCTTCATTACCGCTCCTGTAAATGGAGAGGAGGGCATTAGGGAAAGTGGAAAAAAAGAAAAAAAAAAAAAAGAAAGAAAAAAAAAAAAACAAGGACTCTTTGCAAAAATAAATAAATACCAAGGAGTTAGAGAGCAAGCGATCATCTATTGATATTCATATAAAATTTACCAAGGAGCTAGCTAGCTATCACGTATTGATATTTATTTAAAATTAACCAAGGAGCTGAGTACCAAACTATCACACATTGATATTTATATTTGGCCCAAAAGGATGTCAAATGGCCAAAGCATCTGAGCATTTCCAAACCAAAGGCAAATGCAAGAAAGGATGTTCAGTTTGCAGCGATAATCATGCAAAAACACCACTTGCTATCTTCTCTTTTACCTCATCCTCCACCTCCCTCGGCTCGTTTCACGGATCCGCTGAAAGCCATTTTCTGAATCCAATGCTAGTTAGTAAGATTCCTCACAGCTCATAAAATTCATCCAGTCACAGCAAAATACTGTGATGCTTTTTAAAAAGCCAAACAGCCTAAAGACAACCATTTTGGGGGCTGCCAGAGAAAGGATGAAAAGCATCCCTGCAATACAGTCTTCCTTTTGCTCTGTTCTCATAGGAAACATTCTCAAAATCAGCTTTACGGTAGCAAGGTTTAAAAAAAAAAAAAAAAAAAAAAGAAAAAAAAATTGCCAGTATTCAATTTCCCCATGAAAAGAACAGCCACAAAACCATAAATAGGATTTAAGCAGCTTAAAGCAGAGAAAACCTCAATTGATATTAACCCCATCGCCACGGCGGTGGGGGGGATTCCAGTATTTCAATTACATAAACAGCCCTGGCCGCCGGCACCGGGGCTGAGACGTACGATGCTGGCGGAGCAGCGCCTTTTCGCCCTGGCATAATGCTGAGGATTTGGGGGAAAAAAAAACGCTTTCCCCTTCTCCCTCAACCCGCAGCCCTCCCTCCAAAAGGGGCTTTATGTCGCGGAGCGGCACCCACCTCGCAGCTTCCAGGAGTTCGTCCTTCTTGTATTCACCTAAATGGTTGCAAAATATCATGCTGTTAGCATCTGGCAGGAGACGGACGGAGAAACGCAGGAGGACGTGGATTCGGAGTTAAAAAAAAAAAAAAAAAAAAACGGGGAGGAGGGAAAAAGGGAAAGAAAAAAAAAAGAAAAAAAGGAAGGCAAAGCGGCAGCAAAGCCGCCACCCCGCGGGCGGCCGCGGTGACGTGAGGCGGCAGCATCCGCGGGCGCCTGGAGACGCGGCCGAGCAGCGGCTCCTGCGCCAATCCGGCCCCTCCTGCGCCGCTCCCGGGGGAGCGGGCGAGTGCCGGCCCCCTCCCTGCCGCTATCCCGCGCGGAGCCGGACAAAGGGCGGGTGGCTGCGGAGAACCAGCCTCCCCCCGCGCCCCAGGTTCGCTGCTTCCCGCAGTCTCCCGAAACATCTATCGGGACTGAAAACCGCAGTGAAGCCACGGAGCACGGGGCTCCTCTGGGACGCGCAGAGATCACGCGCGTTGCATGAGGGGTTCCTGCAAGAGGCCAATTCCACCCCGAATTTAGAGAAGGGGCTTTGGAGCAGGGCCGCAGCACCGCAGAGCATGGGGCCACTCATGTAGCAGGAGATGCATCGCCCAGAAAAGCAAAATAAAACAAACCCTGACTGCATATCCATCCACCGGCTGGAAAAGCCAAGCTCCAAGCCGAGTGCTGCAAGGGAAACGAGGGGACGAGGCCAGACTGCAAGACCTAGAGAGCAAGACCCAGAACCTGGCTGCCACGTCCTGCCACCGCAGCCCAGCATCATCGCAGGGTCCTGCTCACCACGGCAGCAGCTTCCTCCTCCTGCACCAACAAGGGTGAAGCCCTGGGCCTATCCCCAAGCATTTCCAACCCATGGAGAAGGAAGAGTCTGTGAACTGGGGAAAAACCAACCCGAACCTGCCCCCACCTTGCTGCTCTTGCCTCCCTCGCACAGCCATCCCCAGAGCGTTGCATTCCCAGCAGCAGGAACACTGGCCTGAAGCGCCGCGATGCTCCCGGGACTGAATCAGGTTAGAGACTTCCCTGCGGATCCGGCCAGGGCGCCCCACCAGGTGCCGCTCGCGCAGGGTGACGCAGTGATGGTTTTTCCTACGCGCCTGCTAGGTCTGTGCCTTAAACATCCCGCCCAAGACGGGCTCCTGCAACGCTATCCCCTGCTATATTCATCACTGTTATCCTTCCTGGTGGCTTTTCTTACAGTTAACTCCATTTCAGGCCCATTAGTTGTTTTAAATAAGAGCTTATTATACCCCTATACTCTCCTCCTCATGATCCTCCCCTGCCTCCTTCTTGCTCAGTTAAATGAGGAGGTCCCCTCTCGATTAAGCCATCACCCCAAGGTGGACATGCTGCCTACGCGTCTATGCGATACGGCACGGTGAGAAGGCGCCAGCCTCACGCCCAAGCGCACACTTGGTATGGCTCTGGGCCACCGAGAAAGCCTATGTGGTACCTCAAAACAAGGATGGAGACTCACTTCCTAGCGCGGGATGGAGCCACCCGCGCTCCCGACACGCACGGATTTCCCAGAGCAGCTCCACTCCCGGGCAGTTCAGAACAGGAGCTGCACATGAAAGACCCGGATCACTTGGTAATTTCACCTGTGACAGCAGTGCAAGATATAGGAGCACATAAACAAGACCTCTTTCAAGGTAGAGAAAGAAAATGAAAGCTACTGGACATGCTGGATGCCTCCCAGGGCTGCAGCAACAAGCCAAGATGAAATTTAACAGCATTACGTTAACAGGGTTAATTGCAGCTCTTCTCTCCAACACAGAGCTCAGCTACTGGTAATTGCAGAACAGAGTAGGGAGGGGAAGGACAGGGTTCCTCTCGTCACTCAGAGCTTGACCTAGAGCCCCGAAGGGGAGGAATCTGCAAAAAGGGAGTATGGGGCTGTGCACGTCCAGGAGAAGGACGCTACTGCCGCGCTACAAAGCCTTGCCTGGATGACGGTGCCCAACGCCTGTCTCTTGCGTTCTTGTGGCAAATAGAAAGGAGAGGAGCACAGGACTCCGAGGAAAGAGGCGTTTCTGTGTGCCAACATGCACAAGCTTACTGGGCAGGCCGTCACCAGTCGCAGCCCCGCGCTCCCCTCGAGCAGCACTGCTCTCGCCCCAGCCTTCCTGGGGACGAGCCCCAACGTGCAGAGAGGCCTCTCCTCTGTGCCAACACCAAGGATCCTGAACGGGAGACTCGGGGAGCCCTTATGCAACCAAGGGGGTAGCAAGATGACTCTGAATGAAAGAAAATCGATTCACTCCACGTTTATTCATTCACATCTGCTCTTTAGGCCTTCGTGCTCTCTTCATCTCCTTTCCTTTTCACAGGAACATCTCCAATTTTTATCTCTGTTTTTCAAGTACTGAGGAGCCAGAAACTACAAGATGCCCATTTGATCCCCCGGAGTAACGTGATCAAGTCATACAGAGGCTAGTTGGACTGCAGACGTGCTAGCATTCCCGGTAATATCCGTGTCGGGTGCTCCTTGGAGTCGCTGGGACCGCACCAGGCCAGGGGGAGCTGCACTGAGAGACCTCCCAGAGACATTCAGTGTCCTCATCACCAGCTACACCTCTCACTCTTTATTTTCCCCCCTCTTGATACTTAAAATCGAACAAAATAAAAAAAAAATCGCCCAGGTTGCAGCAGAACCAAACGTGGGAGCTGCCATGGGAGCTCAAGGTAAACCTCATCACAGCTGTGGGACAGCCAGGAGCCAGGCTGATATTTCTTCATCAACCAAGAACCCAACCATTTTGGAAGGAATCTCAGACATTTCTGCACCTCAGGTAGTTTATTTTCTCTGCTAACCCCAGAGGCGAGCAGCGAACAGGAAGGAAGGAATGAGATGGAGCAGAATTGCTGCACTAAATCACTTCTGTGTTTAAACAGAAACAAACCGCTCTTAGCGGACCCATGAGGACATTTAGATTTAAACCGCGTGGACTGATGGTGCTTCCTGCTTTTAGTTCTCGGGAACCAGGACACGTATTTACGGGGCCAACAGCGAAAAGCAAAAACGGCTGAGGCTCCAGAAGAGCCTAAGGGAGTGGAAGATGGAAAGGTCACAGCTCCTGGGGGCTCCTATGGATCTGCCGTGGTAGAGGAGGAAAGTGGCAGAGCATCCAAGAAACTCTATAGCTCGTTCTAGCTGTGAGGCCAAGAGTCATTAGCTAAAGCACTAGCTTTGCTCTGAAGCCTCTGGAAAACGTTAGGTACGTACTGGGGCCGGAGGGTGCCAGGAAACGAAGGTCACGACACTCTCCTCAGCCGTTACATGTAACGTGTGAAGGCCCTGGCGCTGCTGCTGCTGCTTCCTCTCTGCGGAGCAGCAGCTGCTTTCCTCAAGGTACGAAGCGTTTCTCGATTGGTGTGAGCTGCTTCTAGCCCTGGAGATGTTCCTGTCCAGACCAGCATCAAGCAGCACCAGTGCTTGGACGCCAAGCGAGGTCCAGGTGCATTTCAAAGCCACGTTATCCGGCCCCAGCACGGGCGTGGGCACGCGAGCAGCTCGAGCGATGGAGACGCTTGTGTCCCATGCGGAGCCGGGAGCAGCGCAGCAGAGGCTAAGCTCGTTACCCACCCCGAGGAGAGCCTAATCCTTAGCATTCAACACTGATAAGTTATCAAGAGCACAGGCGGCTGCTGTTGTGGAAGGGGAACACTCGGGCCCCATCAATCACGATGCCCATGAGCACAGGGGGACAAAGTGCCCTGCGCACAAACAGCTCGGCAAGGGTGGAGGTCTTGGTCTGCGCTGCCAAATTTGCTCTGAAGTAACAAAGAGAAGTAACAAAGGTGCTGCAGAGCAAAGTCCAACAGCAGCAAAACTGTCAAAAAAAACAACCAGGAAAAGCACCCGTGGCTCTGTGTCTCCACACAGTGCATCAGCCAGGGGTTCGTACTTGCCCCAGTGCAAAGTAAAACTTCCTCTTTTTGGCCCTGTCCCTGGAAAAGCAGCACAAACCCCAGCAGGTATCACTGCTCTTCAGACCAACGCAGCATGTTGAGCTGGGAGCTTCTTAGTCTTTTTTAAGGCAAGTTTGAGAAGCAACTTGGGAAACTTTCCGAGGAGCAAGGTCCTTTGGAGCCGTAGCACCTGCAAGAGCTTCAGTCAACCACTCTCCTGACGGGGCCAGCTCGTGCCGTTCTTGGCTAATTTTAGGTGACATGACAGAAATCAAAGCTACGATGGGATGCGAGTGACGAGTCTCTTCATGGCAGAGGTCACCTTGGTAGTTAAGTATCTGCCTTTATTCTAGCTTAAAACAGGATTTAAGTAACAGTGTGACTATTAGAATTAAAGGAGCAAGAACGTATGTTGCTGAAGGGATGCACGCTCCAAAAACTTGGGAATTTGAAGGGAATCTCAGCAGCGCCAAACTGCGCTGGCACTTCACGTTACCAACACCTTCACAAAGCAGCGGAGCAAGTGAGACACCAGTGGGAATTACCTGGTTTGGTAGCAAGAGCTCCAAAGCCCAACCAGAGGCAGCACACAGCAGCAAAAGGGGCCAGAAAACGAGCAGAAATATTGCCATTGCAGGCAGGGAAATAAATACATCAGTCTTTATGGCCTTTTAAGACATGGTATTTGCACATGTGCAGTTTCTACCTGCCTCCAGTCGACGACCCGCNGCCATTGCAAGCAGGGAAATAAATACATCAGCCTTTACTCTATGGCCTTTTAAGACATGGTATTTGCACATGTGCAGTTTCTACCTGCCTCCAGTCGACGACCTGCTGCAGGAACGCGAGGCAATCTACTCCGTGCCAGCTTGTTTTTAAGCATTGATGCATGTACTGGTGTAAGCAGGTACCAAGAAACATCAATTCTAATCTTGGCCCTTCTCGTCTTTATCGATCTGGCGTCGGGAGGGCTCCACCTGCAGCCCCCTGACAGCTAACACTCCTGCCCTCGAGTCAGCTGCCCAAATTTCGGGTCCCTACATCGCTCTAGAGCAGCACAAAATGCACAAGCAGAAATGCCCAGCTATTTCTTTTAAATTTGTAAAGGACCCTTTTTTAATGCTATTTGATCCAAAACACAGCATATTTTCTGAGATTCCAGCTCCTGCGTCGGCGCTCTTTGCCATCGGATGTTTGTCTTCCCATGGTAAATTAAGAAGTAAGAGAGACAGCTCCACAAATCCACCCCTCCTCCAGCCCCTTGGGAGGACACAAATAGAGTCCCCCTCATCTGACTTTTACTAAAAACTATTTTTAACCAAGCAGTTTAACTTCTCTTAGCTTACAGTAAAGAGAGCCATCAAGACTGCTTCTCTGTGCCTCGGAAAAGGGCAGCCTCAGAAGAGTCCAGCGCGCAAGGCAGCCCAGCCCGGGCACTCAGCAGCTTGGCGATGCGTGATAGCGTTAATGACCTCTACTGAGCAAACGAGCTCATAAACCCCAAACTTCAGCCAGGACTCACACAAGGGTCCTCCTGTGGCGGCCTTCATCACACGCTGACCTACCCGAGGCAACACTTCCAGGCAAAAATCCGTTTCCCACGAGGTTGGAGCAGTTGCGGCCACCAATGCTCTCTCAAGGAGGCCCCAGGAACTCTAGGACTAGCAGACCTCTTTTTTTTTTTTTTTTCTCCAAAGAAATAAAAGCTAGACAAGGAATAGGGGAAAATACTTTAAATAAGCTCAAAAAAATCTTTTTAGACGTTTATGGCCTCAAAGGAACAAGGGAGGCAGGAGGTCTCCTCTCTGAAGGCTGCCCTTGAAATATCTGACCTTTTCTGTTAGTGCGACACTGCAGATTAATTTAAAGATTTAAGATTCAGCTACTCAGAAGCTCTCCTAATGAATGACATTTCCCCAACCCAGCCAAGTGGCAGGAATCTCAGTTCTTTAAAGCAGTTTTGAGAGCCAGGGATGCTCCAGTTTGGGAGTATCAACCATTCCCGAGAGCCATAGCCTTGAACGTGAGGCACAGCTGGCAGGCGAGGAGCAAAGTGCAGGCTGGAAGCGAGGAGCAGCTCCAGGCCCGGGCGGCAATGGAGCCACAAGGTTCCCCGCTGCACCAGGGCTCTCGTGGGCACCGTCCTTGGCCCCTCTCCCTTCGGGAAGGCTGGGAGGTGCCTTCCCCAGGGCCGCACGTCCTTCTCACTCCCAAACCTACCCCGAGAGGAGGCAGCACTGACCTGCTTTAAAACTGTCAAACCATGAAGGTGGTGCAGCTTAAGAATAAAAAAGTCTCTCTCCTCTTCCTGCTGACTCAAGAGTGAGCAAATCATGCACAGCATCCATCTTCTATCTTGTGAAGCTCAGCAAACTTTCCAGAGTGACACGTTAGGTTTCCCTGCTCTCTTCCTGCCCCATTATGCGTAGATGGCAATTTGCTTGAAATAAATAAAAATCAAAAGGAGGCGGCGAGTGCGTTGCAGCGCAGGGCCGTGCTCCCTGCCTACTGACACCACAGAGGAGAGCGGGCCGGCTCTGTCCTCCCCAAGTGGCATTTCGCAGTGAGAAATGGGGGCCTCATGCTCTAACTTGTAGGGAACATCTCCAGGAAAGGCAGGAAAAGAGGAGTCTCGCTTGGAACTGTGAAAGTCAGGAGCATGTTAGTTGGCTGCAATGACAGTGGCTTTGCCAAGAGCTCCAGAAACGGCCCAAGGATTAAGTCAGGGCGGTCACAGGGAGCACTCAATGTCGCAGACCATGGCCCTGCGCGGAAACTCCATGTGCACCATTGCCCTAAGTCATCAACAGCAGCTGCTGGCACTTTAGGTACTGCGTGGGGAAGGCACGGAGGAACCTTAATGCTACGAGCATTAAGGCAATGAGCAGGACAACGGAGGGACAAGGACAGAGCTCCCTGAGGCCCCGCACCGGAGGGAGTCACTCCAGAGCACTGCCATTAACCCAACCCAACTGGCAAAGAAAGCCCCTTCCCACCCAGGTATTGGCCTTTCATTTGGCTCATGCACCTTCCAGAAAAGAAAAGAAAATCCTGTGTTTGGAAAATTTTATTTTTGGAGAACTTAGGGAAACCAGCTAGAAGGGATTCCCCAGGCCTGGATAAATACCTTGGACACCAGGGAGAGAACAGGAGAAATAAGGAGCAGAAAAACAGCATTTCCTTCAATGGAACTCGGCTGCTGAATCCCTTTCCGCACTTAACTAGGCATTTTTAGCCCAACCTTCCTCTGTTCTAAACACTTTTTCCCATCTATCCCAGGCCACAGCCCCTGAAGGGCTATGTATTTCTCAGGAAGACCTGACAGGCTCCTAAATCCCACTTTTAGGCTTTATCAGTATGCTACAACACTTCATTTCTACAAACGCAGCCGCATAAAAACAAAGTTATAGCTGCAGAATTAATGTTTTCATGAAAAAAAAATATATTTGGCAGCTAACAGCCTCTAAAAAGGGGGAAAATGGTGCATGGTAACGAGTTCCACGCAAAACAACTAAGGGGGAGGAGCAAGGAAAGGGCACTGCGGGAGTCTGCAGCAAAAGACCCTAATTAGGGATTTTTGGGACCACTGATCTCGACCACAGGCAGCAGGTCACCTTCTGGATCAGGGGCACTTCTGCAGGTACATGAGCGCCCTGGCTT
Organism: Crypturellus undulatus; assembly: GCA_013389825.1. NCBI lineage: Eukaryota > Metazoa > Chordata > Aves > Tinamiformes > Tinamidae > Crypturellus > Crypturellus undulatus. Next base: position 30,145 of record VWPW01016199.1, read on the forward strand.
GCATGGCAGGGAAGGTCTCAAATTGGACCCATTTTTCCCTTTTTTTTTCAGGGATTGAGGGCCAATTTGAATTAAAAAAAATACAGCAGAAATGTGGTGAGCGATGCTACGTCGGTGCCACAATCCTCCGTTTTAAGCAGAGCAATCGTCCCGGGGCAGCATAGCGGGCAAACAACAGCCACATCAAGGAGGAATGGGCTTAAGACACCGCTCCTGACTGCTCTTCTGCGGCGGGAAGGCCAAGTTTTCCAGGGGCTGGAGTGAGGGAGCACGGCGCAGTCACCCGGCGCAGCCTTACCTGTGAGCACGGCCTTTGCCGAGGGGTCGGCCAGGTCCAGCGCGGACTTGCCGTCGGTGTTACGGATGCCGGGGTCAGCTCCGTGCTGCAGCAGCACTGCGGGGGCAAGCAGAGATAGGAGTAGCTCGCGGGGCCCTTTCCCACTTCCGCCCTCCCGCTGCCCTCATCCCATGTCTGCTCTGCAGTGGGATTGCACGGGCTGGCCCGACAGACCCCAACTGCGATCACCGAGAGGTAAAGAATCAGGCTGCATAAAAACATCCACCAGGGAGCAATTATGTTTAACCAGAGAGAGGCTTTTCAGAAACCGTCTTTTTCTTAAGACAGTGGCGCTGCTGCCTGTGTTCCCCAGGCTCTTTGCAGGGAACCTCCTGTTCTGGAGGCCAGGGAAGCTGCTTGGCCTCCTCCCAGGGGAGGCCAGACATGCACGTGTAGGGACCAGTGACCAAACAGCAGGCGACGGAGCAGGATGTGACCTGGCTCGATGCAGGATGGCTTCTCCTGTTGGGAAAGCCCAAGGAAGCTCCAGGCGTTTGTGCAACGTCTCCATCAGGAGCTGCACTGGGCGGCTTGACCTGAGGAAGCAGCATCCTTCTGTGAAGGGTTTGGGAGCAGTCCCTCTCACCCGAGCTCTGCTTGGGTCTGGGTGTCCTGCTAACACATAGTTCCGTGGGTATCAGCCGGGTTTCACCTGGAAGCAATGCTTGGCATCCACAGAAGGAGCCTAGCATTGCTTGCTGGCCTCCTCTTGGGATGTTCCCTGGACCTGATTTGCTCCAGTGGCTGCTCTTGCCCCTCAAGCTGCTCTCGCTGCAGTGAGATGGTAGGAGCACAAACCACGGCTTGCGCTAGGCCAAGCTTCCATGCACCGAAGCCCTGGCCAAAGCACCCCATCCTGGGGGATCTTCATGCCACCCAGAGCAGAGTTCCATCTCCAGCAGCTCCCGGAGCAGGACGCCGAGCAAGGAAGGACCCAGCAGGAACAGATCAGCTTTCTACAGACACTCCCTCACGCTTTGCGAGTTTGTGGCTTGGGCACAACATCTTGGTCACCCTGCCGACGTGCCAGGCGGTGACACGTCGTGACAGTGACAGCTGAAGCCATCAGGCCCCGCTGTGAGCAACAGCGGCATCAGCACAAAGGGATGGAAACATGGCACAGGGCAGAAGCTTCCAGCACATGGCTTCCCCAGCACTGAGGTTGCCCAGGACATACGTGGGTCTGCGAGCACCGAGGCCAGGCCCGGCGCCAGCACACAGCCAATGCCCTCTCTGCCGCGGAGCTGGCTGCTGTGCCCCAGCTTCCGAGCAGCATTCGGCTCCTGGCCTAGCCCGGCTCCAGGCTGGGCGCAGCTGCTAGGGCTTCCAGCTGCTCCCTATTAGGATTGTTGCTATTCCTGTTACAGGCCTCCTAACTCAGCAGCTACGTCATTAGCTGCTATGACCATTTTTAAGCTAAGATGCTACAGCATTTTCCTCCCTCTCCCCGACAAGAACTGGCTTCTGCACAACTGCAACATCCCAAGGTACCATCTCTGCAGCTCCTTTGAGGGTTCCTAGGTACTTCTGCTACTCACAAACTACCTTTTTGGGGGTGTATTCATCCAGGAGGCAGCCCCATCTGTCCTAGGCCCCATCTGTCCTACTAGAAAACACACTGGCTTTGAAATGAAAATAGTTAAAATCTCAGGCCAGCAATGCTGTGGTTGTGACAGAGCCAACAGGAGGCTCCAGGAGGAGCCCCAAGCCCTGCAGGAAGAGACGGACGGGAGGCCAAGGCGCCGCGACGGAGCGCTGCGGCCCCAGGTTATTTTTAGGCTGCTTTCCCAGCGAGGCAGAGCTTGGAATCAGCTGTCAGCCCTCCGGAAACGCCTCGGAGCTGCTCCCATTCAGCGCTAGCAACTGCAACCCCAGACAGAGAGGCCGTTTCACGCAGGGCTGCAGCGGTTTTGGCAGCACCTCTGAGTCTACCCCTCACCCTTCAGAGGGGGGAACCACAACCCCAGAGAACAACAGAAGTACGAGGAGATGCCACAGGGCATAAGGGCAATTCTTCAGCCTGAAAGAGCTTGGTGAAGGAGAGAAAGTCTTGGAGCCTCCCAAAGAATTCCAGGAGGGCAAACAGGCTTGCGGGAGGCATCACAGAGCACCAGCTGTGAAAGCCAAGGGAGTGTTTGCCTGCTGGTCCCGTCTGGATGTACTTGTAGAGGGGCCAGCACAGAGCTGCCGTGCTAGATGTGACAGCGACGAGAGGCAGCCCTGGGCGGCGAGGGGAAGGGGAGATGTCTGTCTTGTTAGAGCACTTGGAAGGCATCCAGAACAGAGACAGCCAGAGAAACAAGGCTGGGTAAGAAATTGCTGCACAGTCCGGCACGTCCTGGCCGATACTCTGAAGCTTGCTGGCAAGTTCCAGGTTATGGCAGCACTTCCAGGTGCTGTTTTGCAATTAGAGTCTTTTAACAAGCACGCCTAGCTTATTTGAAAGGAAACAGCCCCAAAATGCTATTTGTAGAGGCCAAATGCTGAGAGAGGCCTGCGCCAAAGGGGCTGTGCGAAACCTCCCACAGGCTATTCGAGGATTTCCAAGTTTGAGTCCTGAGCAGTTATGGTGCCACTGCCCTGAGTGCAGCACGGGCACCTTGCGAGCTCTCCAAGGTGAGAGCTTAACACCTTCATATGAAAATTAGACATTAACCCACTTAAGAGGGTCTGGAAGATGGCAGAGAGCAAAACATGCCAGCACGTCCTTGCCTTCTCTCACTATATACACACACATAAATATATGAATATTTTACACAAACTCACTTCAAGGTTTATACTTGCTGCCTAGGGGTTCTGCAAACCACCTCGACACGCCCGAAACAACGTGCTGCAGCACAGATCAGCTCTCGTCATTAGCTGCACCTCCCTTGTCAGCCACTTGTCATGTTCAGGGATCAAGTATCTGACCCAAGAATAAAACCCAGGGCTACCAGTATATTAATATAGAAGTATATTAACATATCAGTATATTATCAGAGCCAGTCCTGCAGCTCTCCTCAGTGTTTCGAAGAAATCCCACAGGATTTTCTCCAGTCTCCTCTCCCTCAATTTCTGACATTAATATTGCAATAAAGCAAGAATGGAGCGAGTACGTTTTGCATCTTTCTCTATGGGAACTTAATGGTGAGAGTCCTTAAGCAAAGAGATATTATCTGAAAGCCAGAAGTTCTATCTAGGTAATATACAACACAAATATAACGTTCATCATCTCAAGTGTGGCTTTTCTTCCACATCTGAGCAGGAATTCTGAACAATCTCATTCAAGTCAGTAGACATCAGAAGTACTAGAGTTGATCAACAGGTTCAAAATAGCCCAAGAGTAATAAATAAAATGCTCCCTTTTAGGGGGAAAGGAGTGATAATAAGTACACTTATTATATACTGTGTGTTTTCCCACTCAGATAGACTTGTGTGAGAAAAGCCCAAGCACCAGATATTCTTGTTGAGAGATCCACTTCACATTTTCCAGGTATGACTAGAGGGCTCAGTTTTATTCAGAATTATTTCATCCTGAGCCGAACTTGTGTAGTGATGGTGAACAAGAGTGTCCCCTAACCAGGCTGTCCAGAGAGGCTGCGGAGGCTCCTTCCTCGAAGACATTCAAAACTGCCTGGATGCCACCCTTGCCCCATGTTTCGAGTGCCCCTGCTGGGACAGGGGTTGGACTAGAGCATCTCTGGAGGTCCCTTGGGCACTCGAGGGGGCAACGAGGTGCCTCACTCGCAGCGAGGAGGGCAGGGAGCACACGGCTGTCACGGACACTCACCGATGCACACATCGATCTTGCCCTTGATGGCCGCCTCGTGCAGCGGGGTATAGTTCCAGTTGTCGCGGGCGTTGGGGTCCGCGCCCTGGCACAGCAGCAGGCTCACCACCTCGGCGTGCCCGAAGGAGCACGCGTTGTGCAGGGGGATGAGGCCGCCGTCGTCGCGCGCGTGCACGTTGGCGCCCGTCTGCAGCAGGTGCTCCACCACGTCCTTCCTGCCAAAACCTGTGAGGGGAGTCGGGGCCGTTAGAAACACCCCGTTTCACTCTTAAAAGGAGCTGCTAGGTTGTGGTGCAGGGTACAGACACCCAAAAGCTATTCCGGACGTGCCTGTCCTGTCATAAAAAAGGCTCCGCTTTGGGGCCATAAGGCAAGAATATGGGTTCCAGCTGGCTCAGGGACAGGCCAGGATGCGCGAGGGACTCGGGCATCCCTAAACGCTCCCTCAAGGCAGTGGGAACTGACACTTGGCTGCTTGCGAGGACGAGGCCTTCGCCAAGCTGAGCGCCAACGTCCCTCGAGATGCCAGGGAAAACTGGATGGATTGAGTAGGGCTCTTTCAGCTCCTTCGACCGAGAAGAGCGGCTCCCGTTTTATGAATCCTCTTTTCTCCAAGCACAACTCCAGTTCGCTCCCCTTCCCGCTGGGGCCCAAGGACCGCTCACTATCCCCTGGGAAGCCTCATTGTTAGCAGACCCTGCACCCGGATTCCGAGAAGAGGGATGAGCATGGACAGTCTGCAAGGCTGCAGCCTCACAGCGGCCCAGGACCCGCCACAAGGTTTTCCCAAGGAAGAGAGACTGCATCTCCACATCGAGTAGCCAAACAGCTGGAAAAACACTCAGAAAAGCCTCAGTCCCAAACGAGAAACTGCCCTAGACGCCCGCACTAGGGCTACGCGGAAAAACACCCCAAATTTGGCTAACTCAGCAATTAGGAAACGGATTCGCCTGCAATTAGCAGGATTTCTCCGCTGTAAACCGCAAGGAGGGAAACGAAACCCTCTCTGGTGCTGCCTCGGAGGGGAGCTGAGCTCAGAGGGCAGCAGTTAAGCTCCAAAACGGTTGAACGTTGTCCCCTAGAGTGCCTGCTCCTCCCGTGAGAGGCTGTAAACAAGGTGTAGGAGCAGAGAGTCCCGTCCTCTCCACCCAGCACTGTTGCAGGTGGAAAACATCGAAGAAAAACAACAATAGAGGTTTAACAGCCCTCTGTCCAGCTCCAGAAGGGAGAAAAAGCCCCAAAGGGATTTTAACACCCCTTTTTTAAACATCCCCCTGCCTCTGTTTCAGGTGGAAAGCACAAAAAAAGAGAGATTTACAGCTCCCGCACTCCCGTTTAAGAGGGAAAACGCTACGGAGGATTTAACGGCCTCCCCCTGCACAATGTGGGAGACAAACACCAAACAGGCAGGGCACGGCAGGCCTCCCCCGGGGCCCAAGGGGCAGAACGCTCCCCAAAGGGGTGTTCCCAATCCCTGGCTCGTTTAAAGGGGGAAAACACTCCCCGAGGCGTGTGGAGGGATTCCCGGCCGCGCTTGGTAGGGAAAAGCTCCCCCAAGAGGGGTCGCTCCCAGCCCCGGCGCGCAGGAGGGGCCCGGGCACGCACCGGCGGCGAAGTGCAGCGGCGTGGACTTGCGGCCGGCCATGTCCTTGGCGTTCACGTTGGCGGAGTCCACGAGGCGCTTGACGCGCGACACGTCGCCGTTGCGGCAGGCCTCGAGCAGCTCCCGCAGCGCCTCGCCGCCCTCGCCCGTGGGGCTCGACGCGCCGGGCGACGACGACGACGGCGGCGACGGCAGCGGCGAGGGCGAGGAGGAGCCGCCGCTGCTGCTGCTGCTGCCGCTGCTGCTGCT